>VDFB02072274.1:106606824-106794116 GCA_007258455.2 Sequoia sempervirens | reverse complement strand
CCTCTACAATAACCTCTCTCTGGAGTTTTAATCTCGAAGTGGTTTTCCCGTGGTGTCCAGTTTTTAGTTGATGGAAAAAATGTCAAATGGAAGCAGTGAAAAGTTGCAAGGTGGTGCAATTTTTGTTTTGCAACTCGTGCAACCAAATGGACTATTCCAACATGTTCAAATAGGCATGTTTACGCTAGGCATGGTCCTCGTTCGCACCCAAACACATGGAATCGCTCTGAGCTACTTTCAACCGGATCGATAATGAAGCTCTACTGTTTGGGTCATGGATCAAACAAACTAAAAAAAGGAGATAAAGGTTTAGAATTTCTAGCCTACTCCCTAAGAATTCAAGAGAGGGTATTGACTTGATGGAACCAATAACCATGCTTTTCTTCGCCACGCTCAATGAAAACTACACAAAGAGGGTGCAATCTTCAAGGGAATGTGCTTATGATTTTCACGTCATGAATAACTACCATCAAATCGAACAATAATTATCCAAAAAGAAGTTAAGCATCCACAAAATAAGCTCAGGCTAACTTTACGCATTGAATGAAAATAATCCATTCAAAGAAAGTGTGAGCAAAAAGTTTCACCATAATCAACACTTATCAAATTTTGCGTTCATCTAACATACATGAAATAAAATCTAAACTATGATGAGGGATAAGAACCATGACAACTCCAAAATAAGAGAAGCAATCACCATTAGAACAATGCATGCATTACTTATTACTTTGGCAATCTTACAACAGTTGCTTATGTCAACATGTTTTGCAACATGCTCCCATGCTTTACAAATGAGGGGTTGAGCTCAATTTATAGGCTCCCCAATTACAATTCAATGGCTTCTCCTTTGTGCTTCGATCTTGGATGATTTTGGCTTCTCCTTCTCACCTCGCCTTGGAGCACCTATTTAGACTTGAAGTCATTAAGTCTTTCTTCCCGGATTGCTTTGGAATTCCTTCACGTGCCTTGAATTTGGAGAGGAACTATTTGGCCATGATTTTTTAATCGTCCAAAGTCTCTGGCAAAATTTTCTTCACATCTTCCTAAATCATCTGGCATGATTTTAAGTCATTGGCAAAATTTTCTCTAGACATTTTGATGTTTGGACTTAGGTGAATTTCCAAAATGCCAAACATACTTAGGCAAAATTTCAAGTTTTCTATCTTGTCTTTGATGTGGCGGACTTCATTCATGAATAAGCCATCTCTAAATGCCTATGGCGGACTTTGCTTATATTTAGGCCATCAAGACTTAAGCTAGGTGGACTTAAAGCTTAATCTCAAAGCTACTTTCTTAGAGCGGACTTCTCTTTAACTCATGCCATTGACTTCTTAAGTGGTTTTTATCTCATGTTAGGCCAAGGGCGGACTTGCTCATAGTTTATGCCATACTTTACTTCTTATGGCGGATTTCACACATTTTCTAGCCATTTACTAAATGACTAAGGGCGGACTTCAGCTTGCAACCTGCCACTCAATTTTTCTTGGCTATGCCTTAGCCACTTCATCTTTTGTCTTGGGGCGGACTTCAACTCTCTTCAAGCCACTTTATCTTTGACTCTTCTCTTTGCCACCTTCTTATGTTCAAGGCGGACTTGCCTTGTTTCCCTGCCACTTCATCTTATGCCTATAGCGGACTTCATCTTTTCTCAAGCCATTCCATCTTTTGCTTATGGCGGACTTCATCTTTCTTCAAGCCATAACCTTTTATGGTGGGCGGAGTTTGCTTCATGTCTGGCCATTGGAGGGCGGACTTCATCAAATGTTTGCCATCTCAGCATTTTGTCTTGGGGCGGACTTGACTCCATGTGTTGCCATTTCACATTCTTCAAGGGCGGACTTCCACTCTTTTCATGCCATAGTCTTTTAGGGTGGGCGGACTTGCTTATCTTTGTGCCACCTCAAGGGCGGACTTTGTCTACTTGCTACTCATTCAAGCTTTTGTTGAGGGCGGACTTTAGCCTTGATCTGACCATCTAACACATGGACATGGGCGGACTTGACTCATTTGCATGCCACTCAAGGCAGACTTTGCTTCTTTTGATGCCATTCAACACTTTATCCAAGGCGGACTTGCTTGTTTCCCTTACCATTCAAGGCGGACTTCATAGGAGGGCCTGCCATTGTTCCTTTTGCTTAAGGGCGGACTTGGCCACTTTTGATGCCACTTTTCTATGCTGCTGGGCAGAGTTTAGGTCTCTCTTTGCCATTTCATACTTGAACATGGGCGGACTTCATCAGATTTCAGGCTATTTCATAAGGCTGGGCGGAGTTGCCTCTTGCTTCTGCCATTCACATTGCCTGGCTGTAGCCTTCTGACATTAATTTCACTCATCTCAGTGCTGGTTGGACTCCAATTTGCCATGATTGTTCAGATTTTTCATGGATTTCTCAGATTTTTACATGAGTTTCTCAGATTTCAATATGAATTTCTTTGATTTTTCACCATTTTTCTGTGATTTTCGAACGATTTTTCCAGATTTTTTAATTTTTTCATGATTTTCTAGAATTTCACCATGAATTCAAAAAAATTTCAAATCCATTTTCTGAGAGTTTCGTTGATCTTTTTGAACTTTTGAGTGGATTTTTGAAACTCGAGCCCTTTCCAAATATAGCAACTTTCTAAAAATAGAAATTTTCCAAAAATAGCAACTTTCCAAAAATAGACCCTAAAAAGTAGGGATCTCAGAATTGCACAAAAGTGCCAAAAAAGTAGGTCCTAAAAAATAGGGGGCCCGGGGTGAAAAACCCTAAAAACTAGGAGGTGTCAGAATTGACCGAAATGACAGTCGATCTTCGTCTCCCAGGCCTTCTAAGCGTGATGGCGACGTTTATACAGTGATCCAGGCTAAAACTCATTTGCTTGACTCGGGTGACCATTCAAAATTCAGACTCCTCATTGCAAAAAGACTGGTGATAAGCAATTGTGATGCCAAGGAAAAACCAAAAAGCAAAAAAAAATGAAGGGTCCCCATTTGCAATGGGGCGATGTGTGTAAAGGTCACAATAGGTCCAAATGGCAAAATGGCTACAAACTTCAGCATGAGGTTACTCGGACACCGTGATGCTTAGAAACATCTCATCTATTCCTATGGGATCACATTGGGCCCCTCTACAATAACATATCTCAGTTTTTGTTATCTTGGAGTGGTTTTCCCGTGGTATTCAATTTTTAGTTGATGGAAAAAGTGTCAGATGGAAGCAATGTAAAGTTGCAAGGTGGTGCAATTTTCGTTCTGCAACTCGTGTGACCAAAAAAACTATTCCAATGCATTCAAATAGGCATTTTTATGCTAGGAATGGTCCTCTTTCTCACCCAAACACCCGGAATCACTCTGAGCTACGTTGAACCAGATTGATCCCTTAAGGGTCCAAAGGGTAAAATGGATGCAAACTTCAGCATGAGGTTACTCAGACACCGTGATGCTTAGAAACTTCTCGTCTAATCCTATGGGATCGTGTTGGGCCCCTCTACAATAACCTCTCTCGGTTTTGGTTATCTCGAAGTGGTTTTCTCGTGGTGTCTAGTTTTTAGTTGATGGAAAAAGTGTCAAATGGAAGCAGTGGAAAGTTGCAAGGTGGTGCAATTTTCGTTCGCAACTCAATGCAACCAAATGGACTGTTCCAACATGTTCAAATAGGCATGTTTACGCTTAGGCATGGTCCCTTCTTTCAAGACCCAAACACGCTGGAATCACTCCGAAGCTACGCTCAACCGGATCGATCCCTTTAGGGTCCAAAGGGAAAAATGGCTGCAAACTTCCGCATGTTGTTACTCAGATATCATGATGTTTAAAAACTTCTCATCTAATCCCATGGGATTGCATTGGGCCCCCACAATAACCTATCTCATTTTGAAGTTAGTCTCAAAGTGGTTTTCTCGTGGTGTCCGCCAGCTGATGGAAAAGTGTCAAATGGAAGCAAAGGAAATTTGCAAGGTGGTGCAATTTTCAAGCAGTAAACTTTGTGGCACCAAAATGGACTATTCCAAATAAGCCAAATAGGCATGTTTACGCCAGGCATGGTCCTTTCATTATTCAAACATGGAATCGCTCGGCCACATTCAACTCCAATCGATCCCTTAAGGGTCCAAATGGTAAAATGGCTACAAACTTTAATGAGGTTACTCCTAATAATCAATCGCGATGCTTAGAAAATTATCATCCAATCCTATGGGATTATGTTGGGGCCCTCTACAATAAACTCTCAGTTTTCATTATCTCAAAGTGGTTTTCCCGTGGTGTTCAGTTTTTAGTTGATGGAGAAAGTGTCAAATGGAAGTAGTGGAAAGTTGCAAGGTGGTGTAAATTTTATTCTGTAACTCAGGTGACCAAAATGACTGCTCTTGCAACGCGTGATTCAAATAGGCATAAAGTTTACGCTTAGAATGGTCCTCTTTCTCGCACTCCAAACACATGGAATCGCCTCCGAAGCATGCTCAACTAGATCGCATCCCTCATGGGTTTAAGTGTATGCCATAGGCCATTCCTCCTATTGTTCGGGATGCGTGTCAGTGATATGGGCCTGATGTAACTTGAATTGTGGTAGTTTGAATGGGCCTATTGAGTGGTTTGGAAATCTTTGTATTGCATCAGTTTGTTGCTTACTATTATGCTTTGATAGATTTTCCAAGCATCCATAGCTTGTTCAAAAGCACCTATTTTAGGCTTTTAGCCATAGCAGCAAGCAAGCAATGAACCGTTTGATAAAAATGCTTTGATAGACATGTATGAAAATGTGTTAGCATAGACAAGGTGTTGAACTCTTTGAAAATGTGCCCCAAAGAAATGTGGTTTCGGTGATGGAATGGCATGATCTAATGCCATGACAAGTAAATTGTTATGGATTGTCATGGCATTCCATCACCATTGAGACCACATTTCTTTGAGGCTTTTTTTCAAATAGTTTGTTGCCTTTTCTATGCTATTGCTTATTAGTATGTTTTGATAATTTTTTCCAAGCATCCATATGTAGCTTTTTTGAAGCACCTATTTTAGGCTTTCAACCATACCAAGAAGGAAGCGAATTGTTTGATATTCCACCACCATGAGACCACATTTCTTTGACGCATTTTTATCAAATAGTTCATTCCCTTGTCTATGCTATTGCTTACTATTATGCTTTGATAGATTTTTCTAAGCATCCATAGCTTGTTTGAAAGCACCTGTTTTAGGCTTTTAGCCATAGCAGCAAGGCAATGAACCTGTTTTGATAAAATGCTTTGATAGACATGTATGAAAAATGTGTTAGCATAGACCAAGGCAGTTGAACTCTTTTCAAAAATGCCCCAAAGAAAGAGGTCCTCATGGTGTGATGGAACGCCATGACAATCAAATATTTTTATTGTCATAGTATTCCATCAGGGTCATAGACTATTTTGAGGCATTTTCAAAGAGTTCACCACCTTGTTCATGATATTGCTTACTATTATGCTTTTGATAGATTCTTCCAAGCATGCATAGCTTGTAAATTAAAAGCACTCCCTTTAGGGCTTCAGCCATAGCAACAAGGCAACACTTGAACTATTTGACAAAAATGCTTTGGTAGACATGTATCAAAAATGTGGTAGTATAGACAAGGCAGTGAACTGTTTGAAAAAATGCCTCAAAGAAATGTGGTCTCATAGAATTCCAGTATGACAAGCAAATGCAATATACCGCTTCCTTAGTTATTAGTTATGCAATGTTAAGTAATTGCATAACTGCTTAGGTTGACTTTGTAAAAACTATATTGTAATTGAAATTTTTTCATCTATCAGCATCTAGCTATTAGTTATGCAATGTGAAGCAATGCTTGAGTTTGAAAGATGTGCAATGCAATGTAATCAACATTATGAATATAAACTACAAAATTATAAATTAAAGTTCAAAACATAAAAATGTCAAGTGTTTACAATCAACCATTATTAATCATTGATCAAACTGAACAGTGTGAACATTTTTCTGTGTGGAAGGAAAACAAGAAAACAGTGGTTCAAAAATGAGGAATTTGTCTTCTGCACCAAATGAGAAATATTCACAATATGTGCTAGGAAGGAATAAGTCCATAAGATTGAGTATGCAAGAACCGAGAATTGCAAAATTGGCTTACGTTTGACTTCCAAACACAAATTTTCACACTTTTCGATATTCCAACATAAGTCAAAAAGTATATGTGCGTAAGTTGTAAAGTATACACTTGAATACATGTAACTCATATCTATTGAACCATGAATTTATAATGCAAATATGGACACCATCAATAAAAAAAATTGTATTAATCAAATAGCCATGTACGCATGTACATCAATATATGTCAATATAAGTATAAAATATAGTTACAAAAAAGCCATATAGGCTTACGAGAATGCCATATAGGCATACAATGTCAAACATATTGAATACAAAATATGTAGAAAATTGCCATGTAGGCATACAACAAAGGGCTCTACATTCAAAAATCATTTCTCTCCATGCTCTAGTTCAAATACAATTTTCTTTCCCTTTCTTGGCCGACCCGATGGCGATAAATCTATCACCTGTTTCTGTTGAGGAGTGCTCCTGCTGCTCCTCCTAGTGTTTAGCTCCTAGTCAAGTTTCAATTGTTACAATAAGAAGTAAAGACATTAATATATAGAAATTATATTATAAAAATTAATATATTTAACAAAATTTAATCACTTACAGCCATCTGACGATCACTCTCCTCGATGGAAATATTTGCACGCCGATGCTCAAGCGTGCTCGAGCCCTGTATAAACCATCCTAATAGGAATTAAACTATGAATCAATAATGGTTTGATTTTTCACTAGAACTAGTTCATCTATAACAACTAATGTAAAGTGAAATTTAGTAATTTGCTTCATACCTCCCCTATCAGAGCCATCGAGGATTGTATAGTGGAGGAAACACCAATATCCATTGCCCTTGTTAATGCTTTGGTGTCGCTTTCTCTCACCAACATCCTAAAAATAAAACAAATTATTCAATCAAAAAAAGTTATCGAATTTGAAGTAATGCTTTGAGTTTGAAAATGATGTGTAATGTAATGTAAATCAAATATGATTATCAATTTTTTAAAAAGCAATAACCTCGAACAATCACATTGAAAAACAAAAGACCCTTTAGGACAAATTTGAAGTGAAAAAGCGTCAAAACACAATGTAAAATATGACAACCAATATGAGAAGAAGAGATGATCTAGTCAAAAGGATCTTTGATAGTAGCCAACTGAGTTAAGTATGACAAATCCAAGTATCACTATTGCAAGGAATGGAGTAAGAGCTAAATAAAGATATAGCAACAATAAAAAATGATGGAGCTAACTTGTCAAGGCCTATTCTTCAAAACCCTTATTAAACGCTTGCCATAGTTTAAGATATGCAATAAATGTTTGACAATGGAATTAACCTTTGAGGATGACAGTGATTAAATTGAGGTCTCCTTTTACCATGAAAAGACTGAATATTCTTTCTTTGGCCTATCATTATGATTTTTAAGATTCCTCAATTGAGTTCAATATAATAGTCAAGTGTTTATACCAAAGATGATAGAGAAAATAATCATGAAAAGGAGAATATGATGGTGATCAATGACAAGGCAGTGGCACATTTGACAGTTGAAAGAGTAGAGGAATGCATAGTGAACATCATGGTACAACTTATGATATAAATTAAGCCACATGGTTGATGTGCTTTGAATCCTTTGCATCTAAAGGAAATGGATAGTGAACATCATGTGTTACCTTTGTTACTACATGAAGGAGGGAGGCTCCATCTCTCCATTTGTGTGTAAAACAAATTGGAAGTTTGCTAACTATCAAGTGAAGGCTTAAAACCTAGTTTTTGCTCCATTTTCATGTTTGAGCTTTGTGCGGAGAGTGGAAAGGTACATGAGAGACCTCCGAAATCTTTGAGTGTTGTCCATGTAGACCAAGAACCTTGGAAAAAGAGTGGGAAGTCCTTTTGGGGTGTGAGTTCTAACTGTTTTTGTAGTGAAGGAGACCTAATAGGGGCTCAAGGACTGCCTTCAAGCTATCTAAAGGATTGGGTAGAGAGGCGATGGGAAGTTGAAGTTCCTTGGAGGTTGTTCAAACACCTTTGGAGGACAATTTGGAAGCCTTTAAGACTTATCGCTACCTGCAAGAGTTGATGGAGTGTTGAGGAAAGATTGGTCTTTAGTATAGTGTAAAGGCTAAGGAAGAGTTGTGGCAATGGACCAAGGTGGACTTGGTGGTTGGAGTTTATGATAGAAGAGGGGTTGGTCAGACAAACCGGGGGCACCTAGTCATGAGTAGGGACCTATAGGTTAGATTGGTGAAGAAAAGCACCAAGGAGGTCTTACAAGGAAAGGCCTAGAGCAGGAATCAGTGATTGATTCCTCCAACCCCTCTCCCTATCAGATTGGTATCAGAGCAAGCAAAATATTTGGGATTGATCTTGTATGTCAGAGAAAGAGTCTAGTGGTTCTAGCATCATGGTGACAAATGCTGAGTTGGCCAAGAAGGTTGAAGAAATAGACAAAGACAATAGGGTATTGAGAGAAAAGTTAGACCAACTTGAGCAAGCACTGAATGTTATGCGGTTTGATGGAAGAATAGAAAAAGAAGAAGAGGTTGCAAAGGAGGATAGAATCCCTGAACCTAACCCTATATTGAAGGAGGATCCCTTCTTGAAAGCATTGAAGGCTTTGAGTGGAAAAACACTTGGAGTACCATTGTTTAGTGGAAAGATGGAGGCTGATTTAGTTATGGATTGGATAGAGAGAATGGAAAACCATTTTGAGTGTGATGGAGTCAACTGAAGCACAAAAAAGGTAAAGGTGGCTAAATCAAGACTAAGAGGTTCTACCTTAACTTGGTGGAAATTCATTTAGATAGAGAGGGAGAAGGAAGGCAAGCAACCTATCTCTACTTGGAAGGGAATGGTTGCCAAGGTAAAAGAAGCATACCTACCTAAAGACTATAAAATTCAGTTGCATAAGAGGAGATAGAGTTTGAGGCAAAGAGATCAGGAGATGAGTTCCTATACTAAGGAGTTTCAAAGACTTTGCATGAGGTCCAATGTCACAGAGGATGAAAGTATCAAGGTGGCAAGGTATCTCAATGGTTTGAAGTGGAACATTCAAGAGGAGATGGTTCTCTTAAGCCCCAAAACAGTGCACCAATCTTATCCAATTGGCATTAAAAGGTGAAGAGAGGGTAAAGAGGAAGCAGATCCCAGGACTTCTAGGGCAAAGGCAAAGGAAGAGATCAAAGAGGACAGCATGGTGGCTACCAAAAAGGTAAGAGGCAATGACCAAAGAAACCAGGAGGAGTCAAAAGACTCATAGGCATATGATTGAAACATCTGGAGGTGGACATAACGAGGTAGAGGACCTCAGAGGAGGGTTCAAATAGAGGAAGAAGGGCGGTGAGAGGAGCCTTTCCTTGTATGTACTGCTCTAGAGCCTTTCATGTAGGAACCTCCTTGGTGCTTTGCTTCCACCAATCTAACCTATGGGTCCTACTCATGACTAGGTGCCCCACGGTTTGTCGACCAGCCCTCTTCTATCATTCATCAAGATCATACATTGACCTTCTTGCCCTCTAAGTTTGGACCACATCCATTACCTCCACATAAAACTGGACATCCTTGGTCTTCATGGTTCCCACGCCGTGATATGGTTATGCAAATGAAAATGAAGAAAAGTAATCATCTCCTTAACCATTGGCTGGAAGAATGCATGCTTAATGTTTTGATACATGATATCATCTCTCTCTTTTGCTCTCATGGTTGAATATCAAAATCCAGTATGGTGGGCCTCCAGAGTTCTAGTCATCTTTCTTCCTCTTCCACCAAATGTTGTCTTGATCCACATGTCTGCTAGCCTAATTGGCTTTGTTTTTGAAAGCTGAAGTTTCTCTTGAGTCACTAGTGTAGCTCTCTCTACCTTTCCAAACTCTTTCATTGCTACAAATTGTCTTTGGGATTTAGTCATTTGTACCACATGGTTGATGTGCTTTGAATCCTTGCATCTAAGAGGTTTAAAACCTTAGGGGCCTTAGATGAGAAAAAGAAGTAATGTTTTTCTTTTCTTTTTATGTGAGGACGTAGTAGTGAGATAAAAGAGGACTGTATAGAAAAATGAAAAAAGAAGACATAAAAATTCATGGACCATACTATATCACCTACACGCTAGCTAACAAGGACATGAATGTAGTAGATTTAGGTATGATAGGGGTATTGCAAGGTATACTTGAGGAATATATAAGAATGAAGAAGAATTCAATAGATCAAATTAGTGTCAAATGTTTTCCTAAAAGATCTCCCACACCCTATTAGGGAATTTAATCATTTCTAAGCATTTTCCACATCCTATGGGAAAGTTTGAGGAGGCTCCAATAGTTGAGAGTTTAATGAGTAATTATAACTTCTTTCCATGCAATCATGATTAGTTAGAGAACATATAGGGAAACTTGATGAGCTATGCAACAAATGAAGAGAATATAGGGTATTTTGACCTAGTCTTAAGCATCTCCAAGTGTCTAGGAGATATTGAAGGAGTCTTGGCTGATAGATAGGCTCGAGGATAGAAATTTTATTTTTGGTTACATTGACATCATGTAGGACATCCATCGTCTTATTCTTGGTTACATTGACATCACAAAAAATTATATAGGATGGAGTAGAATGTAGCTCTACCTTTGTCAGTTCCATGTTAAATTTTTATTATATATAGCTTGCTAGTGTAGGAATTCTAAGACAAACAATCATGGTAGGACCATTCTTAAAAGATTTCAAATAATAACCTAGTGAACCCATATACTCTTATGACTATATATACACAAATTTAGATTAAACTTAGAATTCATTAACTTTAAGTTCTCTTTATTCTATATTACCTCGATTGAAAGTTTGATCAAATCTACTTTCCTCGAGAGGTTTTTCCTTGAAACCTCCAACAACACCCTTTTCAACATCCAAAATCACATATTAAAATACCATTAAGTAAAAAAATGCTATTAACATATGTAATCAATTTATAATTGTTTACTAACTTTACATACCCCACTGATAGGTGTACTGCAAGAATAAGTAGATTGACTGGTGTACCTAGGGTCAACATTGTGACCCTACAATTTTATTAAAATAATAAAACTAAATTAGTTAATCTTGCATTTCACAATCAAAATTTAATAAACTAAATTCAATGAACATGTTGAATTTTACCTGACTATCAATACCATATGCATCATGTAGAATGTCAGCCGCCCTCTCCATCCCCGTAGATGCATACGGATCAGGCTATAGAAGTATGGATCCTGTGTAGCACCCTCCTGAGTAGATAGGGTCATACGAACAAGTGGCTCCGCAAGATCGACACACATGGCCTCGAAGGCCACCACCTGAAGACTCCCCTGGATTGCGCTGTACAATGGGGCTAGTGTGGTGGATGACACTCCGAGTCAAGGATGTGATCACCTGCAAAGTCTCTACATCAGCACTCTCCTTTGCAACTACGGGCATCGCAATCTGCTCACGAGGCGGCCTAGCGAGAGGTCATCTCCCCTATCGTGTAGGATTTGGTTGTGCACCAGGCCTATCCTGTGCTGACCCCCCACCTCTCCCCTGAAACTCTTTCATATCAAAATAATTCAGGATTTGGTACAATACAAACTCACAGTATAATTTCCTAAGAAAATATTGGGGGACTTCACAGTTATTGCACGGTGGGTAATCAAAGACCATATACCATCTGTCATAAAAACGGTTCCTAATCTCTAGGTGGTGGCACCAATGGATAGGAAACCTCTTTGCATTGAGGGTGAGATTTTGATTTGTTCTAGGGTTAGTGAATAGAGAGCACAAATCACCTTTAGTAATCTTTAAATCTTTAACTTGTTTATATAATAATTTATCTGCATAATATGCCCTCGATGTTTGCCTCCTATTTTTCCATCCAGATATTTGTTGGGTAATTGTATCCACATTTTTTAACAAATCCTTCAATGAATTTGCTAGATGTATCCTTTCTGTGGTTGAAGAATTTTGATCACTCAACCTACTAATAAGATCCTCAACTTCTTTTCTATTGTTTTCAATTTCACTCCTCAAATTTTCTTGAGTGCAAGGAGGGTATTGAGAGAATGGTGGGGGAGGTTGATTTTGTGGTTGAGGTTGATTTGGTTGAGGATTTTTCTCCTCTTGTTGACGATTTCCTACAAATTAAAAAAAAACATTCATTTCTAAACTAAAACAAACAAAATCAATTTAAAACTAACAAATTCAAAACAAATACCAAACAATACTTACCTCTTGCATCTTTTCGTCGTCGTGGTGCCATATTTGTGAAGAAATCCAATTGCTCTTGATGAATTTTGACCTCTCCAAAAACGTGAGCGCGTATGACAGGGTTTTTGGCCGCGGGTGGAGCTAAAACATAGCAAAAAGAAATGAGAAATGATTTTGAGTTTGCTTTTTTTTTTGCTTTTAAAAGCTCAAAACGCATTCGTGTTATAACGCGAATGCGTTTTGAGCTTTTTTTTTTCTTTTTTGGCCACAAAAGTGCGACCATCTTGGTGCACTTACCCAACAACTGATTCATAAATATGATTTGCACTACCCTTCCCTTTATCATTTTTGTTCCCTTTATTGCCATGTTTCAACATCAGATTCATGTAGATTTTTAGATCTTGATTTCCAGTAGGTTGTTCCACGTTTATGATTTTCTTGTCAATGAGATCTTGGATGATATTTTTGAGTCTCATGCAGTTGTTCATGGTGTGACCTTTGATCTTATGAAATTCGCAAAGTTGATTTTCGTTGTACCAAGGGGGTTTGATGTCAGGTTCTTGGTAGTTTTCGAATGTAGGAGGCTTGATGAGTTTTTTGTCGATCAAATTTTTCATTATGTCCTCCAATGGTTCCCCCAAGATAGCATATTTTCATTTGGGATAAGTTTTGCACTAGGGTGGTCCTCTTTGATCATTGAGGTTATTGATGGTTGGATTATTGTTGGGTTGATATGTTGTGTGATGAGTGTTTTGGTGTTGATTTTGGATTTGTGGTATGGGTGTGTTTTGGTGTGGACCACTAATGACTACCTTGGCATCTACAACACCATCATTAGTAGCGTTCTTGTTTCTTGCCCACGTACGAGCTTTTTCATTGTAATTGGATGATGGGTAGTTGTTTTGTGGTTCGTGATATGACATTGATTTAGTAGGTTGAGTCACAAGGGCTCTTTTGATGCTAAGCACCTTGGAAATCAGTTGGTCATATGTGGTAATTCCCTGAACCTTGAGATGAAAGGACAAGCAGCTTTCAAGGTTGGCTATGATTATGTAGACTTGTTGTTCTTCTGGCATGGTCCACTTGCTCTGATTGGCCTTAGATCGCCATCGTTGAAGGAATGAAGCAAAAGATTCATTCTTTCCTTGTTTTAGAGCATATAGTTCTTTGAGACTAACATCCATTGCGATATTATATGTGTAGTTTTTAATGAATGCATCTCTAATTTTTTGATATATTCTAAAGCTCGAGGGTAAGCGAGAGAACCATTCTATAGCGTTGCCTGCCAAACTTCTAGGAAATAGCCGCATCAGATAAGTATAGTCATATGCGACCTCCATACAATGAACCTAGAATTTCCTGATGTGATCTTCAAGGTTTCCCATCCCTTGATATTTTTCAAACTTAGGGATCTCAAATCCCTTGGGGAATGGTTTCATCTCTAAGCTCCTATCAAATGGATAGGGACACAAGTTGCTTGGCATTTTGGTTGTTCGGCTTGACTGAAGGTTGAGCATTTGTTGTGATAGCAACCTCAGTTGTGTCGTTACATCGCTTTGTGGATCAGGGGGTGGGATGAATGTATTTTGGGGTGTTTGAATCATTGGTTGGGTGGATGGGTTGGTCTGTGCATTGTTCAATGGTATCGGTATGTTGTGGTGGGCAAAGTAGGCTTCTACTTGCTTTTGGATGAACAATGCTTGTTGTTGATCTTGTTGTTGTTGCACTAGGATTTGTGCTTGCTATTGCACTTGTTGTTGTTCTAACAATGCTTGTTGTTGTTCCCACAACGCTTGTTGTTGGGCTGCCAATTCTACTGCTTCTTGTTGTTCTTGGTATTGCTTTAGTGCTTGTTGATATGCTTGCATTTGTGTTGCTTGTGCAAGAAGTTGTGCTTGTGCTTGTGCTTGTTGTGCTTGATATTGAGCTTGTGCTTGAGCTTGCACTTGCGCTTGTGCTGCTTGTACTTGTGCGGCTTGTTGTTGCAATAATATTTGTGCTTGAGTGACCCTGTGTGCTTGTAATGCTTGTGCAGCT
Source organism: Sequoia sempervirens (assembly GCA_007258455.2). Lineage (NCBI taxonomy): Eukaryota > Viridiplantae > Streptophyta > Pinopsida > Cupressales > Cupressaceae > Sequoia > Sequoia sempervirens. The sequence continues at coordinate 106,779,829 of VDFB02072274.1, read as the reverse complement.
TGGGCAGCTTGAGCGGATTATTGTTGTTGTTGTTGTTGCAGTAAAGCTTGAGCTTGTTGAGCTTGTTGTGCTTGTATTACAGCTTGTGCAGCTTTGGCAACTTGTGCAGCTTGAGCAGCTTGTTGTACAACTTTTTATTTTTGAACTTGTTGGTATCCTCTTTGGAAAGCAGCTTGCAACGTTGCGTCAAATTGGTTTGATGTGGTGAACGTTGGTGGTGGTGGGGGTAGTGGTGGATTTTGAATGGTGGTAGATGATGATGTTGTGTTGATGTTTTGGATATTGGATAGTGGTATTGATGTAGTTGGTCCTTGGGAGACCATGCTTTGTGATGTGAGAGGGATGTTCGATGATGTTGCCATTGCTTGTGTGTTTGTCATTTGTGGTTGCCATATCAACGACAAATTTTGCGTGTTTGGTGCAATGCTTTGATTGATGGTTGGGATATAGGATTGATTGATACTTGGTAGGGGAGGGAGCCCTAAACCAAGGAGTGGTGTGGATGATAATGGCAATGGTGGAAGAGGTGGAAATGTAAGAGGTGTGAGTTGTGAAAATGTCGTGGTTTCAAATAAGCTCCCTAGTCCGAATGTATCTCCCTCTTCTTGTGAATTTGTGAGAAGAGGTGTTTGTGGTGCTCCATGAAAAGATGTTGATGATGGGTCATAATGTAAAGTGAGAGGAACATTTTTGTGTAATGGGTTGTTGATTGTGTTTTGTTCTAAGGTGGTGCTTGCGTCCAAATTTTGATTGTTAACAAGGGGATGTGATTGAAGAGAATTGAGGAATGTGTTTCCCTTGTTGAAATTAGGTTGTGTTGGAGCAAACGATGTTGTGATTTAAGGAATGTTTTGTGTGATGTTTTGAGATGGAGGTGTAGATGAAATGGGAATGGTGGATGAGATCAGAGGAAATGATGTATCCACTATAGTACTCACATCAAAATCCGAAGGCAACTTGGCCCCTTGTTTTGCTAGTTCAAGAATGTACAATGAAGGGTTAACTCTCATCATGATGTTGATGATTCTATGGTTGTCTAGATTTTGGAGCATTTCTGTCATTTCCTCACGAGACATTCCAAAGGTGAGGTCCTCCCCTTGATTTTCTTCTTGTGGATTTTGGGATGATGAGGGGATCAATGGATTGCTTGATTCGGCGAGATTCATTTTTGCATTTGTTTGGCTAAGGTCACTTGAAGCGGGAGTTTCTTTGTGGGCTTCCATACTCTTCTTGTATTGAGATCTCGTTTGAACCATAAAACAAGGATCAATCTTCGAGAATATGGGAGATGGATCTCTTGATTCTTTGGATTGATCTTTATCTTATGTTCCAAAGTGAAGTTCTAGGATGTTTTGAGGATCAAAGGTGATGATATGATAATGATGTTTTTGGGGATGGATGATATGGATGTTTTGGATTTTGATAAATCTTGAATGAGACACTAGGCTTTTAGGACTTTGGTTTTCTTGATTTTTGATTTTTGATTTTGAGATTTTATCCTTGATTTTTTATTTGGATTTTTTGAACAAAAAGATCCTAAGATGTTGGATGATGATCTAAGGGATAGCTTTTTTCAAAGGATGATAATTTTAATATGTGTGAGGAGAAGGATGTATCTACCCACACCTATTCAAACAAGATGATTGTTTCACTAAGCATATGAAGAAGGATTCATCTACATACACCAAGCTAGACAATATGATTTTGATAATTTTAACTAAGTATATGCAAAAGGATGCATCTACACATACCTAGCCAAAGATGTTTTGATAAATGTTCTCAAGGATTTTGTCTCAATGATTTTTGATGATTTTGATTTGACCATAAAGCCTAGTATCAAGGATGATTTCAAGATTTTCCAAAAGGTGATAATGAGATGGATTTTGTTTTGATATTTTGGAGGATGGGTGAAAAATGATTTTGATATGTTTTGATCCTAAAAAAGAACCTAAAAGGATACACTTTGTTTGCTGAGACCTAGGTATTGAAGAGCATGAAAATGCTTCCTAATGACCTTTGTAACTAAGAAATAATTTGAACATTTAGATTTCCAATCAATGATTTGTGCTTTTGGGATTTGGAGTCTTAAACACACATGATAGTTCATTTTTGTTTAGCTTTGCTTAATGTCCTTATTTTACCAAAAACACTTTCTTCAATTAGGTTTTCAAACTAAGATGTCCAATGTCTTAATTTCTTCAAACCCCACAAGATATGTTATGTGGAAATTTAATGAACTTAAGGCAAGGGTTTCCTATTGTTTACTTGAGAAGACAAATTGAGATTTAATCCAATGCTTAGAAACCTCTAAGGATGTGAATCCCAAGGGAAAACAATAACATATGGATTGAGTCAATGGTATTTGTCTTCAAAAGGGTTTGAAATTTGGATGATGTTAAGTGTTTGTTTCCATGATGTTTTCGATCAAGCAATGCATTTTGTAACCCAAGAACAATTACAATCCTATGAATGTGTAAGACAATATTTTTTGGATTCCCACTTGGACAAGTCCAGCTATGCTTATCTCTAGCAGATGGTTAGATGCTTGACCCCACTGGCTCCCCTCCATGACACTCACTTATACGGGGCATCCAAGCATCAAAACCCATGAAACTCCCATGGCATGCTTTCCATTTCTACTAAAAGACTGTAAAAGTGTGGGGTGGCTTTAGAATGATCGTTCTAGCACCAACAAATAGATAAAGGATTTTGGAAAATTCTAAAACATGGGTTCTAGTAAGGACTTTCCATTCATAGGAGTTGACCCAACGTGGCAAGAGTCCCCTTTCAGATCCATCTTGTCAGAGTCAATCATGTTATATTGGCGTTTCTTCCAATAGCCACATTTATATCCCGATTGGAAATACTCTTTGGTTCAGAGTGTTACCGGTTGAGCCATTCCCTTGGGTGATTACTTTTTCCCAGAAGGCGGGCCCTCTAAGATAAACAAAAGTGAATGAAGAACAAAATCTGTAACTCGATCAATCTTTGATAGCAACAAAGAGAGAGAATATACGCGAAAATGCCCCCCACTCACACTCGCACAATAGTTTGTTCAATTTTAAGCCCAAATTGAAGTGTGGAGGTGATTGCTTTGTCTTAACCCAAAGTCATGGAAAAGACCTTTTGATTCTCAAGATCGCTATAAAGCGCGAGAGAAGCGCATACGTCCTTTTCCAATGGCTTCAGTCTAAGTAAGCCCTCACGAAAAACACAACTACACTTGTTCTTTTTAAACCTTCAAAGCAATAGGTGAGTTCATTTCAGAGCACCAAATCACAAGTGAAAGACATTTGTTTAATTATTTAACCCATAAACGAAATCTAGTAAGTTGTAGATCCTAAGATTCTTTTTAAATCCATTTGTGAGCAATAAACAAAAGAGTCTTTTTTTAAACCCAAATGAAAGCTAGTGTTCTAAAGAAAGAAAAAGATGACAAATTACTTAAGGAAGTGTTAAACAACACTTAAGTGTTTAAAAAAACTTTGATTAGATAAGATATCATCATCATGCTCCTTCTTCCTTTGCTTTTTGGCTTCCAACCTACAAAGGAGAAAAATAGTTAGATTCTGGAAAAAAATAGAGAAATTAAAAAGCAAAAAACAGAGGAAGAAGCAATCATAAATTAAAGCATGTGCTAAAAATTTAATTTTTCCCTTTTACTGTTTTCCAGCGTCACAACTCGTGAAGGCATCGCTATTTTTTTCTTCAAGCGGTGCTCTTACAATGCCACTTTACCAGTCAGCGACGCTCCATGTCAGGACAGAGAGCATGATTGCGTCACTATTTTCACCCATCATCATAGTTCTTGAAAGCGTCAGAGTTTTGAAATTTTTTGAAACTGAGGCAGATCGGCGAGTCCAGTGGCGTAGTTTGAAATTTGAATTTTCTTGGTGGGATGAGTCCAGCAGTGGAGTTTATACGTGGGAGGTGCTATATAGCAATGCTGGTGAGTCTGCGGCACTAAAACAATGACGCTGATGAGCTCACAGCGCTAAAAACAACAACGCTAAGGAGCCCACGTTGGAATTTTCTATGTGTCAAGAAAACACGAAATTTTTGAGGAAATGTTGGAATTTATGATGTCTAGCCCTCCTTCTATTGCCAAACTGTGAACCCCAAATCTATGTACCTCCAAAACAAAGAGAATAAACACCCTAAGTTAGATATTGCAAGCATAAACAAGGATTCCCCATGGAATCCATTTACAATTCAAACTAGGAATGAAAATATGCAAAACATAATAAAATGATAAACCAAAGATGAAATCCTAATTTAAAAAGCAAACTCTTGTTCCCATGGGGGAATTTGTGCCAATTTGATGTGGAAATTTGGCCCTTTCCCAATTCCTATGATTGCAAGCTTCAAATGTAGACTTGATGAAGAAATGTGACCCACTTTTGGTGATGAATGATGAAGATTCCAATAAAAATCTGCAAAAGAACCTAGCTAAGCACTCAATGATATGAAACTTGATAGATATTTGAGCATGGTAACTTTACTCAAATTGTGGATGATCAAATGAGGAGAGGAGCTCTTCATTTATAGGATTTCAAGATGGATGAAAGTCCAAATTTGAGCAATGTGGGACTAACTTTCATCCAATGATATGGTGCCACTTGTCAAGCTATGAATGGATGATGGTTGTGCAAGATTTGGGGTTTATGCCAATAAATGCCAATATTTGAAATTCAAATTTGTTGAAATGACATGTAAGAGGGAAGGGGAAAATGCAATAAATGCCACTTGGCTCAAGGCAAAGGACATGTAAGAGATCTTAAATGCCTTGTTGGAAGGATTTATTCCCACTTGGATTTTGAATTCAAATTAGGGAATATTCCAAAAGATGCCATGTGAGGGAAAATAGGGATTTAATAAATGAATTAAATATATTTTCATGTGCAACTTGCATTATCTAGAGGATGTGACATGAGATTAGATTAAATTAATCAAGGATTGATTAATTTAACAGGAGATTAGATGATGTGACTTATTTGACTTAGATTTATAGATTTATTTAAATCAGATAAGAGAGGAATATGATAAGAGGCTAATTAAATAAAGATTTTGATTTATTTAATTAAAAGGGATGGTGTTAGATTAAATCAAATAAGGTTTTAATTTATTTAATTTAATAGATAGACTTTAGAGATTTAATCAAATAAATTCATTATTTAATTAAATAGGGATAATTAGATTAGATGAATTGATTTAATTAACAAGAGAAAGTGACTTAATTAGACAAAATGATTTATTTAATTAAGGGACGAATATTGACGAATTTAATCAGATAAGGGAATTTGATTAAACGGTTAGATTGAGGGATGATTTAGGAAGAAAAAATGTTAGTAAGTCAGGATCGAATGCACGATGCCAATCAGTATATTTTCGATGTCTACACATTCTACATTATCTAATCAAGACCTATTTTATCTCAACTATTTTTCACCTCCTTGTGAGGCTTAGCGTGGACCCACCACAAAAACAATGAGATGGCAGGCATCATCTAATCAACTTGATCACAATAATTGATACATCTCCTTCACTCATTACTAAACATTAAGAAAAATTCAAAGAGATTTTTGTGATACATGAAACATTAGTGATAGCCATCATATTTTCTAACCATGAACGTACACTGTTAGATCTCAAAAGGAACTTACCAGTGACATCAACCAAATGACTAGGTAATGGGGTTGGTCACTGAATGAGCTTAAAGGCATAAGTTATAACTTATGCAACTTGCAACCTCCAACAAGCAATGAATGACTATAGTAACAAAAAAGTATCCTTTTTCCTTAATTAATTTGGGAATAATTGTCATTGAATTAACCTAATTTTTCATAGGTTTAATCTTGTAATGTGTTGTAACACATTCACATTGATCTTGGGCCCCATTTTAATAAAATGAACTTAATGTATACCTTATTTATGGTGTTGTAAAGTGTTGTAAGACACTTTCACTTTTATCTAGGGTCCTCTTAATTAATTATGGTTAATTAGAGTTAATTAGCCCCTTTAATTCAAATTTAATCCTTGTTTGTGACACCTCCTGAAGATCTATCCCAACACCCATATTTCAAATTACATAACATTTAATTGGGAAAAATCAAGGTCCTATAAAATGGTACTAGGAACCATTCACCCTAGGTGGCGAATTGGTCCTCCCTCTATAGGACCCCACTTTATCAACATATTTCAAATGGGTTTTTAATGATCTTTCATCTCATGAAGGTGAGGTTCTGGAAAATAGTGCCAAAACCCATTCACCCTAGGTGGAAAATGGATCTTGCCTTAATCAGGACCCCCTTTTGGAATTTCATTTTGGCGATAATTTAATAAAAAAAATTCCAGATCTGGTGTTGACTTGAATTGTTTGAATTTCAAGATTAATCTCTTTATTTAGTATAAATAAGGGGTTAATTCACATTGTTTTACCTAGCAATTTTATAAAACATCCTAATACTTCACAAGAGAATTATATAACACTTCAAGAGCATTTTCAAAGGAATTTCAAGCTATATTATCAAGATTTTAGTTCAGAAATTCAAAATCATTTCATCATGTCAAGGGTTTAGTGCATTCATGCATGTTGTTGAGCTAAGAAAGTTGATGTAGCATTGAGGATTTATTACAAACATTACTTCACATCTAAGAGCTACATTCTTCATAACCACTACATGTTAGATTGTATATTTTCATTACAAGAAAACATCCAAGGTATCTATATTTGCATCATTTCATGTTTCACGCTTCAATCACATCATTTAATCATTTGGTTTAATTACCTACAAGTGGTTTTACTTAGGAAAACCCTTATTCACTTACAATAAACAAGTTTTTCTTCCTTTGAATGTGAGTTTGTAGATTTTCAGGTTGAAGATCAAGTGGAGAAGAAGTTTAGAGAAAGATTACAAATATTTTCAAGTTGCAAAGTTGACCTTCCAAGTGCAAGAACAAAGAATTGAAGCTACATAATAAAGTACAAGTTTTTTAGAGTTGGCAATCAAGAATCTGAGAGTGCATACATCAAGGAAAATAACCCACATCTTAGTTTTAGAAACCCTAATATGGACCGATTTGACACTAAAGGTGAATGAGTCCTTTGTGTCATAAAAATAGGCTTCTTGTAGCAAGGTACACACCTCTTTGAGCTCTAAAAAATCCCCTCATATTTTCTATAATAGTTAGGGTCAATTTCTTATTATTATTTATATCTTTTGGCCCTCATAATTGCATAAATTGTAGTTATTTTGGTGGGGAAATTCTAGTGGTTTATCTTGATATTGAGGCTTTTCCACCTAATCATTAATGGTGAACTTGACATATTTAGCATTGCAATTTTTTTTATTTTTGAAGTGTTTTCATCTTATATTAGAATCTTGCATTCACTTACATCTCATTTGCATTGAATTAAGATCTCATTTAGGGTTCCTTGCATTGCATTCACAATTGCATCTCATTTAGGGTTTAGATTTGCATTGTTTTGCATCTCTCTAAATATGAAAAATACAAAAAAAACATTTGGTCCTTGTGCATATCATTTAGTTCTCATTTTTTTGTATTTGAAAATTAAAAAAAAATGCATTTCAACATAGGTCCTTGCATTCATCTTTTCACTGCATTTTCACATTGCATTTTTTGGAAAATTTGAAATTGAAACTCACTACCTCAGACCTAGAATTGAAAGATGTTATTGAACACTTGCAAACCATTCAAAAATAGTTTAAAAATACCTAAGTAGGACCAATTCACCCTTACTAGTGAATGAGTCTCTGATCAGGTCAAACCTGCATCTTTTGGCATATGAAAAAGCATTAAAAATCAGCGTAAAATTCATAGAAACATCTTAGAAAAACCTAACTAGGACCCATTCACCCTTACTAGTGAATGGGTCCCTATTAGCTATTGATCTGCATTTTCTAGAAATTAAAATCTCAATTTTAGGCTCCAATTTGCTACTATTACTTTATTGTTTCAATTTCTTGTTGATGTTTCATCAAATTCATTGCATTTAGCTTAAATTGCTTCACTTCAATGCATTATTAAAATTCAAAATTGCATTCAAACATTTCATTTCTAGCTTATTACATTGTGTAATAAGTAAATTGCATTACTTAGAATATGAAAATTACATTTCATTCCAGGTTGCATTGCCTCTTTCCATTTATGGTTTGCACACTAGGGTTGTAAAACTTGTATTAGCTTTACAAACTTTGTGACCTATTCACAATACTATTATAAGATGTAGTTTGAGGCTCATGTCATCCTATGATCTCTCACTTTTTGTGGATCTTGGGTTTTCTGACTCTCTTTTTTATAGCATGGTTAATCAACCCTCCATGGCTCATAGTTTGCAAATATTATTGCCAATGACTTCACTTTCTACATCCAATGTGCCTAATGTTACCAACACTATCCCCACCATCCCTAATTCCACTCAAGATTTGGACCCAAAACCAAGGTGGAATTCCAATTCCATCCTCCATGATACCAATGTCCATTCCTACATACACTAGTACACAACCCACAACAACCTTTCAACTCACAACAACCTTTCAACACATAACAACCTTTCAACCGACAACAACCTATCAACATAACACAACCATTCAACCAACCACAACAATCACACCTACTAGCACTATGTACACTTCCATAGGTATTCCCATAGGAAATATTTCTAGCCTTGTCCATTCGAACACAATAACTCCTCGACAATCTGCCTTCACCAACCTACAATTCACTAGCCCTTCAAGCATACATACATCACTCCACCTTATTTTCCTCAACCTTACAACTAAAACAATCCTATCCTTAACTCCCTTTTGCAAACCATGACATCCCTCCAACAACAAGCGGCAACATTACAACAAAAAACAACAATCAACCTTTATAAGACATCAAATCCAACCCACTATCCTTTGACATGCTAGGAGAAAAAAGGCCACAAGGTATAAAAGTCCCTCAATTTGAGAAATATGGTGGAAAAGGAGATCTTATTAGTCATGTTTCTGCCTTCATAACCTTGTGTAGTGATTTCATCTTTGAAGATAAACTCTTGGCTAATCTCTTTCCTAGGTCCTTGAATGATACTACTTTAGAGTGGTTCTTTTCTTTACCAAACAATTCAATTGGTTCATTGAATGAACTCATTGACACCTTTTACAACCATTTCCATATCCACATGGGTCCCAAGATGACCCTTGTTTATTTAATGACATGAAAACAAAAAGAGGATGAGAAAGTGACTAATTTCATAGCAAGATACCAAACACTTTATTCACAAGTAAACATTAAGATCCTTGATGTTGAACTTCAAAGAATGTTTATTTCCAAATTACAAGATAAAATCCAAAGAAAACTTGAAATGTTGAGATTTCCATCCTTCACCCAATTGTGTACCACCCTTCATGATTATGAAAATTTGACTTGTAGTTGTGATGTGAAAAATCATCATAGTCATACTAAAAAATCTAAATCTACAACTCAAAATGGATATCGACCTTTCAAGAAACAGACAATGGCTTTTTACAACTGAATTCATGTCAAACAAGTCAACAAACTAATAATCGAATGACTGCTATAAAAACAACTCCTTTTGGGGAGAGGGATAGGGAGTTCACTCCTTTACCTGATACCCTTCAAAATATCATGTTGTAGCTCATTGACAAGAACATGCTTATGTTACCTATTGTTAGAGAACATGACCCTAATACACTATTTCCTAAAGGCTTTTAAAAAAATTCTTATTGTCATTACCATCAAAAAAATGAGCATGGTATAGAATACTATAAGCATCTTAAACATCTTGTGCAAGACCTTATTGATAGTAGCCAACTTAAAATTGGAGGCGTGAATGATAAAGATAATAATTCTATAGCCCCTCCTAATCCAAATTTACAAATCTTTACACATCCCATTCCTAAACACATTGTTTTGTTTGTCAAAGCTATTGAAACTAATAATGATGTGACGAATGTTCACAGGGATGATGAAAATATGGATACTATTAAACAATGTCATGCAAAGGAAGTGATAGCATTTATCGAAGCTAAACCTCATAAAGGCTCAACTAAAAAGCCTCTTGAAATTTCTTTCTCACAAAATGACATACTCAAACATGCACCTGATGGTCCTCTTTACATAGTTGTCTGAATAATTGATAAGCCCACTAATGGGATATTAATTGAACCCATTTGTGGAGAGAATTTGATCACCAAAGAATTATTATATGTGCATGAACTATATCAAGATACATATGAAAAACCAAAAGCATGGATCAAGATGCATAATGGGTTTTCTTTCCCTACGATAGGCTCGATAGATCTCCCTTTAAAAATGGGACCAAAAACATTAACTATCTCATTTTCCATCATTCTACAATCAGACCAATTTCATATGAAGCTATGCTATCCATGACTTTGCTCCATGAATTTTGTCCCTTCGGTTGTGCATAAATGTCTAAAGTTTCAATTTGGAAATGATATCTTTACTATACATCATAGTGGATTTAATCCTGCCTCAACTCGAGGGAATTTTTCACTAGATTTATTTTGGCTTGAGCCTATGGAACCTAGCAAGCCTCATGAGGATTTATTTTTCAAATCATATCAAAAGATCAAGGCAAGGAAAATAGAATAATTATCCCTTTGAAACATGCCTCAACCTATAAATGAAACACCTATCCTTGATGAAGAAATGATCGAACAAAAATCCCTTTCGAACATACAAGAACAACCTATAGAAAATCCCCCTACAATTTCCTACGAGAGACCACGAGATAACACAAACAATCTGATTGTCCCTCTTAGGGTTAAACCAGTTTACAAAGTCAAAGAGAAAGTGGTTGAGCAACCTATTGTTGTTTCTTCTATCCCTCCCAAGGAAGAGAAGGAACCTTCGATTAACAAACCCACTCTTGCATAAACAAAAAATGAAAATAGATTGAAAAGGAACTGAAGTGCTAGAGAGTGTAGACATAGAAGACATGTTATTGCTTGTAAATTACAAACTCAAGAAGAAAAAAGAAACATAGAAAATTAGAACCAATACATACCTGAAGCAAAGCATGATGACTCTATACCCTCACAAAATCATAAACAAGAACATTACATGGAAATTGTTATTCAACTTCCTATTGTGATAAATCTAGATGATGATATTGACATAGCAAAAAATAGTGAACAAATGCATGATGAGTTGAATACATTGTTTTCTTCCTATGAGCTTAAATGACAAATCTCCTAAAAGGAGTGTTGAATCTGGTGCTTCCCCTAGTTTGGCACTTGTTCTTGTCCCTTTGGCTGTTTTCCATCTTCCGTTTATATTGACCAAGATTGGGATGCGAATGACCTACTTTAGGTTGACTCTCATGTGCCTAACTAGTCCTTCGTATTTTTATGTTTTATTTATGTGATTGCATGTGTGTAATTTGATCCCCCATGTTGTTTCATTTTATGTACCTCTCTCTTTTTTGTGCATTCCTCTACATGTACCTTTCATTCTTCTATATGTCCTAATAATTTCATTTGTCTTTTTTTTGCTTTTGGGGAATGATGCAAGGCATCAAGACATTTTGGTCTCTTCCATGTTGACCCAAAAGCTTTTCCTTTTATATTTTCATTTTTCTTGTTTTTTCCTTTTGGGGATGACACAAGGCATTGAGACATTTAGGTCTCTTCCATGTTGACCTGAAAGGATTTTTTTTTGGTTTCACTCTCTTTGTGTCATTCTTCTAGTTCTATGAGTATTTTGGAAATGTTGACAATTCAATGCTCTATGACAACATTATAGAAAATAAATATTGACCCTGAATCCATAGATCCCTTATGTATTTGTGGAGGAAACTGTTCCTTCCTATTTCATGATGTAGCTTATTTAGGAAAAAAATGACTTGGCATAGGTTTTTTTGATGAAATCTCTCATGTCTTAAGAAAAACATTTGGATACTCTAAAGCAATTTCTCATAGTAATGGTGTAGCAAACACTTTAAAGTGGGGGCATACATAGATGACATATTTCAAAAAGCATTCATCGTGTGATTTTTTTTTTTTTTTTGTGATGTGTCCTCTTCTTGGTGGTGTCATTGGGTTTGATGTCCTCCAAGAGCGTATGATCTACCATCATGGCATGATGTGAATGAGGAATCCCATGAGTGACAATCTAACACCCTTTACTTTTCCTCTTTTTGAGACATTAGGAACAATGCTCCCTAAGAAGAGAGCCTTTACATGAACGAGGAAAAATCCCCTTTAACAAAAACTTACATGTACATGACATTCAAAAGTAGTTACAAAATAATTACATTGTGCTGCCTTATCGAACTTGTTAGGAGGATAACTTTGATATGGTATGAGAGGCTAATATGATTCTCTCATTTTCCACTTCATTGGGACAACTCGCCTAGTGGTCAGACTGAGGTTCCACTACCCTAGAGTGAGTAGCATATGTTAAGAACAAACAACCTCATTGCACATCACGTTGGAATGGTTGTGCTTGATCCTTTTATTTTTATTTTCTTGGCCTTTGACAGGGTAAGACTATGTATCTTTGTTATTGTTGCATATTTAAGTGTCTTGAATATCTACTTTAGTGTGAGTTTGACATAATTTCTTCCTCTTACTAAAATGGGGGAAAAATGAAGTAACGAGAAAATTATCCTTTTTCCTTACTTGATTTGGGAATAATTGTCATTAAATTAATGCAATTTTTCCTAGGTTTAATGTTGTAATGTGTTGTAACACATTCACATTAATCTTGGGCCCCCTTTTAATAAAATGAACTTAATGTGTTCCTTATTTATGGTGTTGTAAAGTGTTGTAACAAACTTTCACATTTATCTAGGTCCCACTTAATTAATTATTGTTAATTAGATTTAATTAGCCAATTTAATTCAAATTTAAGCCTTATTTGTGACACCTCCTGGAGATCTATCCTGACACCCATAATTCACATTACATAACACTTAATTGGGAAAAATAAAGGTCTTAGAAAATGGTGCCAGGACCCATTCACCCTAGGTGGTGAATGCGTCCTCCCTCTATAGGGCCCCCCTTTATCAACATATTTCAAATGGGTTTTTAATGATCTTTCATTCCTTGAAGATGAGGTCCGAGAAAATAGTGTCAGGACCCATTCACGCTAGGCAGCAAGTGTGTCCTCCCTTAATGAGGACCCCCTTTTTGAATTTCATTTTGGCAAGAATTTAATAATATTTTTTTCTAGACCTGGTTTTAGCTTGAATTGTTTGAATTCTAGGGTTAATCTATTGATTTAGTATAAATAAGGGGTTAATTCACATTGTTTCACCTAGAAATTTTATGATACATCCTAATACTTCACAAGAGAATTATATAGCACTTCAAGAGAATTTTCAAAGGCATTTCAAGTTAGATTATCAAGAATTTATCGCAGCAACTCAAGATCATCTCATCATGTGAAGGATTTAGTGCATTCATGCATGTTGTTGAGCTAAGAAAGTTGATGTAGCATTGAGGATCTATTACAAGCATTACTTCACACCCAAGATCTACATTATTCATGTCCACTACATATTAGATTGCAGATTTGCATTACAAGAGAACATCCAAGGTATCTACATTTGCATCATTTCATGTTTCATGCTTAAATCAAATAGTTTCATCAATTGGTTTAATTACCTACAAGAGCTTTGACATAGGAAAACCCTTATTCGCTAGCAATCAAGTTTTTCTTCCTTTGAATTTGTGTTTGTAGATTTACAGGTTGAAGATCAAGTGGAGAAGACGTTTAGAGCAGGATTACAAAAATTGTCAAGTTGCAAATTTGACCTTCAAAGTTCAAGAACAAAGAATTGAAGCTACAAAATTAAGTAGAGGTTTTCGAGAGTTCACAATAGGGAATTTCATAGTGCAAACATCAAGGAAAATAACCTAGATCTTAGTTTCAGAAACCCTAACAGGGACTTGTTCACCACTAAAGGAGAATGAGTCCTTTGTGCCCTAAAAATAGGCTTCTTTTAGCAAGGTACACACCTCTTTCATCTCTTAAAACTCCCCTCATAGTTACTATAATAGTGAGGGTCAATTTCTTGTTATTATTTATATCTTTTGGCCCTGATAATTGCATAAATTGTAGTGATTTTGGTGGAGAAATTCTAGTGGTTTATCTTGATATTGATAATCCCTAAATTTTCCACCTAATCAATGACAAAATAGAAAATCTATTAAGGTGAGATGACTACAATAATAGGGTTTAACTTCAAAACCCTAATTTAGGCCGAGAGAACAATTAAATCAATTTTGAGCACAACCTCCATCCTCTAGACTTGCAACATATATTTCTGAGAAGCTCTCGAAAAACCCATGTCAAATCTGGCCTTTGATTTTACTTTTGAACATTGGAATAATCCACTGCAACACATGACAAAGTTGCATGACAACAATGCAACATTATGAGCAACTTTTGCAACCAACACTCCATCTTCCAGAACCAGATCCTCAACATTCCATATCTTTCCATATATATTAATGAAATTTTTTTGACATCAATGCTAACACACCCTTCATACAGGATCAGTTTCATTTCACACCCGATCCCCTTTTGATATCAATGACAAAAAAATGCTAATAGTACATGTTAATTGTATCTCCCAAAGGAAGTGCATTTTGTTTTAGAATTTTGAGATTGTATTTGTATTTATCATTGTCAATCTCATTAATTTCATTTTCTTCATCCACTTGTTTAGCACTAACCATAGCACATGTGACCCATTTTTTTATTAAGAGTAAATGACTTGTCATAAACTCAACATTTCTTTTAAAGCTTCATCATCTTGTAAGTATTCCAGTGATTCTTTGTATGTTGTATCAATCAATTCAGGATGCTTTAAAGTGAGAGTTGTCTTAGAGGAGTTACACATGATAGTGTTGATCTTGAGTGAGGTTCTTTACATTTCTTTCATTATCTTAGAAGGACAATATCCCAAACCACTTTTTATTTCTTGTGTGTTAGGCTCTATAGGAACATGGCTGCATTTTTCTTTTCTTCCACACCCTTCGCCATTGTAACCAAGTTGTTTCACAAGCTCATAACCTCTTTGATAAAGTTTCTCCATCTCTTTTGGGTATGGTGGTTGTTGGTAGTCTATCTCATCAAAGTTTATTGTATAACTTGTGTCTTCTTCTAGAGTGGATGAGGTGGATGCTTGTGAGTTTTCTTTCAAAATTCTATGTTGACATTACCATTGGCTATTTTTTCTTTTTAGTTTCATATGTTGTAACTTTGTATTCTCCCATGAATTTTGGTCTGAAATATAAGGAACCCCAATCATCTTCTAATGACTTAGTGACTTCATCAATTTTCTTCTCTTTTTCTTCTCCCTTCATGGATTCCAATTTTGCATTTGGTATTGATATTTTCATAGAACTTTGTTTTTCTTTCTCGATATGTAAACAACTTTTAGGTTCAGGGTTAGTCTTGTGTGTGTAAATTTTGTTGTCATATGCATACTTCATTACATGGTGAAGGCTATAAGGCACCCCATTCAGTTCATGAATCCATGGTCTCCCGAAGAAGAGATTGTAAGAAAAATCATAAGGCATGACATGCATCAGAGTATGTAATGTAACTTTCCCATCTTTAATAGGTAATGTGATGAATCTAAGCAGTTGGTTTCCTATATTATCAAATCCACGGATAGATAAATAATTGGGGACAATATCACTCCTATCCATATCAATCTTCTCCAAAAGGCTCACACTACACACATTAAGGGCTAAACCATTATCAAGAAGGGTTCTCTTTATCACAATTCAATTTAAATCTAGGTTATTATTATGAATGCATCATGTCATTTTTGAATTTCCAAGGAGGGTAATTCTATTTGGTAAAAAATAATATCTAAATTAACCTCATTCATTCCTTGAACTACCACTGCCACACCATTTGAATTTGTATTAGGAGGAACCATAACTTGTTGCAAGGATGTTTGAATCATACTATAGTAATTAGGGATATAGACACATAGATAATCTTAATTGACATTATGCACCTAATTCTAATTAATTAACAATCAATTCTTATATTAATCAAATAAAGAAATTTATTAGATTAATTCACTAATGTCCATCATGTTTGATTAAATAAATCAATTTATTTAATTAAAACCCTAAAGTCCTCTCATCTGATTTAATAAACCAAATTATTTAAATCAAATGTCAAATCTTGTAAATTCCTCCAATTTAATTAATTCTAGATTAATTAACTCCTAATCCTAATTACCCATTCTCTAGCTTTTCACTTAACCTTGGTCAAACCCAACCCATGATTAACTAACCCACTTGCATATTTAAATTAATTCTTTTAATTAACTAATTCCTCTATTTATCCTGACAAATGAATATTTCTAAGAATATTCATCCCAACTACCTTCTAATTCAATTTCCTTCCAAAACCTCTTACACATTCATTAACTCCTCTTACATCCTCTCACATAACCAACTGTATGCATTTAATTCTTTATACATGCTTTCATATCCTCAACCATATGCATTTATTTCTCTTCCGTCCTCTTTAATCACACATTTCCCAAAATGTGCTCCATCCTCATCCAACAAAATTGAGACAAGTGTCCCAATCTCATTGGCTCTCCTTTAGTCCCACATTCCTCCAATATAATCATTCTTCAACTCTTCAACCCTATAAATAGAAGCATTCTCTTCACAATATCATCCACAATCATATGCAAGTTCACTATAGGAACATTCATCTTGCATTTCATCACCTTTTGAAGGATTTTTCATTATCATTAGAAGCTTATCAAGGGGGTGGGAAAGGGAATCCTTTGCACATCAAAGGAGAACCACTCCTACTATGGGATAGGTTTTGACATGCTTCATATGCTTTCATTTAGTTGTTTTGGTTCTTTTTATCTTGTTTGCATAGGTAGCATGATCAAGTATTTCATAGGAGTACTCTATTTTCCTTGTTGAGATTGACTAATGCTAACATTTGTCATGGTTTGAGAAAGATTTTAGGTAAGTGATCACATTTTGGTGCCTATCGTGGGGAAATGTTTCATAAATTCAGTCAAAATATTTGGGAGGAATTTTGTTTCACTTAATTCTTGTGCATGTTACATGTGCTTTCTAACAAATTTTTCTTCTATGTTCTAAATGCTACCATTTATGAAAGCATATGATGGTTATTAGTTGCATCATTTTAATTAGAACACATACATTCTCTAGCAACTATTTATTGGTTTATGAGGATCTATTTTGTATATTTTGTCAGATGTGGTTTATAAATCTACTATAGGCCTCTTTTTTTTAATGCCTAAATGTGAAGGGATGTTAAGTTTTGGCCGTATTAATGCCTAAGCACTTATATGTATTTTCTTTCCTAAATCATCAATAGAGAGTTGCGTAATATTAGGCTACAAAAATTCCATAAATAGGAAAGTAGCGCCATTCTTATACCATTTTACATCCACGATTTAGATAGATTCCTAAAGTGGGTCATATCCTAGTGAGTTTTTCCTCACATCAAAAAGATCTCCTTGTTCACTGCATTATTAATGTAGTGAATCAAGTCGAGGGGTCCACCATGCATTCTACTACAGAGAGCCCCATGCATGCTTGATCTTGATGCCAACATGCCAACATGCACTTTCCCTTGCCCTCTGCTGTCGTCGTTGCCATTATATTCTCCCAGATGCCTAGAACTTCTTGTTTTCCATACTTGACATTCAAATAATATTGGATAGCTAAACATTAGAAATCATCTTTGTAAAGTAGGGGATTCCAGTTATTTCTTCTCCATTTAGGTTTTTACCTTTCTTGGAAATAATGAACATGTGCAAAAATTGCATCTCTCATATTCCCAGTTGGCTCCTTTAAGTTTTTGTCCGCACTCACCTTTGGTCCCACCATTTTTATTTTGTTGGGAAATGCCAAAACATTCTATAGGTTGGAGTCTCGTTTTCCTTCCATAGCAGTAGATACAATATGTGTGCTAAGGGAAATTTTTATTAAACCTTGTTTGTCTTGATATTTGGGAGTAGAAAAAAGTAGACTCGTGGAGCTCTGTTTTCCATGGAAAGTGTGTTACAAGTGGTAGAAAAATGATTTTGAATTAATTAAGAAAAAGAAAACTCAAGTCACCTCGTTGGGTATACTCTTTAAATCAGAAGTAGGCACAAAAGAGTGACTGTGATCATTAAAGAAATCACAATGAATCGATGTAGCTACCTAGACACGAATTCTAAAAGGGTGCTACTGTATTTGCTTGTTGCAATAGGGAAAAGGCCAATAATCCTCCTCGGGTAGTGTGGACATTGAAAAGGTGGCTGAATTTAATTTTACACATGCCATTTTCTTTTGTTTAAAAGCTCTAAAATCTTCCAAACAATTCCATTTCATGCAATACCTGCATTGATTTCTTTCCATGAGATAACATATCTTTTAGGCATTCTGTCAAACAGTCGACGTGCCTGTTCTATGCTTCCACTTTTGCATACATGTCTACCATGGAGTTTTCAACTTTAACTTTTGAAAAAAGTTCCCCTCCCATTATACTTTGATGGATGTCCATACCCAATGATGTAAGTAATGCACAATCATTAAATCCGCAGTTGTTGTGTAGAGGAAAACAACATTCATAAGGCTAATCAAATGTTGTGATGCTCAAAAGCTTATTATAATTTTGTCATCTACATCAATCGTACTATATTTTTAATTCATGGGGTACCTTTATTATCTTTTTTTTGGTTGTTCTTTTTCATTTGGAATCCCACATAGTAAACTAAATAAAAGGACAACCTTGGGATTTCTTTTGGGTGGCCTAGATCTTTGAGATATGTGCTTTGGTTGTGGGTTTCAAAGGCCTGATATTTTTTCTCAAATATATGGTTCATAATTTCTTATTTGCTTGTTTTTGTTTTGTAGATGTTGAGTTTGTCTATGGTTTGGGTCAATCATTACTCATTCATATGATATACATTCATTGAAATGTAGCTTTGAACATGTCTAATTTATATCTTTTGACTACGTTGTCTTTATGATTTGAGGATGTGTGATATATGTAAGCAAGCTCTATTGTGGACTGACATTAAACATTGCCTATCAAATCCAAAGGATAGCTGGGTATCTTTATCTCTTAAAGGATATTTTTCTTGTTTTGACAAGTTTAGGAATTTTATTAGTTTGAAACTATATACATTATGTTGTTATCATTTATTCCTTGAATATCATACTTTTTATTTCTGATAACTTTGTAACATTGCAAGTTTGCAATAAAGAATCAATGGCATTCGACTTTGGAATTGGAATTGACAAGTAACAAGAACATTGGAGTTGAAGAAAGTGGGCATTGGAACTTGAGCTTGAAAATTCATTTTTTAATACTTATTATAATAGTCTAGAGCATTTGTGGCTATTTTTATTTTTTGTTTTAGGCCAACTAGATCAATTTGGGTTTAAAATTAATTATTGATTTGATATTTTCAAATTTGGACTAAAATTGAACTTCTAAACATACTAGACATTGTTTGGTGGGGTAAAATTGAATAAGACAAACTCACACTTAGTTTTTGGTGCTTAAAACAAACTCATCTTTACTTTGGGACTTAAAAAGAACTTGTGCCTTCTTTTTTTTCTGATTTTTTGCAATTTGTGTGATTTGAATGTGTATGCACTTCTCACACCACTCAACGATCTTGAGAATCAAAAGTATTCCATTGACATTGGTTGTCTAAAATCACTCACACATTTCAATTTGGATATAAAATTGAACCCTCATGCTAGTGTGAAGGAAAGGCATTGTGTGTGTTCCCTCCTAGTGCTTTACGCAATCTAGGCGGTCAAACTAAAAATGTACTTCTTCACTTTTTTTTATCCTTATAGGTCCTACCTCCTTACTTTGATAGGAGGGAATGACCCCAGTGGTAATGGGCTAAATCCAAGCTCTTCCAAACCACTATATAGATGTGTGGTTGTGACAAAAAATATCTATCAATGGGAAGCGGTACGTGATAGCTCTCCCCTAGTATCTTTATGATGTGAAAAGCCCTTGTTCTAAGGGTTGGGAGACCTCTTGAGGGATTTTACCATAGTATCTACTAAAATGGACTTCCTTACTACAAGCCATTTGTTTAAAAACCAAAATCCTTAATTCTTGTTGGTGCAAGAATAGTTGTTCTGAAGCCACCTCACATTTGTACTATTTAAAGTAGAAACATAAAAAATCTTTAAGATCTCTATATGTTTAGGAATTTGAGATTTGGTGGTCCTAAGAAGTGTGTGTCATGGAGGGGATCTAGTATCACCAAATCTTTAACTGTTTGCTTTGTCTTAGTGTTTTGAGAAATATGAGTGGGGACTCAACAAGTATGACCATTTCTAACCTAGGATTGTGGAATTTGTGAGTCAGTCAAATACATTGCTTGGATCTCAAACTTTGAAACAAACATTAAACAAATCATCAAAATTTTAAACCCTTTGGAAAGAGTGAATATATTTGAAGGGTCCAATTATTACTACTTGTCCCTAGGGATTTTATCCTTAGAGGCTTCTAAATATTTGGGCTCATATCTCAATTTACTCTCTTCAAGGTCAACCTAGGGAAACTATGGTTTTGAATCTTTGATTTTCACATAATGGATGGTGTAGGGGCACCTAGTCAAATTTTGTCAAATCAATCACAATCCAATCAGTCTTGAACCACCTTTTCACCTTGAAGACCCTAACTTGGTGTTTTCACTCAATTTTCTCAATTTTTCTTGTAGCACATCAAACAATGAAGTTTGGGAATATCTTTTAGAGAAAGGCTCAGACCCATGAAAGGAATACCTTTTTGGACACCCTTTATGTTCTTGCACATATCAAATTTGTGTATAGGCTTGTTTTAGAACATTCCCTCCTAAAATGGACTGCTACATTTCCCTTAAGCCTAATTAGGCCTCTTTTACAAATCAAGTGTGTGATATATTCTTTCCCTAAATCACTAATCTTCACTCCCAAACCTTGGATAGAAAATATGGGGTTTGAAACAATAGGTTTTCTCATTTGAAACATCCACCAACTCATCTAACAAAAAAACCCTACATCTACCTATCAAAACTAGCCTAATACATTGAGATATTAGGCTAGGGCTTGCACAAACAGGGATCTAACTCCATCCCCTACATCTACAATCCTAATAAACATGAGAAATACCCTTCCTAGTTCCATTCCACCAATTTATAGCAATTTCCACTAGTGGAATGGTTCAATATGCCATTTTCTATCTCAAGCCCTCTTGACTTAGGGTTTTCAGACCACCTCTAGTAAATTGCTTATAAAAATATTTAAACTTTATGAAAAAAACTCAAACCAACACAAAAAAAAAATCTATTTCATTCCTCCATCAGATACAATGCACTTTAGATCATTATCTCTTAGTACATAACCATACAAAATGTTGTAGTAGCAGATTTTGATGAAAAAACACATAAATATGAGGTTTAATTATTGCTTGTGTACCAAAATCATCTCCAGTAGATTTCATTAAAGTTTGTGAGGCATATTTAAACACCAAAAACCAAGCACAATGGTTCACAACTATTTTTTGAACTACATTACTGTTCATCTTCCTCACATGACAAAAGTTGGTTCCCAATTTCTTTCAAAGAGTCCTCCATAAGTGACTTGCACCAAAAAACCTAACATGTGAACAAATTGACAAAAGTTGACTAGGTGCCCTTGCACCATACACCGAGGGAGAAAAGAATCTAAGGCTCCACCTGAGATCAATTCTTGGACTGTTGTGCCATGTCTTTGAATTCCCTCCTTTATCATCCATGTTGAATATTCAGAAGAGAGACCTTTCCATTTCACAAGATATTCATTATATGCTTTGTGCCTTGTTCTCTTCACCTCCTTTGCATGCAAAATACTTTCAAGCTTCAAAGGCTAACTTGGTGGGAGATCCTTGACCCAATCTTCATCTTGAACTTCAGATGTACCTACTTCTTCACCTACAAACACATATCCTTTAAAAGGATAAAGGTAAGAAACATTAAAGATTGGAGAGATAGAAACTCCAAGAGGGAGTTCTATCTCATAGGAATTTTCACCAAATATGTGGACCACCTTGCATGGCCCAATATTTTTCATTTGTAGCTTTGTGCATTTTCCCTTGGGTATCCTTTCTTTCCTTAAATGTGTTAGGACCAAGTCTCCTACTTTGAATTGAAAATTTCTTCTCCTCAAATTTGCATGTTGTTTATACTTCTCCACACTCTTTTGAAGAATTTATTTCACTTGCTGTTGAATTTCCTTCATGTTGCAACTGCAAACTCTTCAACCTTAGCACTTCTTCTTTCTATCTCCTTCAAATCCTTGAGCTCAAATATACCCCTAGGTTTCAATCCATACACCACCTCAAATGGGATTATCCCAATGCTTCTATTGATAGAGTCATTATAGGCATACCCAGCTTGTGGAAGAACCAAGTCCCATTGTTTTCCATGCTCCTTTTTAAGGCACCTAAGCAGATTTCCAAGTGACCAATTGACTACTTTAGTCTACCCATCTATTTTTGGATGATAGGTAGAACTAAATGTCAAGTTGGTTCCCAATTTATTTCAAATAGTCCTCCATAAGTGACTTACAAACTTGCTATCTCTGTTAGACACAATTGTCAATGGTAGACCATGAATTCCAACTACCTCTTTGAAAAATAGCCCTGAAATATAAGAAGCATCACTTGTGCACTTGCATGGAATAAAATGAGCCATTTTACTGAATCTATCAACAACAACAAACACATTTTCATATCCCCTCTGATTTTTTTGAAAAGCTAACACAAAATCATACTGAGAGATTCCCATGGTCTATTAGGTACTAGTAAGGGTTGGTATAGACCTACATTTGAACTAGAACCCTTGGCTCCTTGGAAAATTACAAAACTTTCCCTACTCTACATCAATGGACCATGTGGAATGAAAAGGGGCTTAGACATAGACATTTAGTTTGAAATTTAAGCAAGAAAATTGGATGTGGTAAAAGTAATTCATTAACCAAGATTAAATAAGTTGAACCCCACACATGTGCTTGTTATATTTTGTCTTATGGTCTTCCAAGAAAAAAATAGTCTTTTGGTTTGAGATTCTCATAGGGTAAAGCATGTTCTTCACTATCTTGGTCTTGAAAACTATATAACAGTCCGGATAACTGAGAGGGGGGGTTGAATCAGTTATTATAAAATAATTTTCTTCTCTTTAATTAATTCAGAGAAAACTTAAATCAGTCAAATAATAATCTAACAAACATGAAAATGAAAGCACATAACACCATGCACAATGAACACTAAAATTTACATGGAAACCCAAGAAGGAAAAAACCATGAAGAATTCTAATTATCAATTATAAAACATCGATTAAGGTGACATAATTTAAGGTGATTTTTACAAGGGCTCACTGCCAAGTTGCTCATTGCAAGTAAGGCTCACTACCTGGCTATTACAACCAAAGATAAAAAGGATCATTTCCAAAAGAGAAAGGATCATTGCCAGCATAAAACAACTCACTACTAGAAGAATGATGAAAGGAAATCCACCGCTGAAATAACTGTCACCAACAATAACACTCGATAGAATCTCACTATTTGCTACCTCCGATCATATATTTTCACATACTTCTCAATGTCTAAATTTTTAGATTTGCATTAATCATACTTGCTTTCATTGAATAGAATCAACTTTTACTTATACGATTCCATGCCTTTATAATCTCTTAAGTCGTCCAAACCTAAAGTCTTCATAATATCCTAAGTTGACCAAATAGAATTTGAATTAGGTCACCACAAAATATTCCCACAGTGGAAAGGAATGAAACATAAACCAATCTTATCCTCCTGGCTCAAATCAACATGCTACATATTAATCATGATATCTAGAACCAAAGAATAGGATATAGCCATTACAATGCTAATAGTGTTCCAGAGCCAATTTCCAAATGAGTCTGAACCCATAAAAGTGTATCTCATTGTGTTGCAAAAAGAATTGTCCTAGGATGCACACGATCAAAGATAGATCATCACAACGCAACATCCAGAGCACACCAATTCAGATCACCAAAGCATTGAAACTAAACCTTAATCAATCAACCAAGATATGTTGACATCAATGAAAACCATTAATGACAACAATCAACAACATCACATTCCAACAATCTCCCCCTTTGTCATTGATGGAAACATCCATCAACAACAAGCCAAAAAACTCAATTTCAACATCAATAGCATCAAGGAATTTCTTTTCTTCTCCACACATCAAGGACAAAGGGAAAAATCTCCCCCTGAAAAAATTAGTCAGCTCCCCGTATGAGGAATCCACCTAGCATTGATATAGATAAGAATGAGAATATAATACCCTGGACCAATGCACACCCTAGTGAAAATTATTGTAGACTAGGAGGGGGAAGAACCCCCAACTTCTACCAGAGATACTCAAAAGTATCTTTTCTCAATGGTTTTGTGAAAATGTTTACAATCTACTCTTTTGTAGGTACATATTCAAGTCTTACCTCATTCTCCAACACCTTCTCTCTCAAGAAGTGATATCTAATGGATATATGTTTCATTTTGGAGTGTTGTTCTAGATTCTTGGAAATGTTTATTACACTAGTATTATCACACATAATTTAGATTGGTTCATCAAATGATATGAAAAATTCCTTCAACATTTATTTCATACATAGTACCTGACTACAACATGAGGATGTTACAATTTATTCAACCTCAATAGTAGATAGAGATACATAATCTTGTTTCTTACTTGACCAAGCAACCAACCGGGAGCCAAGAAAATAAGCTCCACCACTTGTGCTCTACTTGTTATCAACACATCTAGCCCAATCTACATTAGTATAATTTGTCAAAGTGAAATTTGAATCCATTGGATACCATATCCCCATATCTTGTGTACCCTTCAAATATCTAAAGATCTTTTTTACTGCAACAACATGTGATTCCTTTTGTTCTTGCTAAAATATAGCTGCTCAACAAACAACATATATAATGTCTGGTCTAGTAGCAGTCACATATAACAATCCTCTAATCATTGACTTGTACATACTTGCATCAGCTTTAGGTGAATCATCTTCTTTTGTCAACTTACATTTGGTAATAATAGGTGTACAAACCAGTTTGGAATTCTCAAATTGAAACTTCTTCAATAACTATTTGGTATACTTGGAACGAGAAATAAAAATTTCTTTGTTGTTTTGATTTACTTGTAGTCCAAGGAAGAAATTTAACTCACCTATCATAGACATTTTGAATTCCATATGCATTTGATCTACAAATTTTTTACACATATCATCATTTCCTCCAAAAATTATGTCATCAACATAAACCACAACAATCAATGTTTGATTTGAGTGAATTATGTAGTATAAATTACTATCAACAGACCCCTTTTGAAACCCTTGTCCAATCAAATACTTATCTAATCTACCATACTAGGCTCTAGGTTCCTGCTTCAATTCGTATAAAGCTTTCTTCAACTTGCAAACAACCTCTAGGTCACTTTTGAACTTAAACCCCTTTGGTTGCTTAATGTATAATTCTTCCTCCAGTTCTCCTTTCAAGAATTCTTATTTTACATCCATTTGATAAACTTTGAAATCCTTAAAAGCCTCAAAAGGTAAGAAAATATGGATTGCTTCCATCCATGCAACAGGGGCATATGTCTCTTTAAAATAAATGCCTTTAATCTGAGTGTAGCCTTTGCAGCCTAATCTTGCCTTGTTTCTCATTTTTTTTTTCATCTAGCTTGTTCTAGAATACCCACTTTGTTCCAATTAAATTTTTGTCTACCGGACTGGGTAGAAGTTCCCAAGTCTAATTTTTCTCTATTTGATCAAGCTCTACTTTCATTTCCTTCACCCAATTCTGATCATTGCTTGCTTCTTCCACAATCTTTGGCTTAGTTTCCAAGAGTAGACACAGTAATACCTACTCTTGAGCTGCTTTGCTTCTTGTGATAATTCCATTATTCTTGTCTCCAATAATCCAGTTTTTTGAGTGGTTTCTTTGTAAATACTTAGGGGTTTTAGTTGTAGTTGTTGAAGCCTCCTTTGTCTCTTCTTCTTTCTTATCCTTTTCTCCTTTATCATCTAAGCCATCTGATTCATATTCAATATGCCTATCAGGATTCCTTTGAACATCTTCATCTACTTTCACATTCACACTTTTAACTATCTTGTTGAGTCTCTTGTTGTAACACTAGTATGCTTTGCTTCTTGTAGAGTAACCCAAAAATATTCCTTCATCAGCTCTAGTGTCGAACTTTCCAAGATTGTCCTCATCTCTCCAGATGTAGTATTTTCTTCCAATTTTTTTGAAGTACTTTACTGTGGGAGCTCTTCCATGCCATAGCTCATATGATGTCTTTCCATATTTCCTTTGGAACAATACTCTATTAACAATGTATATTTTTGTGTGTATCTCTTCTCTCCAATAGACCAGTGGTAAACCTACTTCATAGATCACTATTCTAGCTACTTCTTGAACTGTTTGGTTCATTCTTTCCACTACATCATTCTACTGTGGTGTCCTAGGGGAAAATAGCTATCTTTTGATGCCATGTTTTTCACAAAATTTGTTGAATTCATCAGAAGTAAACTCTCCTCCTTTATCAAATCTTAAACACTCAATTCTCCTATCAACTTCATTCTCAACTCGTGCCTTGAAAATCTTGAATTTTTCTAAAGCCTCTTATTTTTCTCTTAAAAATGCAACATAGGTTAGTCTACAAACTTCTTGTTTTGGTTGGACCACATAGGTTAGTGTGTACAAGGTCCAACAAACCAATAGATGATTCTTCTTTTCTTTGGAATGTTTCTCTGGTCTTCTTTTTTTCTTGACATCCTTTGTAGATAGTGTTGACTAGTTTGATCAGTTGTAGAAAATCTCTAATGACTCTTGTTGAACTTATCCTTACCAAATTGTCAAATTTGATGTGACACATCCTCTGGTGCCAAAGCCAACTGTCATTGGACTAAGATAATAAACATCTCTTTGTAGCTCCTTCCAGTTGATACATATTCCCACTTGTTCTTTTTCCAGCTACAATAACAGTTCCCAATCTCTTCCATATCTCACAACCATCATCCTGAAACACCACATTATAGCCATTTATGCACTTTTGTCCAACACTTAGAAGATTATGATATAAACCCTTCACATAGTAAAAATTGTCAGTGTTATGTTTTCCATCAAAGGTAATAGAACCAATTCCAACAATCTGTTTTGTTATATCATCTCCAAATCTAACAAAACCTCCATCATATGTCTCAAGCTTCACAAACTTACTTTTATCACCAACTGTATGATTCAAACATTCACTATCAATCAACTATTCATCTATGTTTCTTTTAACAAATAATGAATCTTTAGTGTTATCATTAGATTTTAGAAAAATATTAGACATATCAAATCTAGGTTCATCCTTTTCTATGAAAAACAAACAAACCTCATGATCCGATTCATGATCTGAAATATTGGCATTCTCATTGATATAATAGGCATTCTTATTGATCTTTTATTACTTTTTCCTTGTTCCTTTTTTTGGACACTTAGTTTCTAAATGACCAATATTCCCACATCTAAAGAATTTAAGAGGTAACATACCTTTATACTTTCTGGTACCTTTCTTTAGTTTCCTTGTGAAGTTTGATTCCAACTCATCTTAACTTTCACTGTCTAGATCTTCTTCTGTCTTTGTGGCTTTGAAGGTTGTTTCAGATTTCTCCTTTTCTTTTCAAGTGTGGTCAAGGTGCCAAGTAGTTGCTCTCTGGTGAATTTCTTCAAATCATAAAATTCCTTAATAGTTGAGATCTTGTCATTGTAGCTCTTTGGTAGGGTCATCAAAATATTCTCCATTACATCCTCATCAATTAGAGTGCGTCCTTGATTTTTGACTTCATTTATTGCACTGTCAACTCTTTGAAAGTAGCTTGCTATATCCTCACCTTCTTCCATCTCAAGTTTTCATATCTGTGCTTAGCTGTCAACTTCTTTGATAATTTGACTCTATCATTTCCTTCATAGATTTCTTTCAACTTTTCCCAAACTTCATAAGTGGTGCGCAATGAAATAACTTTTGTTAACTCAGTCTTAGAAAAATCACTAAATATTGCATACATTTCCTTTTCATTCTCTTCATAGGCTAAAATACCATTCGTAGAAGTAGGACCACTTGCTGGTTCAACATATTTTGTCTCAACAACTTTCTGAGTCTTGTAGCCTAGAGAGATAAGGTAAGCTCTCATCTACACTTTCCAGAAACTATAGTTAGATCTATCAATCATAGGAATTGTCAGGTTGTGTGCCATCAGATCTACCCCAAGTGGTTAAGCTCTTATTCAAGGAACCAAAAATCTAATACCAATTGTTGAACAATTTGGATAACTAAGAGGGGGGTGAATCAGTTATTATAAAATAATTTTCTTCTCTTTAATTAATTCAGAGCAAACTTAAATCAATCAGATAATAATCTAACATACATTAACATGAAAGCACATAACACCATGCACAATGAACTTTATAATTTACGTGGAAACCCAAGAAGGGAAAAACCATGTAGAATGCTAATTCTCAATTATAAAACATTGGTTAAGGAGATTTTTATAAAGGCTCACTGCCAAGTTGCTCATTGCAGGTAAGGCTCACTACCGGTGGGCTCACTACCTAACTATTAAAGCCAAAGATAAAAAGGCTCAATTCCAAAAGATAAAGGCTCACTACCAATAAAAAATTGCTCACTTCCAGAAGAATGATGAAAGGGAATCCACTGCTAAAATAACTATCACCAACAATGACACCAGATATAATCTCACTATTTGTTGCCTCTGGTCATATACTTTCACATACTTCTCAATGTTTGAATCTTCAACTTCACATTCATCACACTTGATTTCATTGAATAGAATCAAATTTTACTTATACCATTACATGCCTTCATAATCTCTTAAGTAAGCCAAACACAATGTCTTCATAATATCCTAAGTTGGCCAAGCACAATTTGAATTAGGTCACCACAATAAATTCCTATGGTAGAAAGGAATGAAACGTGGACCAATTAAAATCCCCTCACTCAAATCAACATGCTACATGGGTATGTGCAGGATCATGATGGGCCAAAAAGTGGCGATACGATGGGTATGTGTAGGGTATGTGGCTGACGACTTTTTTTTTACCCAAAATTGATAAAATGAAAAGGGTTTTTAAAGGAGATTCTTAGGTTTCCACCAATATAAATTATTCTTTACTTTGAATTTAGTAAATAATTATTATTCATTTTCTATTTGAATTACAACTAAATTCCTGATTGATAGGTTGATTGAAAAACATCTATAGCTTTCAAACGGTATCACATTTTTTGAATCCAAAACATGTGTCACATTCTACGTTCACATACAATAGGATTAAAAAAAAAATTGAATTTCATGAAGTTTTGACCAAGTTAAGGTGGTCAGACATACAAGTTCTTATATTTTTAAAAATTTGTAATAAAAAATTCATAATTAACTATTTACTTGGAAAAAAATTACAAAAAAATATGCATCACATCGAGACATGAGTCCTCTTCTTATATATAAAATCTTATAAAAAATATTATCATTTTATTGTGATTAGGTGGTCGACAAACACCTACTTCTTATTTTTTCCCTGAAATTTAAGTACTACTCCATTGAAATTTAAAATTTTCACCAAATAGATTTTTTAAAATAAACCTAGTAGTTTAGAAACTAAATTCAATTTGCTATAGATTATATTCTTACATATTTTTGAAATAATATAGATAACTTATTCAAATTTTTACGTCAAGTTGCCTAACTCTATTTTTTTGAATTTTTTGCCACTTAAGGGCCTATTTTTTCCATGATGATCCTATACATACCCACATATTGACCATGATATCCAAAACCAAAGAATAGGATATATATGTTAGAATGAAAATAATGTTTCAGGGACAATTTTGAGATAAATCTAAACCCATAAGAGTGTATCTCATTATGGTACAAAAAGAATGGGACTAGGACACACACGATCAAAGATAGATCATCATAGTACAACATCCAGAGCACGTCAATCTAGATCACCGAAGCATCAAAGCCAAACCTTAATCAATCAACCAAGATATGTTGACATCAATGATAACCATTAATGACAACAATCAACAACATCATATTCCAAAAAAAAAGGTACCTCTTAGGTTCATTTAGGCTCAAATCAAACACTTCATCCATCCCAAACATTTAACATCCCCATCCCAAAAACAACTTTTAGAGCTTTGGATAAAATAAAGATTCTAGACTTGGGTAAATCAACAAACACATTAAAATCGCCTTGTTTAGTTAGGAGTGTGAGAATTCATCCTTTCTCATACCTCTAGTTAAATTAGCACCCCTTTGAACAAGTTCATCCTAAGGTCACATCCAACATCTTGGGATCTAAAAGTTCATTTTCCAAATCAAACCAATCAAAATGAAATCCTAAAGTCTAGCATTGATCCAAACTTCCTAAAATTTCAACACTCATATCACTCACCCTTTCATGTTTCATCTCATCATTGGTCCTAAATTCCTTAGAGGTAAACGAGGTCAAAACACAAGACAAACATGGAATATAAAATTGATTCATATATCATGAGTGATCTAAGTCAGCCAAACTATCGAAGCCTTACAATATACCAATTGATTATCAAAACTCAATGATACAACAAATGTGAGTATGCCCAATCTAAATTTCAGACCACCTATCCCTATGGTATATTTAAATCATACTCAAAACCTACGAATCTATCAACCAATCAATCAATGCATGAGTCTTAAAAAAAATAGCATTATCCCACCAAATCAATACATGCTAGATGTGAATATACCAAGTACAAGCTTACAAAACATGAATATATCAAATCCACACTTGGTGAACTATGGGATAGATGTGTTTGTGAATCATAACAATGTTGTTCAAAGTCCAAACAATATGTTAAAAACTCAATGTATTGTTCCAATTCAAGGTATCACCATGCAAAATCAAGGTTACCTAAGTCAGAGCAATATGATTCCCAGCCACAAAAATGTTCAATGCCAACCCATAATACAAAATCTAAATATCATCCAAAATCAAAACATTGCCCAAAATAAATTTCCATGATCCCACACAAACATCACAAGTATGTACATTCCAAATATGCTTGCTCAACAACCAAATAAACTATATCAAGGGTGTCAAGATCAAAATTAAGATTAAATTTTGTGACATAAAATTACTTCACTTACCAAAATAGTTGATTTATTGCACCAAGAGACATGTCCACCCCAAAATTAATACACTCTTCTATTGGTTATACCATGTCGTTAAAGCAATTATTTGTGTCCACAACCACATCAAAAATAATATATCCAATGGCAAGAGGTTGGATATCAAGATTAACAACATCAACAACAAACCCAATCACCACATCTCCAAGATTAATCACAACAAGAATTTCCTTAAAAAGCACAAATCTCACAAGATCAAAAATGTGAATACACTTCTTTTGGAGAGCCATTCGAATCAGGACTAAGAAGGCTAGTTAATTCGAAAATCATCACTCTTCAAAAAGTAAGTGCTTTCAACTCTATCATAAACTTCCATTGGAATAAAAGTGGATCTTATTGTGAGTATCATAGAGATAATCTTCATAAAACATAAAATTGTATTCGACTCAAAAATCTCATCCAAGACCTTATTGACCAACAAAGAATAACTATTGAGGACAATGATCAAGATTCAACCACTAGTGATAGTAGTGACAATCTCTTTGCCACAATTGTTGAAAATAATTACCAAGATCTATCCATCAATGAGCACCTTGAAGATGTTTTTATCTCATCCAATGATCAAATCAACGTAAATCAAGAGTCAATTTTTAGTTATGATCAAAACCCCTCAACAATATCCAACAATGATCTATTTCAAAGAGTGTTAGCATTATTTGATCCTATTGACATAATCCAATATCCATCCACCAATGATCATGTTGACAATACCTCTACATCATCCAGTGAGTTAGAGGACATATCTCAAGAATGTATTCCCAAGCATGATCATCATCTTTCAACAAAGTCTACCAATGGTCCTTTCCAAGACATATTGATGTCCTTTGACCTCATGGTTGCATTTATAGAAGGAATCCTCAACTCAACACTTGATCCAAATCCACTCAAATATCAAGAAATTATTGATCCACTTCCCATGCCTAATGAAGACATCCAAGAACCCTTTATAAGAAATCCATCCTTTGAAATTGACCCATGTCAAGAACTTGATCCAAAGCACATCAAAATCAATTCCAAAATTAATCAAGATCAAGAATCCATATCTCCAAGATGCTACAATGATCTAATTGACACTCTCCAAGATGTCACAAATGATGATCATATCCATATAATACATACTCCTTCATCTACCCATGAGATGATTTCTTTGGATGGACACATAGATGATATCATTTAGCACAAGATTCCTCTACTCTTGAAAATATTACACAACCACAAGAGGTTATTGATTCCTATAGTTAGGTTGAGTTTTCAACATTAGGATCCGATATATTCCAAATTTAGATTGAGGATATTATTTATAAAGATATCCAAAATTATACACTGAAGGAAATAGGTTAGACCAAATGGGATATTACATATTCAATAGAGTAACAAATTGAAATAACATCATATATAGTGTTCATTTATCAAAGAATGCTTGCTAAAAAAGACATCTTGAAATAGGTAGAATCAAGGCATGAAGGTACTACTTCCACAATACTGGGGGAAACTTCATCTCAAGAAAACATCAACATACAAAACACAAAGAATTCTTATGATGAATCCAATGCCAATACTACAACCAACCACATTATGAATTTTCATCCAACCATCACCCCATCCATGAATTGGGACAAACATCAAAATAAAGATTTGAATCAAAGCATGAAGAATTTTATCAAAGAAAAATAAGTTGGGAAGCATAGTGGAAAAATAAAATAAAATGGATACCCAAAAATGCAAAGAAATATTATCCCTATCAAACTCCATTAGTCAAAGAAACTATGGAGAAAAATCAAAAGGGGAAAAGTATCCATCAAAGACGTCCACAAAGGAAAAAGCAGGCTTCTCAAGCAACATACAAATTATATCAAGAAATTTGTCCTAATTCCATGCACACTTCTATATCCACCCATCATTGCTCATCTTCCCAAGTTTGGAGAGTCAAAGGTTCAAAACTGTCAACCAATCCATCTATTCATTAACACACTCCATCATCCATTTTACCATGCATTATATCCAATTCTCACATTAACCATGCATTGGAAACAACTCTTCATCATAAGGATGTTGAAAGGCGCAAGACAACTGAGAGGTTGAATTAGTTTTCACCAAACAAACTCAAATATTCGAACACTTATCAATTTATTATCCACTTAATTATATTATTAAGTATGAACATGGAAATGAAAATAATAGAAAGAAATATCAACATAGAAAACACTAGATTTATGTGGAAAAGCCAATGGGAGAAAAACCATGGTGAGGATTAGCTCACAATATAAAGTAATTGCACAATCGAATACAAAGAGACTCACTACCAAGGGCTCACTGCCCAAAAGGATTCACTGTCTAAATACAAAGGCTCACTTCCTACAGAAAGGACTCACTATCCAACATGGAGGTTCACTGCCTATAGATACAAAAGATTATAGAAAGATCCACCACAGAAAATTACACACACACATGCAGCCTAGATCAGAAGAATTGTAGACACCGTCAGCTCATCGCTTTAAGGAATCTAACACATTAAAGCACTGTTGTCTTAATTCAATTTTGGACAACTCTTCTTCTCAAAATTTTGCTTGATTTATTAATTTGCAACATCTCGACTTGTATTTATACCATCTTGAACCTTAAAAAATTTTTGAAGGTCGATGACACACACTTCATTTCATAAATTCAAATTAGGTCAACAACTCAACATTCTTGTGGTGGTAAGGAATGAGAAAAAACCAAACCAAGACCCAAAATATCATCTCAAATCAATCACACTTCCTTAATTAATTCTTAATCCTTGGTATGAAGTGTAAACACCAGGTCAACCAAACTTAATGAAAACATAAATGAACTTTGAAGTACATGCTTCCCAATAGGAAGATAATATGCACATGACACAACACACTTCACCAATCACTATAACACATTTAAAATTCCTTTAGATTCATTTGCATTAGTTGCAACAACCTTCAAACTCATAATACTTTTCACTAGTCCATCTGAACTGCACAACAATACTGAAACTCAACTTCTGAAGCACCAAACCACAAACATCTTTGCTAGAACATAGAGAACACCATTACAAGACATATTCCAAATCCACAAGACCTGACACAAACTAGCAAATGATTATAGAGCAGAAACATTTCTCCTAGTCCATAGACACACAACTCTGTAAAACTAGTTCACATATTGGTGAACACATATTTCACTCTCCATGAAACCAAAAGCTACAAGCTAGGAGATATCACCAATAGATTCCCAAAAACAACAACTACGATCTACACAAGGATAGGATCAACATAGAAGAAATGTGGAGCACATACTAGAGCACATTCTGAACATATACATAACTCTAAATTCTCTATTTATTAATTTTCTCAAAAGCACTTGGTAACCCATCGTATCAGCACATGTACAAAATCATAAAGATAGCTCCATGTGATCACAACATCTCATTAGCATCTCAACTATACATGCACAACTTGCAACATCCTATACTGTGTTGACATCAATGACAACACAACCAAACTTTCTCATACTTGCAACAATATCCCCCTTTGTCATTGATGACAACACATAATGTGGAAAACCATCAAAGACACATTCTCAATATTCTCTCTTCCTTTATGCTTCTTCTTTTTCTCTCCTTTTACTATTTTGCACATGAAAATATCTCCCCCTTTGACATCAATGGAAAAGAAAAAAACTCAAATCACTCCCCCTTAAGAGTGCACCCACACAACTCATAATGAAACAATGAAACTTCTTACTCCCCCTGTGGAGTAGACCCATCCATCAGTCTAGATAAATGAATAATCTATAGATCCATTGGACTAATGCACCTTGATGTGCAACTAGTTCAAAGGAGGGCCAATGACCCCCAACTTCTCCCTAAGAGACTCAAAAGTATCCTTCAGAAGAGCCTTGGTAAATATGTTTGCAATTTGATCCTTTGTAGGCACATACTCCAATCTAACTTCATTCTTCAACACATTTTCTCTCAATAAATGATATTTGATAGATATATGTTTTTTCCTTGAGTGCATTACTAGATTCTTTGAAATGATTATAGGGGTATGTGCAAGATCATGATGGGCCAAAAAGTGGCAATATTATGGGTATGTGCCTGACGACTATATTTTCACCCAAAATTGATTAAACAAAAATGGTTTTTAAAGGATATTCTCATATTTCCACCGATATAAATTATGCTTTACTTTGAATTTAATAAGTAATTATAATTCATTTTCAATTAAAATTATGACTAAAGTCTTAATTGATAAGATGATTGAAAAACATCTATAGCTTTCAAACGGTATCACATTTTTTGAATCCAAAACATGAATCACATTCTATTATTTTCATACTATAAGATTAAAAAAAGAAAAATTGAATTTCATGAATTTTTGACCAAGTTAAGGTGATGAAACATACAAGTTTTTATATTTTAGAGAAAGTTGTAATAAAAAATTCATAATTAATTATTTACTTGGAAAAAAATTACAAAAAAATATGCATAAGATCAGGGCATTTTTCCTCTACTTATATCTAAAATATTATAAAAATATATTATCATTTTATTATGGTTAGGGTGGTGAGACAGACACCTACTTCTCATTTTTTTCCTGAAATTTAAGTACCACTACATTGAAATTTCAAATTTTCACCAAATAGATTTTTTTTTTAAACAAACCTACTAGTTTAGAAACTATATTCAATTTTCTATAGATTCTATTCTTACATATTTTTGAAATAATATAGATAAATTATTCAAATTTTTATGTCAAGTTGCCTAACTCTAATTTTT
Source organism: Sequoia sempervirens (assembly GCA_007258455.2). NCBI lineage: Eukaryota > Viridiplantae > Streptophyta > Pinopsida > Cupressales > Cupressaceae > Sequoia > Sequoia sempervirens. Next base: position 106,743,685 of record VDFB02072274.1, on the reverse strand, counting down.
CTGAATTTTTTGCCACTTAAGGGCCTATTTTTTCGATAATGATCTTGCACATACCCATAAAACTTGTATTATCATAGAAGATAGGTATAGGATCATCACATATCACTCTTATTTCCTTCAAATTTTTCTTTGTCCACAAAACCTATGTGCAACAAGATGCTACAACAATATACTCAGCTTCTACAGTGGATAAAGAAATATAATCCTATCTCCTTCAATGTTGAAATAAAGATTGTTGTCTGCAGAGCCTTTGTTAAAAAAAAATTGTGTCAAGTATCTGTCCAATCTTATATACCAAGCTCTAGGAGCATGTTTCAATCCATACAATGGATTCTTCAACTTATAGACCTTATCTAGTTTATTTGATAGTTGAAATCCCTCTAGTTACAATTTCACGTACACTTGTTCCAATTCTCCATTTAAAAAATAGACTTGACATCCATCTAATATACCTTGAAGTCTTTATAAGCAGAAAATTCCAAGAACATCCAAATTACCTCCATTCTTTCCACCGGTGAAAATTTCTCTTCAAAGTCTATGCCTTTAACTTATGAATAACCTTTACATAAAAATATTGCTTTGTTTCTCACAACTTCACCATTCTCATTCAATCTATTTCTAAACAACCACTTAGTGCTGATGACATTTTTGTTTACTAGTCTAGGAACCAATTCCCATGTTTGATTCTTTTCTATCTACTACAACTCTTCTTTCATTTTTCTTACCCAACTCCCATATTTAAATGCTTCACTCATAGACTTAGGTTCTATATTTGAAAGTAAACATAGATTTACCTCACTTTCCACCACTTTGCTTCTTGTCTCTACACCTTCACTCTTATCTCCAATTATCTGGTCTTCAGGATGATTCTTCTAAACATAATTAGGAGTTTTAGGAGCAAGTTAGAGAATCTCTTCCTCTTCTTAAATATGTTCTTCTTCCTCTTTATTCTCTTTTAGTATAGGTTCACAGATAGGCTCATCCAGTTCAATTTCACTTATCTCAACTAGTCTATGCATGTCCTCATCAACCTTCACATTTGCACTCTCTACTATATTCCTCAATATCTTAGTGAAGCATATGTGTAATTTTATATTCGTTGAATACCCAAGGAAAATGCCTTAATCAAATCTAGCATCAAACTTCCCATGGTTCTCATCATCTCTTTTAATGTAACACTTACTTCCAAACACCTTAAATTACTTCACAGTAGGAATATTACTAGTCCACAACTCATAAGGAGTCTTAGTGTTGTTACCTCTGATATGAACTCTATTAAGAATATAAATAGTAGTGTGGATTGCCTATCTCTATTATAAATTAGGTACATTTTCTTGTTTCATCATAGTTCTAGCTACTTCTTGAATAGTCTGATTGTTTCTTTCTACAACTCCATTCTATTGCAGAGTTCTAGGAGTAGAAAAATGCCTCTTTATGCCATTCTCTTCACAAAATGTATTAAACTCACTCGAAGTGAATTCTCCACCTCTATTAGACCTTAAAAATTTAATTTTCAGGTTTACTTCATTCTCTACCCTTGCCTTGAACACTTTAAATCTATACAAAGTCTAAGTCTTATCTCTAAGAAATGTAACCCATGTCATTCTTGAGTAATCATCAACATGGAGCATGAAATATCGATCAATATTTAGAATTCCTATTTTTGTAGGGCCATGGAGTTTAGTATGCACCAATTCCAACATTTCGATAGCTAAATGATATTTTCCTTTAAAACTACTTCTAGTTTGATTTCCCAACTAACAACTCCTACACACAGTATTAGGCTCTGTTATCTTAGTTAGATCTTAGACAACCTCTCTTGAACTGATCTTGACCAAATTATCAAACTTTACATGTCCCATCTTCTAGTGCCATAGTCAACTTTCATTAACTTGAGATACCAGGCACTAACCATCAACACCCTTAAGTTGATAAATATTTCCATGTGTTCTTCTTCCTTATACAACCATAGTTTTAGTTCCTTTTCTAATCTTATGGGTGTTATCCTAGAACACAATATTGAAACATTTTCTACACATTTTTATAACACTCAAAATATTATGCCTTAATCTTTTAATATAATAAACATCATTAGTGTTGTTCTTTCCATCAAAACTTATTGTTCCTTTCCCAACAATCTTTGCTCTAGAATTATCTCCAAACATAACTAAACCACCATCATATTTTTCAAGCTTAGTAAAATTACTTTTATCTCTGGTCATGTGATTAGAGTAGCCACTATCAATCACCCGATAGTATTCATCTTGTCTAGCATGAAATGCAGTAACTAGAGTACCTTTCTTCTCATCCTTCTTACTCTCTAAACAACTTTCCCTTGAACATCATCTAGAGTTAGTAGACATAGATTTATTCTCTAAAGCTAAAAACAAACATTCATCATCATTATCCTCAAAGTCTGATTCATCATCAAAAATTCCAATATCTTGTCTAACATAATACAATTTCTTGTACTTCTTATCCTTTATTATTATCTTTGTTCTTCTTATGTACAACTCTATTTGGACATCTTGAAGCATAATGACAAATATTTCCACAACTAAAACATTTAAAGAGCAACATACCTTTGTCCTTACTGGTACCTTTCTTGAACTTGTAAATTTTGCTTCCAACTCATCTACACCATCACTATCTGGATCATCTTCATTATTTCTTGCTTTAAATGTTGACTTTGTCTTCTCTTTCTTTCCAAACTTCCTCATCTCAAATGCAGTCAATGTACCAAATAGTTGTTCTTTAGTAAACATATTAGGATCAAACACTTCCTCAATAACTGAGTGTGTCGTAGAAAAATGGTCCCTTGTCATTTTCATGGCCTTTTAGGTCTTGTTTCATGGTTTTTGTCTATTTTGCTTTGATTATATGAAGTAACATGGCTTCAACATGCATATTTAGGTACTAAAATTCAAAGAATGACATCTTGTGAAGATGTTGTGAAGTGTTGTAGGACATTTCTACATTCTTGTAGACTCTAAAAATTACAATTCACCTATAAATCACCTTTTTATTCATCAAAAAGTCCTATTTTGAAGTGTTGTAAAATCTTGTAACAAGATTTCACAATTTTCTAGGCACATCTTCACTATTTATCACTTTGTCATTCTTTATTTGGTCCCTTTATTCTCTCATATACTTAATTAAGTGTATTTTTCAGTATTATCCTGACAAACAACATTAAATGCAACATATTTCTTGACACACATTCTCAGGTCCTAGGTGGGACCCATTCACCATGGGTGGTGAATGAGTCCCCCTTGGCTCTAAATTCAAAATATTTTAAATTTCCTTTCACGATTTTATTCAAAAACACTTGATGTCGCCCTGTGATGAGGTATGAATGGGTAGCTAAGGAACAAGTGTGTATAAATAAGTGATTTTCACCTCATTTCAACCCCTAATTCATAAATTTCACTTATTCACCTATTCATTCAAGCGTTCAAGCATTATACATCTTTTCAAGCACTTTCAAGCAACCATTGGCATTACTTTAGACTTGCATCATCAAGGGTTTGGTAAATTGATAGCAATTGCATGTTATTAGTTTATCATCCTCTTTCATTTCATTGTTTCATTAAGGGTTTGATTACCAAAAGTGGGATTTGACCAAGGCAAACCCCTATTTGCTAAACCTCAACCTTTTTTTCCCTATTGCATGTGTGTTTGTATACTTTTGTGTGTAGATTTAACAAGATTTTTGGTGTTGAAGATTGGTTTACAAGTCAACTAGGTGCTTCAATTCAACTCATCCATATTTCAAGCTTGGAGAAGGTTTTCTATGTATTTCCTACAAAATTGACTTCGATAACCCGACAAGTAGTGATTTCCAAATCTAGTGTTGCAAAGTTGTCTCCTGATTTTTCATAAATTTGGGAGAGGACTGATTCACCACCTTTGGTGAATGAGTCCCACCTTAGGACTGATTCACCAACTATGGTGAATGAGTCCCACCTTAGGACTAAAAACTTGAATTTTGTTAGATTCTAGATCCCAATAGACAAAAACTTATTTTTGACAGTTTTTCACCAAGAGGAGAACTGATTCGCCACCCTGGGCAAATGAGTCCCACTGTGAAAAATAAGTGATTTCAACTAGCATTCACAACATTCTGAGATTCATCATACTTCACCCAAGTGCACTCATATTCATCCCTTTTATTTCTTTTTTGCATATTTTTTTATTTAGTTCATTGTCGCATTACACAATGTGTTTTCAAACATAGCTTGAATTTCACTTTTTCATTCATTTTCATTCATTTAGATCAGTCAATTGCATGTAGTTAACTTAATTTAGGTTATACAACATCACAAATAACATTATTTTAATGAACCATTAGCATTTTTGCTCCTATCTCTCTCCTTTTAGGTGAAAAACCCTAGAAGAGCAAGAATTGTCCACATGAGCCAAAAATCAAAGGTTCATTTTGGTGAACCCGAATTTTGAGCACTTTGCATTTCTTATTTCATTTACATATTGCATCCTAGTTGAAATTTGCATTAACATTCAATTAGTACATTGTTTTGTTTTTGCATTCTAGGAAATTCTATCTTGCATTAGTGAAAGCTTCATTCAGATTTCATTTTTGCATTGAATCTCATTGAAAAAACTAAAAAATCTGCATCTTTGATTGCATTTTGTAGAGAACTAAAATCATCTTAAAAGTTCTAAAAAACAAACAAAAATATCATACTGGGACTCATTTTCCACTCAGGGCGAATCAGTCCCTTTGCACTTGTTTAATAACATTTTTAGCATTTTTCTAGCATTTGTCTACATTTCTATTTTCTATAGTTAGATCTCAATTATAGTTAGAAACATCTATGTTATTTATATTTCAAACTCTTAGATTATTTTTCATTTGCATTAACCCCTCCTTTGTGGTACTTGTATGAGTGTTTGGTGCCCTATTGATAATACTTTAGTGAGAAGAATTTCTAGAATCATGGCCTCCTGTGGTAGCACTTTCATTTTGAACCTTGGGATCTCACAAGCTCCTTCTCCTAGTATGGAAAATGGTGCATTAGGCCTTGAAAATACCACTTTTATGCCTTCATCTTTCCATCCAATGAATGTTGACAACCAAAACAACTCCCTCCTGCAAGAAAAGATCCTTAATATTCATGAGGATTTTGCACATTTACAACAAGATTTGTCACTTAAAAAATCTCCTCCATTGCCATACTTTCCATTGATAATCTTCATCATTTTATTAAAAGTGATGATGGATTGCAAGTGATGAAGAGAATTGCCAAGATTTAAGATAAACTTTCCTCTTCTAATACTCAATCTGCACATATTCCTATAAGCCAAGGAGGACCTCAAGTTCCTCCCCCTTCAACCATAGCTTCCATACCAATTTATACCAATCCACATGTCCATACAACTATGCATCAGGTTAAATATGCAGCTACTTCTTTCCCGATTTCCACTAGAATTCCTACTTCTCTTGTGGCACTGCAAGTCACTTCCACCACCTTCACACCCCATAGTATTCCTTTCACTTCCCCTCACATCACCTATACTCCATCACCATTTTCCCTTCCACCTCAACCCACATACCCCGATCTCCTTCTTACACAACTCCTTATCATTGTTTCATCTATGCAACATCAACTTTCCACCATTAGCCAAGGTCAATCCGCTCCACCTACATATTATGTCTATATAGCATCCCTTTATCATTAGAAATATTACATACCCCAATTCCACAAGGGATAGAAATGCCTCAATTTGAGAAATACAGAGGAAAAGGAGACCCTGTCAACCATGTTAATTTTTATACAACTTTGTGTAGTGACTTCATCCTTGATGATAAATTGTTAGCCAAACTATTTTGAAGAACCTTGAAAGACATTACCTTAGAATGGTTTTCCAACTTTCCTAATCATTCCATCTGTTCATTCAATGAATTGGTGGATTCTTTCATAAGTCACTTTCAAGTTCACATGACACCTAAAAAGATAGTGGCTAACCTCATGTTATGTATGTAACACCAAGAAAGTGCACAAGAACATATTAGAGCAAACATGTAATGCTAAATCTAAATGAAAATCTAATGCTAAGCAACAAAGAACAAAGGAAAGTAAAAATGTAAGCAAACTGAAACAATCTCACCAATTTCAAATGTATTTCCATGATTCATCTCGATTGCCCTTCTCCATTTTGCTTGTGTAGTATAATTGTCCTCAGATTTCTCGTAAATTCGTGCAAGTATAGTCTAAGATAGTGATTAGCAAAACATCGAAGATTTAAAATAAGTGCTCTCAAAAGTCATAAGATTTTGTGAGTTTTCGAGAGAGATTGGAATGATGAAGACCAGATCAATTTATAGAAATTTGATTATTCGAATGACATGCCAATATTGAAAGATCAACGGACGGTTGAGATCGACAAATTAGACATGCATTCTGATAACAGACAGTAATGGCATGAGTGATATAAATTAGAAATAGGATTAAAGATTAAATAAATGATTTAATCTTCTAGTTTAGTATTTGAAAACAGAAGAATTATCTTTGCATGACATAGACAAAGATTGATTAAAGCAACTCTTGTTCGAATGCACACACAAGGTTTAATTAATTAAATAAGAATTAATTAATACACATGTACACGTAAATGAGTTAGAACTGGACGATTGAATGATTTGACAAAGAGATTACTCGAGAACGCCACTCAAACATTAAAGCAAGAGTTAACTAAGCAATTTGAAATAGATCTTTGAGTCGAGTAAAAGTGAATACTTAGATAACTCACACAATTATCTAAATATAGAGGAATGCGTTAAAATATAATTCATGAATTAAATAATTCATTTAATTCAATATTTGATATTTGAAGAATAATTAAATAAATAAGATTTTTTTAATTAAGTGATGAAAGGATTTAATTGAATAATTAAGTAAATAAAAGAATTTATTTAATTATAGTTGAAATATGATATAGAGTAAAATAAATAAGAATCTATTTAATTTGACAAGAAGGATAAGGTTATTTAGTAACATAATTAAATAAAAAAAATTTATTTAATTAATCAGATAGAATAAAGAAAAGTGTGAATTAATTAAATAATTAAAATTATTTAATTAATAGAATAAATGAAGACTATAGAGAATAATTAAATAATTGACATTATTTAATCATGACCATGAAGAATATTGAAGTTGCAAGCCTAGACCAAATTTCGGTGTCTACATTTGCCCCTCTTTGATGCAATGTCATTTTGACATTGTGTCAAAGAAAATCGATAAGAAATATGCCCCAGTAATGCTCCAGTGTAAAACAGGTGAAGGTATGCCCCCTCAGGAAAATTGACAAATTTTCAAAAAAGTTAATAAAAATTTGGAAATAGTCCCGATTAGGCCATTGGATGGCTAGAAATGTAGTGGAGTTTGCAAAATTGAGGTTGGAAATGTCAGGGACGGGTACGGGCTGATCGAAATGGGAAGTTAACAGGGCCAGTAGGAAAGAAATGCCACGTAAGCCCTAGGTATATATAGGAATATGGGTAAAAACCAATTCAATTTCACCCACTTAGCCCTAGAATTGAGAATTTGCTCTGCACCCATAGCGAGGATGTCACCCGTTCTGAACACTCACCATTGCGCCTACAGGATCCAGACCTTGCAGAGGCTAGTCGACATGAACCCCCAGTATGTACCTTAAACTTGGCTTTTTGAAAATTTTCATTTGTGCGTAATTTTATGCATTTAATGTAAGTTTTTGTTATGCGTCATTTTAATAAATCACTGCATATGATCGCGTGAACGACACATCTATAGTTAACTCTACTCCTTTGTCTACTATTATTCTAATCTAGTCCTTATCCTTGTACATAGTCCTTATCATTGTACATAGTCCTTATCATTGTATATAATGCCATTGCAGGTTGTGCTAGACATGATATATACACGGGAGTCGAGACCGACGACGTTTTGATTTAGAGATTGTTTGCGGCCAACAAAACGACAGATCTTATCGCACCTAGGTCTACTTCATGTGACAGACATGCCCTAGATTTGGGCGAATCGGGGATTATTGACAGCTTTGTGTGAGCGGTGGCACTTGGAGACATCGTCCTTCTACCTACCAACTAGAGAGGCCACTGTTACCTTAGAGGATGTCTACAGGATCCTCAGACTTACTAATAGAGGCACACGGGTGACATATGATACCCAAAGGGGTGCAGCCGAGATGTGTAGATACTACCCACATGCAGACATTAGTCAGTTAGGATTTGACGACTATGAGATTAGGTGGCATGTGTTGGCTCAGAGGTATAGGTAGCTAGACTGTCTATTGTGTACATTGATAGGCAGCATAGTACTTCCTGACCACCGAGGTCATGGTTTTCTCGTGGGGTGGGGGGAGATGCTAGTAGGCATGCTAAAGTGTCAAGTGGTGTATGCTTGGGGTTCATGTGTGCTCGAGATGTTATACTTTCATTTGCATGATATTGCCTACCGAGAGGCATAGTCCATGAGTTGTGATACCATGCTCCTGATGGTATGGGCGTGGGAACACATCGCGATCTTTCGGCCACTGGTGACAATAGATGTACCACATGGTGCTTTTTACGCCTTCTGTTTTGCGGGGGCGAATACTCAGCCTCACATAGGAGATACAGGTTATTTCAAGTATGCTATAGACATGATGGTGCAGTTTACCTAGAGACCATACTTGGGCTATGCCAAGTGGTCAGACGAGGATGATCATTTGCTGTTTTGCCAATAGAAATAGTTCTTGGTTGGGCGGACAGTGTCACATGTCCACATTATAGAGCATCAGTTGCCAGATCATGTCCTGCGGTAGTTTGGAGAGGTGCAGGATGTGCCTAGAGGACAGGCAGAGTTTGCGAGATCATCTTGAGAGGTCCCCCTATGGGGTCTAGAGATTCCTGTTGCCACATCAGAGGCCAACATTGATGCACTACAAGTAGTTCCATGGTGATGGAGGGATGGTCCAGCAGATCTAGGGACCACAAAGGAGTATGATCAGTGGTGGGTAGTACACAGACCGCTTTCGCTGACAGATCCAGAGTAGCCAGCACTGGTAGAGCAGGGAGGGATAGGTCCACAAGGCAGGTGTGGTAGAGGTAGAGGTCAGGGAGATAGAGGAGGCCATGGTGATGGAGGAGATGATGGCTGAGGTGGACGGCATGGGGGCAGGAGAGGGAGACATGGTTGGAGGGGACGAGGGTCACCATTGTCACCGATCTGTGAGTAGGGATGAGGAGATGAGGATGTGGCCATACCAAACATTGGTAGAGGAGGAGAGGAGTTGGATACTGTGACAGGGGGAGAGGAGGTGCAGCCTATGGAGGTGGCTATTCCAGACATCCTAGCAGAGGAGGAGGTAGGTATCGAGGAGGCGGGCAGAGAGGAGGCAGAGATTAATGCCTTGTTGTTGGGCACCTACTAGGAGGATGATGAGGAGGATGATGATCATGAGAGAGAGATTCAGGATCAGATCTTAGAGGAGTTAGATGAGGAGGAGGATGGGAGAGTGAGGGGTAGACAGGATGAGACAAGGGCAGTAGATTCTGATACTGCTACATTATGAGCCCAGGTTGCATCCCTAGAGGAGTAGATGCGAGTCTTGATGTCAGAGAGGGATGCATTCCAGATAGAGAGGGACAAAGCCATCATGGATAGAGATCAGGCTATAGCTCGGTGACAGGAGATAGAGTAGAGATTCTCAAAGCTCAGAGCCTTATGTACTGGGCCATCAGTTGCCTTTGCCAGAGAGCTAGTCAGAGCTGGGGAGAGAGAGAGATATTATCGGGATCTTTATGAGGCAGAGGTTCCACTAGAGAGATGAGCTCCTAGTTTCTTAGAGGCACATAGTAGCAGGTCCCAGACTAGGACCCACACTAGGATAGCTAACACAGAGGGGGTGGAGTAGCCATGCAGAGCAGGTCCATATGACAGACCTCCCTCAGCTCATAGGTCATCGGGTTCCCATCATCATTCCTCCACACACTCGAGGCATGATAGCAGTGGCAGTTCAAGATAGGGATACTTCTTGAGATGCATCGAGACATTGTATTATGATCCTATAGCCTACGGGCTTCCATGTATTATTGATACATTATGACATTATGATGTGGCACGGTTGAGTGAGATATATATATATATATATATATGATTTTGGCAGTGATTCTCATGATATGCATTTCTATGTATTAATTATGTCATTTATTTGTACATGTGATGTTTATATATGACATGCTTATGTGATGGATGATGATATCTATTTTATGGTGTGTCTATGCAGCTAATGATATAATGTTGATTCTATTTGATGTATGCGATTTATAAATTATGAGATGCAATATGATGTTATATGTATAATGCCGACTGCATGTGATGCTTATGCCAATGTAATATGATGCATATATTTATAGTTGCTTTGTACATGGAATGCTTATGGTATGTATGGTTTGATGATGAATGTCTATTATGCCATGATGATCTAGATATGAAATATGCCTATATGTATGTATTTTTCTAACATGTACATTGATGCAGGATGATGTATAATGTTTTGTGTCACAGGACTCCGTCATAATGCAAGAAAGAATAACTGTTAGTACGCAAAGAAAGATCGAGAAAGAATGAAAGACAAGAGATAGATGTTAGTATTAGCAATCTTCGATGTTTCGCTATATCACAAAAGGTACTACACTTTATCATCAATGGGTGGTACTAATACAAATGGAGAAAAACACCATGATATGACATAGATCAAGGTGTGCCAAGTCATCCACTTGCTAACAACAGATACTCGCAGACAAGGATTGTCATTAACTCATACTAAGGGCACAAGTTGCCCCAGTCTTTTTGTCAAGACAAACCATAGACAACAAACAAAGTAAAAGATAGGTCATGAGACGTCATTGCTCATCTAAATCCTTCATGGGACATCCTTGAGGAAACTAGTAACATGACTCAAAATCAAATTGAAAAGATAGTCGACAAACAATAGTCAAAGAAAATAGAATTTTGATACATCGTTGCTTCTTTGAATCCCTCATGGGACATCCTTGAGAAAGCTAGTAACATAATTGCTAGTCATCAATTCAAGATAAATGAGAATATAAATAAGCCATAAAGTCAAAAAGCTAGTAAAAGATTTGCCAAAACGTGATCTGTTTGTTTTATTTGTTTTGATTGATAGAAGGATTGATTGATAGAGTCTGATATCAGGAGATACACATACCAGATAAGACTTTGAGTCTAGTTTCGATGTTATGACTATCTGTATAAGGCATGACAAAGCCTGGTTTCAAAAATACATGTATCATATAAGACGTTGAGTCAAATGTCGTTAATGTGATAACCTATGTAAGGCTCTATTTATTGTTTGACCTTGTCGATTATGCAGGAAGGACTCATCCTATATAAGACATAGATTGTTTTGCTGACATCAATATTCAGGAAGGACTCATCCTAAATAAGATACAGGTTGATTGCTATGACGATGTTTGTTTCCAGGAAGGACACATCCTGTTGCAGACATTAGTTGATCTATTTTGATGGAAAGTTGGTTGATTTGACTTAGAGACATTGCTAACTTGTTCATCAGATTGATGCATGACTTGAGACGATGCGTTGACAATTGACTATGTGTGACAACAAAACCATAAAGGACTAACCTAGTGTGGCCTCGGGGGCTCATCGATTGATGGCCTTGCCTACATTATACACGTAGAGACCTCGTAGTTCGACACAACCAACGACCTTGTCATATAGACATATGGATTAAATCATGAATTTATACAGACAAACCTAAACAGACTGACCTAATACGGCCTCAGAGGCACATCGGCAGATGGCCTTGCCTACGTCCAGTCACAGAGGCAACGTAGTTCGACAAATGACAAAGACTGACAAGTGTGACTGACTTTGACTCTATTTTTTTTTTAATTTTTGAAATGTTTTGATGTTTTTGTCTTTTTGAAGTTTTCTGATGTTTTTGTGTTTTCTCAGGTCATTTTGCGATGTTCGTGGATTTTCCATGGTTTTACGTCTCCAACTCAACCAATGTAAGAGGCAATATGACACATGTCAAGTGTTTGCCCCTAGTCGAGTATAAGACCAATTTACTATGAATAGAATAAAATGGGGGATATGAACTGCACTCGATGTCAATCATTCCAAGTTATGGGAAAGACTACCACTTATTATGAATGGTATATACAAGCGATGGATATGAAAGATAAGGGATATGTACAGGGATAGGTAGTATGTATAGGGATAAGGGATATATACAGGGGAGTGGACTATGTACAGGGCCATGGACTATATACAATGATAAGGACTATGTATAATGATAAGGACTATGTACAAGGATATGGACTATATTAGAATAATAGTAGACAAAGGAGTAGAGTTAACTACACATGGCACCTGTTTGCTAGGTTTTCACCATGGTACCTATCCAAAGCACCACCGAAGTGGTTTTCTCTATTGGATGAATGATTTGTCTTTACTATTTTCTAGATTATCTAATTTTATTTTTTGGTGTTACCAAGATGCATGTTTGCCAGGTTTTCACCTTGATAACGATTTTTGTGATTTTCTAATTTTTTTGTATTTTTGCTAATTAAGACCAAGGCTCCCAAAAGCTATGCGTAGAACTTCTTTAGATGCATACTATTGATTGGTGAGGACAATGGTTCCCCTTCAGGAGTAGAGAGTTGGTACGCTCTTGATCCAAAAGCTTTTGTAACAACATAAGGTCCTAACCAATTTGGTTCAAACTTTCATGATTTTTCTCTTTCTGCTTGATTCTTTTGGTTCTCCATTAAAACCAAGACACCAATGTCAAAGTTTCTATTCAATACCTTCCTGTTATAGCTACAACGAAGGAAATTCTAATATGCTTGAAGATGGTCTAGTGCCTTTTGTCTTCGCTCATCCAGGAATTCTAGCTCATGGAGTCTTGATACTCGGTACTCTTCATCATCAATGTGGCCTTTCAGGGATACCCTTAGGGAAGGAATCTTGACCTCAATAGGTAGACTAGCTTTAGAACCAAATACAAGTGAATATGGAGTAGCACCAGTGGGAGTACATATACTTGTGCGATAAGCCCATAAGGTAGGGTTAAGCTGTAAATGCCAGTCACAACCAACATCATTGGCAATCTTCTTGAGGATTCTAATGATGGTCTTGTTAGATGCCTCTACTTGGCCATTACCTTGTGGGTAGTATGGAGTGGAAAAGTGATGTTGGATATGAAATTCATCACATAGGTGGCAGACTTCTTGGTTCTTAAATAGACAGCCATTATCAATGATTATGGACTGAGGGACACCATACCGACAGATGATATAGTTTAGGATAAATTTAGAAATTTGTGTGTCGGTAATGTATGTCATAGGAATGGCTTCAATCAACTTCGTAAAATACTCAGTGGTAGTGATAATGAATTTGTGTCCATTAGATGATGTGGGGTGGATCTTACCTATGAGGTCGAGTCCCCATTGGGCAAAGGGCCATGGTTATGTTATAGGACAGTGTTCCTGTGCTGGCACATGTATCAAGTCTCCATGAACTTGGCATTGGTGGCATTTCGTTACAAAGACATATGAGTCTTTTTCCATAGTAGGCCAGTAATAACCCATTCTCATAATCTTTTTGGCTAAGGTAGGACTGCTAGAATGGGAACCACATATACCCTCATGCACCCCATGCAAGGTTGCTTGTGCTTTAGTAGAATCAAGACATCTCAGTAGGGTATTATCTAAGGTGCATCTATATAGGGTGTCTCTGATAATGGTGTATTTGGCTGACTTGCGGAGGAATGTCCTATGTTGGTTATTTGATAGGCCAGTGGGTATGACTCTGGCATGAAGGTAATCATAGATTTCTTTGTACCATGGGGAATCAGGGCCAACAATGTCACACACCATTTCAGAATCTGGGATATCGTAGGCTGGGACCAAAAGCTGTTCTACCAAGAACTCAAACTTAGGCACATTGTTAGGAATGTCAAGAAGTGATGCAATTGTAGCCATAGCGTCTGCTACCCTGTTTAAAACATGAGGTATTTGATGAAATTTGACTTTGTCAAAGTACTCTTTAAAACTATCAACCATGCACTTGTATGGAGCAAGCTTCTCGTCCTTATTCTCATAATCATCATTTACCTATCTGATTACTAGTTGAGAATCCCCATATACTTGTAAAATCTTAATTTTCCACTTGACTGCCATACGTAACCCTGTCACTAGAGCTTCATACTCCGCCATGTTGTTAGTGCATGTAAATGCAATCCTGAATGACTTAGGGATGGAATCACCCTGTGGTGTGATAAACAATATCCCAACCCCTGAACCATGATTTGTATGTGAGCCATCAAGTACAATTTCTATGTTATGTTTGTGTCAATTGTGAATATGAACTCATTAGGAAAGTCTGTAACTAATGGGTGATCTACCTGTATGGGTGCGTCAACTAACTTATCAACAATGACCTATCCTTTAATAACCTTTCTTTCTACATACTAGATATCATACTCACTAAGTATCATAACCCATTTGGCCAGTCGCCCTGTTAATGTTGCCTTGCTGAGAAGATATTTCAGAGGGTCTATTTTAGAAGTCAACATTGTTTGATGGTTTAGTATTTAGTGCCTCAATTTTTGAGTAGCAAATACTACTGCAAGACATGCACGTTCAATGGTACTATAGTTGAGCTCATAACCTACCAAAGTTTGACTGATATAATAGACTACCCTTTCATGACCTTCATCATCATTCTATACAAGCAATGCTCCGAGTGATGAATGGGTTGCTGTAATATAAAGAATCAATGGTCTTCCTTCAACATGTGGCATTAAGACAGGTGGTGTGAGTAAATATTCTTTAATCAGTTGAAAAGCCTCTCCACACCTGGTTGTCCATGAAAAGGGTACTCCTTTCTTAAGTAGATGTTGAAAAGGATGTGTCTTATCTGCTAACTGCACTATAAATCTTCTAATAGATTGCAACCTTCTCTGTAATTTCCTTAGTTGACTAAGATTAGTGGGTGGAGGCATGTCTATGATTGCTTTTACCTTAGCTAGATCCACTAAAATGCCTCATCTAGAAATGATATAACCTAACAGCTTTCCTAACTTGACTCCAAACACACATTTCTTTGGATTGAGTCTTACTTTATACTTCTCCAGCCTCTGAAATATCTTGTCTAAAACCTACAAATGTTCTACCCTTGTCTTGTATTTTACAATAAGGTCATCAACATAATCCTCCATAAGAGTGTGTACTAGATCATGGAAGATAGTAGTCATGGCACGTTGATAGGTTGCTCCAGCATTCTTGAGTCCAAAGAGCATAACATTCTAGCAATATGTTCCCCAAGGACAAGTGAAAGCCGTCTTAGGTTGGTCTTTAGTTGCAATTTTGATCTGGTTATATCCTGAAAATCCATCCATAAGGGACAACATCTCATATCCTATTGTCATGTCAACTATCATGTCTATGTTAGGCAAAGGGAAGTCATTCTTAGGACAAGCTTTGGTGATATCTCTAAAATCAGTGCAGATGTGGATGCCCCCAGTTGGTTTAGTGATTGGTACAAGATTGGAAATCCAATCTGCATAGTCGATAGATCTAATGAAACCAACATCTAAGAGTTTCTTGAGTTCTGCCTTGACTAACAAAGCAATCTGTGGGTGCATTTTTCTCAATTTTTGTTTCACTGGTTTGGTGCCTGGTTGTAAGGGAAAATGATGTAGAACAAGTTCAGGATCCAACCCTGGCATGTCAGAATATGACCAAGCAAAATTTATCTGTCTCTATGCAAAGAAGTTATGGAACTCTGGCTGCTCTTCTGTTGTCAATGACGCTACAAAATAAACCAGTCAAGGATTCTCTTTGGTACCTATGTTGACTTCTACTGATTCTTCAACGAGCATGGGTGAATTTTCTTGTGCAACGGGGAGAATGTTCAAACCTCCATCCTTAGGTGCCTCAGAGGGGTTTTCACCTTCGGATGCATCCTTTCTTTTTACTTTTTCATTGTCCAAAGGTGCCTTGCGGTTTTCACCTAGAGACTCATCCTTTTTATTTTGTTTATTATTTTTCTCATTTTTGCAACTTGAGGGTTGAATAGATTCCCCAAAATATGCTTTGTTGTCCAAGTCAATAGTAAAACTAGCCTTATGATCACCGTTTGGTATGCCTTATCGTAATCCCAGGAACTCAACAATTGCTTTGTCGTTCTAAAAAATGTCTAAGACGGGTGTGTCTTGTTGACCCCAATCAATGAGTTGGGGATAGACTAAGGGCATGTCATCGTCAGAGTTATCAAAGTTTAATGGGGTCAGGGTAAAGATCAAATTAATCATGTGGTTACAAAAGTCTTGTATCGGTTCCTTTTTGCTCTTAGGTTTGAGTCTAGGTGGATGGATAGGTGGGCCTAATGCCAAGGTTTGACTATCAGAAACAAGTGGCTCAGGTTGCCAAGAGGTAGGATCAAGTGTTTCCTAATAGTAGTGTTTAAACCATTCCTCTTTTGTCATTTTCTTTGGTGGACAGGAATTCAAGGGATTTGGTGAGGAACTTAACATCAAGTCAAGTTCTCCAAATAACTTTTCAAGGTCCATGGAAGAAGTAGAGGATAGGGAATCCCACTCATAATCGTTAGAGTCAGGGGAGTCACAATGATATTGGTCCACTGGTTCATGAGATGTCTTAATATCTTCTGAAGCACTTACTTCCTCAAGTAAGGGTAATGGGGTACTAGGAACACTAATCTGAATTGGTTGAAACCCTAGCCCTACTCCTTTTGGCCACTGAGAAACAAATATTGGTTCAATCCTCCCATCTTGGTTTAAGCCTAAACCACTCTGTCCATCATATCCTTTGCTTTGCATGATTTTGAAACCCTTTCCATATAGATCTATAGGAATATGAGCAAGTAAGAGGGGTTCCTCATCATCTTCCCTATATAGCCAAGAAGTGACATCTTCTGTATTTATGGCCTCTTTGCTTAATTCTCCCCATTTGATGAAATTTGTTGTGGGAGGAACATGTATAGTGACCATAGAATTTTCCCAATCTGATGTAGGTAAACCATATGTCGTAGGAGGGATCAAATGGCTAACACAATAAGAATTTTTCATGTAATACTCTCCACAACCCTTGTCTTGGATCTCAACCCTAGGAATAGTAGGAATTGAGGGTGACATAGATGTTTGAGTGAGTGTGGATGGATCAACATAGGAGGATGAATTGGACGATGAGGCGTCATGGTTTACTGGCACTTGGCATTGGGGGATCTCTTTTAGATTGGTGCAATACTGGAAGGGATCTAGATCACCATCTATAGTTATTTTTGTGCCATTGTAAGGGAATTTAAGACACTAATGATATGTGGAAGGGACTGACTTCATGGCATGAATCCATGGTCTACCTAGTAGAAGGTTATAAGGAAGGGTGAGATCCAAGACCTGGAACTTTGTCTTCATTACTGTAGGACCAATTTTGATAGGAAGTGTTACCACCCCCTTTGATTTTTGTTCCTCATCATCATAAGCTTTTATGACAATACTTTTGGTCGTGTCTACGCATGCTTCTGAAATACCTAATGCCTTAATTAGTTTTAAAGTACACAGATTTAACCCTGATCCTCCACCTACCAAAACTCGTCTAACCTTGGTGTCATCAACAAGGACTTCCAGATGTAAAGGGTCGTTGTGGTTCGTCTTTTTAGTTGCATAGTCTTGTTCAGAAAATGTGGCATGGTGATTATTGGTCAAGTAGCCCACCATTTCCTGGAAATGATTGACATCAAGGTCATTAGGGACTGTGGTGTTCTATAAAGCTTTATCGAGAATAGATCGATGCTCATGGGAAATACGCAATAGTTCCAAGATTGAAATTTGGGCTGGGGTCTTCCCTAACTGGTCAAGAAGGTTATATTGTAACTTGGAAGGTTGGGGTGTTTGCTGCGATGGAGGGCCTTAGATAGTGAACTTAGTACGATGAGTATTGATAATAATGGTATTGATATTCTCATCAATGGCGCAAAGGCAGTGAATGATTTTTCCACTATTATAATCGTGCTTGACATTGGAATAGTTGGCTAACATATTGGTCTTAGTACTTGAACTGGGGATAGTTCCTTTCCCATGGTCATGTAGTGGGTCAAAAAATACTTGATGATCAATGTTTGATGACTTCTATTTTTTTCCACTAACTTCAATAATTCTCCTTTCGACAAGATCCTGTATGATATTCTTCAGTTGTTGACAGTTTTGTAGGTTATGTCCCTTAGTTCTATGATAATCACAAAAGGCATTGTCATCCCACCAAGTTGGTTTAAATTGTCCTGGATCGTATTGTCTTGGTTCTTGCAACTGTATAAGATTATGTTGTAATAGTTGTTTGAACACTGACTCAATGGGTTCCCCTAAGGGAGTGAACTCACATTTTTGAATTCTTCTTTGTTGTGGACGTTGAGTATTTTGTACCACATTAGGAGGTTGATTTATAGCATTAAGCGTGTTGGAAAAAGTATAAGGTCCTTGTAATGTGAGGAGGGGTCCTGCTTGTAGCATTTTAGCATCAACCACCCCATCATTGGTGACATTTTTGTTGCGAGACCAAAATCTGTTTCTGTCAGTGGGGGTGTTTTGTACAATTAGGTTTCTATTAGATGTTGATGTCTTGAGTTCACCCTTTTCAATGAGATCCTTCTCTATTATAACTCATTTTTCCACTAGCTCTGAAAAAGACGTACAACAATGTACCCTTAAGTTACTCCTTAGTTTCGCATGAAGGTTTTCTTGGAACATAGTAACTTTTTGTTTCTCAGGTATTTCAATAGGACACCGACTAGCTATAGTCCTCCATCTTTGGAAGAAAGCAATGAATATTTCCCCTTCATCTTGTGTTGTGTGACACAAGGTTGCTATATTTATCTTGTGGTCTATGTTGAAGGAGAATCGCTCCAAAAATTTCTCCACCAGTTCACCCCAAGATCTAATGCCAGAATCTAGACCTGAAAACCATTCTAGTGTAATTCCTACAAGACTTCTCAGAAATAGCCTCATAAGATACGTGGGGTCATAAGCGACATCTATGCATATGGTAGAAAATTCCCTTATATGTTCTATTGGATTTCATTTGCCATTGTACTTAGGGAGATTCAGTATGACATATCTGTGAGGGAAAGGGGTCATGTACAATGATCTATCAAAGGGGAATGGGCATATGTCCTTTGTTGAAAATGATTTCTTAGTTGACACTGACATGTTATCCATTTGCGTTTGTAATGCATGCATTTGTGTTTGTAAGACGTCAACTTGGGTCAAAGATGTGCTAGGGGGATTATGCGGATCCATGTATGTGTTCTGAAATCCAAAGTCTCGTGATGGGTTTCGATTGAACATTGGCATCTGAGGTGGATTTGTATCTGAAATGTTGGTAAATGTGTTCTGGTCTGGAATCTACATAAATTGGTGTTGACCTGGGATCTGTGTAAATGGATTCTGAGTACCACTTTGAGAAAAGGGGTTCTAATTGGGAATCTATGTAAATGATTGGTGTCATGGAATCTGTGCAAATGGATCATGACCTCCGATCTGAGAGAATGGATTCTATTTCGGAATTTGTGTAATGGATTCTGAGTACTAGTTTGGGAGAATGGATTCTAACTCAAAATTTGCGTGAACGGATTCTGATTGCCATATTGGAAGGAGGGAATGCCTCCTGTTTGTGTAATTTGTGGTATAGTACTAGTGACTAGAGCACTAGGTATGGCTGTTGACTGTGGTATGGTGCTCGTGATACTAGCGTTAGGTATGACCATTGACTGTGAACTTGTGACACCAACATAAGGTGTAGAGGCTGAGGTTTTAGGCCTTTTACTCCCAACAAGAGAACCGAAGGGAGTGGATGATGAAGCTCCTATAGTGAAATTAAATCCTGATGTCATGCTAGATGTACCAAATGGGGATGTATGGACTATCGTACTCTGTGTAGGTGTGCTAGATGGCATAGTTGTGCTGACCTGAGGTATAGTAGTACTAGCAGTCGTGGTATTTGTCTCTTGTGTAGGTTGAATTTTTAAGGTGTTGATATCAAATCTTGTAGGTAAGGTAGCACCTTTAGCTAGCAATTTGGCTAAGTATTGTTGTCGATCATTTGCTAGGTACTCATCTATGAAAGAGGCAAACTCAGGGTCTTGTGCGGCAGCCTCTATGTCATCTACTGCAATATGTCCTTGAGTGTTTATAATGGTAAATTTGTCTAATAGAGTCTTATGAGGTCTTGAAGAAAATGGATTGATGAACTCATTTGGGTTTGACATGTTTTCTCTCTCTTCTCTTAGACCTAGTTTCAACCATGTAAGACAAGCTCAATATGCAAGAAATGCAAAACTATATCTATGAACAATATGAATCTAGTCTATGTTTTTGGGATTTTCGTATGCAAAATAAGGAATGTTCCAAGATGACACTAGCCTAAAATCTAAAGATGCAAGACCTAAGCAAGGTTCTAAAATAATCAATTCTATAAACCCAAGATGAAGGGACCAACTACCTAAAGTCTAACCAAGGAGTCAATTTAGTTTAAGTCAAGGAACCAATGTAGGATGAGGATCAAAGACAAGTTGAGTTTCCTAACTAGACTAATGAGGTAGGAGGAATCTCTATAGGACAAAGGATAAACTGATAAAACTAGGTTCAATGACAGATTTCGTTGACACTATGACTTTTCTAGAGTGTAGATGGTGGACTAATCCTAAAGTTTGTAAAAGTGACCTTTCTAGAAGTTTAATGTAGGGTAATATGTATTCTAAGATGAAACTAAACTCTAAATTAAGACAACTATGGTAATGACTAAATGAACCTAAAGGATGCAAAATTGAGAAAATTGTTTCAGGTTTCTGTTCAAGGACTATTTGTGTAAAGACAACTAAAACTGGTATAATCGTGTTGACTGGAAAGTGACTGTGAATTCTGTTTTTTGATAATCAGACAAATGCATCACAAGACTTCATAGATGTTATTCAAGTTAACAGTTGTTGTTTTCCAGTGATCAATTGTGTTTCTCTGGTAAGTTCAATGAGAGACTCTGACAGATGCGGTTAACCTTCTAACATATGCGACTCTAACTGACCGATGCGACTCGAAGTTAAATAGATGCAACTCGTAATAACAAATGCGACTCAAAGCTAAATAGATGCGACTTGTAATAATAGATGCAACTCGTAATAACAGATGCGACTCAAAGTTTAAACATATGCAACTCTAAAAATCAATTGTGACCTTCTGGTGAACAGTTGCGACTCTATGTATTTTTAGTGATGAGATTTTTAAAACCAACCGTGTTTTCTGTGATCAAATTCTGGTAAACAAGAATAATCATAAGACAAAGTGTTTTCAGTTTGATTTTAGACTCAAAGAATGTTTAAGTTGACAACAGACAAGAACATCCTAATAGGCCAAAAGGCCTAGGGTTTGTATACTTTGTATAGCCCACCGAAATACCCCAGATTGGTGATAAACACCTTTCCTTCTCGAGAGTAGATAGCTTAGAAATTTGGTGGCATTGGCTCCCCTCCATGGCTCATTAACGTCTTTCGAGCACACCAATTTTGAATTCTTTGGGCAATGACCTCCCAAGAACTACTATCTCTACTCAAGGGAATTAGTAGTGAGTGTCTTCGGGCATGATACTGTACCCTGCACTATACCAAGCACAACCAATAGAATGGTTGGTCTCTAAAACAAAGGTGTTTAATACAGGCATTCCGTTCGTGGGGCATGATCCATACAGCGAGAGTCCCCTTTCGGATCCATCTCATCGAAACCACACTCGTGATTCTTGGGTTTTCCACAAGAACCCACTTTTATTTATCGGCTGGAAGTCCCTCAGGTTCAGGGTGCTACTCGTTTGAGTCGTTCTGGGGTGAGTACTTTTTCCCACTAGAATAGGCCCAAGTTCTAGAGTTGGTAACCATTTCTCTTAAACCCAGGATCACACAAATGCGCAAGGGGAGAGGATACTTTGATGTACCAAATCATGAGGGTAATTACACAGATGTGCTTTCACACCAAACACAGTAGACACTTGTTAATTTTAAACAAAATGAAAGATTTTCTATGCTACCAAACAATCTGTTTCAAAAATTAACTAGGATCTTCGACAAGCATCCTGCAAAAAAATTTGTTAGTAGTTTTCAATATCATCTTCGTCAATCTTCCTGCAAAAACTTGTTAACTTCCAAAAGACCACACACTGAAAATTAGATATTAGTAACACACAAATTAATTGAAAATTTTAGATTTTTGAAAATAGAAATAAAGGTTACCAGTCAATTGTGTCGTTGTGTTACCAGTCAGATGCGTTGATATTCTCTTCAATTGCATCTTGGTATTCACCAGTCAATTGCAATTCAGGATTATACAGATGCGTCGTGGTTTTGCAGATGTGGCATTTTGGGTGTCAGATGCGGTTGAGGAAATAAATTACGTCGCTTCGTCAAACTGATGCATCTATTAATTTCAAATGCGGCGTTTCGTCAAGCCTATGCGTCGTTCTGTACGAAAAACCTGCAAAAATCAAGATAAAAGTCTACAGATACACAAAGATGGTGTCTTCATGTCGGGTTCACCAAATGTAACACCAAGAAAGTGCACAAGAATAGATTAGAGCAAACATGCAATCCTAAATCTAAATTCAAATCTAATGCTAAGCAACAAAGAACAAAGGAAAGTAAAAACATAAGCAAACTGAAACAATCTCACCAATTTAAAACGTATTTCCATGATTCATCTCGATTGCCCTTCTCCATTTTTCTTGTGTAGTATAATTGCCCTCAGATTTCTTCTAAATTCGTGCAAGTATAGTCTAAGATAGTGATTAGCAAAACATTGAAGATTTAAAATAAGTTCTCTCAAAATTCATAAGATTTCGCGAGTTTTTGAGAGAGATTGGAATGATGAAGACTAGATCAATTTATAGAAATTTGATTATTCAAATGACAAGCCAATATTGAAAGATCAACGGACGATTGAGATCGACAAATTAGACATGCATTCTAATAACAGACAGTAATGACATGAGTGATATAAATTAGAAATAGGATTAAAGATTAAATAAATGATTTAATCTTCTAGTTTAGTATTTGAAAACAGAAGAATTATCTTTGCATGACAAAGACAAAGATTGATTAAAGCAACACTTGTTCGAATGCACGCACAAGGTTTAATTAATTAAATAAGAATACTTAATTAATACGCATGTACACGCAAATGAGTTAGAACTGGACGATTGAATGATTTGAGGAAGAGATTACTCAAGAATGCCACTCAGACATTAAAGCAAGAGTTAACTGAGCGATTTGAAATAGATCTGAGTCAAGTAAAAGTGAATACTTAGATAACTCACACAATTATCTAAATATAGAGGAATGCGTTAAAATATAATTCATGAATTAAATAATTCATTTAATTCAATATTTGATATTTGAAGAATAATTAAATAAATAAGATTTTATTTTTTTTAGACTCCAAGAATCGAGTAGCATGACCCCATATAAACTACAGTGCGCCTGGTAAACTTTTTAACGTGACTGGCAGTGCTAGCGCGACACGCCCTTCGGTACCACAGGGGTGGGGGAGACTAGACCTCGTGACCAACCTCCTGCAATAGGAAAGATTTAGCCAATTGAGCTAGGGCCCCAACCCCAGTTAAATAAATAAGATTTATTTAATTAAGTGATGAAAGGATTTAATTGAATAATTAAATAAATAAAAGAATTTTTTTAATTATAGTTGAAATATGATAAAGAGTAAAATAAATAAGAATTTATTTAATTTGACAAAGGATAAGGTTATTTAGTAACATAATTAAATAAAAAGTGTTTATTTAATTAATTAGATAGAATAAAGAAAAGTGTGAATTAATTAAATAATTAAAATTATTTAATTAATAGAAGAAATGAAGACTATAGAGGATAATTAAATAATTGACATTATTTAATCATGACCATGAAGAATATTGAAGTCGCGGGCCTAGACCAAATTTTGGTGTCTACAATGTAGACAAAACACAGATGAAAAAGTAGCAGATTTTATCTCATGATACCAATCCATGTATGCTCAAATTGATGTCAAGATTGTTGATGCACATCTGCAAAAGATGTTTATCAAAAAATTACACACACACCTTCAGGATAAGTTAACAATGATGAAATTCCCTTCATTTATGCATTTATGTGCACAACCTTGTGTGAATACCATAACTTGGTTTCAAGTCATGATTCAAAATCCACTTCTAACTGAGCTGAAAAATTTGAGCATATCAATCAAAACCAAAATAACACACAAAACTTCTACAAACCAAATAGAGGCTTTTTATAGTTTAATCTCCCTCCTCAACCTCAATTTTAGCCAACCCAACCCATTCCAAATCAAGCGGAAACTAGTAAAACAATAGCGCGTTGTACCTATGGGGACCCAAAGAGATAGTTTAGTCCCCTACCCGATACCCTTCATAACACAATGAAGCAATTAATTCAACAACATATGCTCACTTTTCCACCTGTTAGACCACTTGATCCAAACGAACCATTACCACCCACCTTCAAACCTAATGCTTATTGTCATTTTCATTGCTAGGATGGACATGACACTAAACATTGGAAGCATCTAAAAAATTTAGTTCAAGACCTCATTCATTCAGGCCATCTACCCATTATGGGTGTTAATGATCAAGGAAATAAGTCTGTTGCAGCCCCTAACTAGAATTTGCAATTTTTCACTAATCCCATGCCTAAAAATACTACCTCATTTGTCAAGGTTAGGAAACCTTCAACTGCCAATGTAATGACTATTGATACAAACAATGAACAACATGATACACCTCCCCCTGTTACTATAGGAAGTCCTATGGATGAACTTGTGGCTACGATAGATGTTATCCCCCATAAGGGCCAAACCACTAAGTCTCTTGATATCACTTTTTCTCCTAAATACATACTACAAAAGCTTCCTGATGTTCCTCTCCACATAGTTGGCAGAATCTATGATAAGCCCACTAATGGGATATTAATAGATCTCACTTGTGGTGATAATGTGATTACAAAGGAGTTTATAATATTACATGAGCTATATCAAGATGAGTATAATAAACCAATTGCATCGATTAAGACACATTTTGGTTTTGCATGCCCTATGATCGGATCGATTGTGCCACCCTTATATATAGGAGCTAAAACTCTGGAGGTAACATTTTCAATTATTCAACAATTTGACCAATTTTGTTTGCAGCTAGGCCACCCTTGGCTTTGCTCAATGAAAGTGGTCTCATCATTTGTTCACAAGTGTTTGAATTATCCACATGACAATGAGATAGTCACCATACACCATAGTGGATTTAATCCTTTATCTTCCAAAGTTAATTTTTCATTGGAAGCATTTTGGCCTACACCTATGGAACCCACCACCCCTCGAAAGGACTTCTTTTTCATCTAGCTTATGAAAAGTTCAAAGCCAAAAGGATAGCCAAATTGTCTCTTTGTAACTCATCCCCATCCACTTCCACACCTCCTATCATAGATGAAACCATGCTTCAACCTGAGTCTGACATTAAGCAAACCATACAACCTCCTGAACAACCACCCCTATATACTTCCCCACCATCATTAAATGACCAAGGGAAAATGAAATGACTCCTATCATGCCTACTCACCTTAAACAAGTGTATAAAGCCAAAGAGAAAGTGGTTGATCCATCCTCTTTGGTTTCTTCTATTATTCTCTCCTCAAAAGGAGAATAACCTATGATGACTCAATCCGCTCTTACACCTCAACAACTCCAAAACCAAATTAAATGAAACCACAGTGCTAGGGAATGAAGGAGTCCTCATCATCTCCTTGATCATCAATCTTGCATAGAAGAAGATAAAGAAAATCATCCTTTACCTTTGATAGAAGTAATAAATGACCACCCTCCTCCTGACTTGCCACATGATAGTCTAGTGCAACCTTCACAACAAAATGAGCCAATCCAACAACCTAAACTTTTGATACATACATCCTTAGAAATCACCCTTCTTCCTCTCATTGTCACTAATCTTGATGATGATGATGATGTGATGATAGAAAAAATTGATGAAGTGCATAATGACTTAAATTCTCTATTTTCATCTACAATGAGCTTACATGATAAATCCTCTCCACCAAGAGAAGAACCTAGTATGACTCCTAATTTGGTGCTTGCAATTCTTCCTTTAGACAATCAACTGGGCCCTCACATTATACTGAACATGATTGGGAGGAAAATGACTTGTTAGATGGTTGACTTGCATTCATCTAACTAGCCTTTTTTTTTTGCTTTGCTTTTCTCTTTTTTCTAATTTTCATGTGTGTATCATGTTCCCCCGTATCATCCATTTGATGTTTTCTCTCTCTTCGTACACTTCTTCTATTTGTTCCTCTATTCTTCTATTTGTTGTACATTGTCTTTTTTCACTTTTGTTTTGTTTTTTCCCTTTCGGTAATTATGCAAAGCATAGAGATGCCCTATGTCTCTTCCATGTTGACCCAAAAGGTCCTTGTCTTTTTCACTTTTTTTTGTTTTTTTCTTTTGGGGATGATCCAAAGTGTAGAGACACCCTATAATGTCTCTTCCATGTTGACCCACAAGGTCCTTGTCTTTTTCTCTTTTTTTTTTTGTTCTCCTTTTGGGGATGATGCAAGGCATTAAGACTGAAATGTCTCCTTCATGGTGACCCAAAATATTTTTCATTTTATTTCACCTTTTTTTTTTCATTTCACTTGTGTTTTCCTTTTGGGGATGATGCAAAGCATCAAGACCACAATGTCTCTTCAATGTCGACCCAAAACAGACTTTATTTTTCCTTTGTTTTTTCTCTCTTTGTGTCGTTCTTCTAGTTCTATGTGCTTTGGGGAATGATGATAGTTTTGTACTCTTTCATAAACAAATTGCAGCAACAAAAATACTGACCCCAAATCTATAGATCCCTTATGTGTTTGGTGTGCTTTCTTTTCTAGGGGGAAACTCCTTTTTCTTTATTTTTCCTTGACATGACACAACCTCACTTTGAAACATATGACTTGGCATAGGGCTTTCCAAGTTGGCTCTCATGTCTTGTTTTCTTTTTGCATTTTATTTTCTTCCCTACTTTAAAGTAATTGCTCACAGAATGATGTGTAGCAATTCCTTTAAAGTGGGGGGCATACATTACAATAATTCATTCGCATTTTTTGTTCCTAGTATAGCCTTGTCATTTATATGATGTGTTTGTCACTCTGTACACAACATTGGGTATGATTTCCATCATAACTGTGATCTATCTCAACATATTACATTCCTCTTGGTGGCTTGATGTGACGCACTGCATCCCCTAAGTTGTGAATATACTATTATTTGATTGGTCCTCTTTTGGAGACATTAGACACAATGTTCCCTAAGTGACTGACATTGCATGAACTGAGCAAGACTCCTTTGAAAGTCTTTGACATGTTTACATTTTTTCATTTTACATTCTCACCTTTTTGCTACATTGTATAACACAACTTGCATGACTGTGGTACCTTTCTTTTGTTCATAGCATTTTTCTTTGTGGTTCCTTACTAAATTTAACATGTATTACTTTGAAATGGTTGAGAGGGAAGCCCACCTAGTGGCATGAATTTTCCCCATAGCCACTTTTGTGTTTGTGAGTGCATACCAACTAGCATATGTATCTTACCTTTTTGGGCCTTCTCACCCTACAGACAACTAGTTATGTGGCCCTAAAGTGAGTACACATTCTCTTTTTCAAACAATCAGCCTAGATCTAATCCACAACTAGTTGGATTGATGATCAAAGCTTCATCTAATTCATTTCAACACTTGTGTGTTCCATTGTTCTTATGCTTAGTTTGCCATGGGATCTTCATCCTAGGGGCTTGATCAACCCTTTTGATAGTTGTCATTCCATCTTACTAACGTAAGTGCATTTGAACCCTCCTCTCTTTGTTCATGGCTACTTTAGTGAGAGTTTGAAGCAGGTTCATCCTCTCACTAAAGTGGGTGCTAAATGTGTTGTAGAAAAATGGCCCCTTGTCATTTTCATGGCCTTTTAGGTCTTGTTTCATGGTCTTTGTTTATTTTTCTCTAATTTTATGAAGTAACATGGCTTGAACATGCATATTTAGGTACTAAAATTGAAAGAACGACATCTTGTGAAGTTGTTGTGAAGTGTTGTAAGACATTTCTACATTCTTCTAGGCTCTATTAGTTACAATTGATCTAAAAATCACCTTTTTATTCATCAACAATTCCTATTTTGAAGTGTTGTAAAGTCTTGTAACAAGCTTTCACTCTTTTCTAGGCACATCTTCACTATTTATGCCTTTTTCATTCTTTACTTGGTCCCTTTATACACTCATATTCTTAATTAAGTGTATTTTTTAGTATTATCCTGATAAACAACATCAAATACAACATATTTCCCAACACACATTTTCAAGTCCTAGGTGGGACCCATTCACCATGGATGGCAAATGGGTCCCCCTTGGCCCCAAATTCAAAATATTTTAAATTTCCTTTCCGGATTTTATTCAAAAAGACTTGATGTCAGACTGTGATGAGGTATGAATGGGTAACTAAGGCATAAGTGTGTATAAATAAGTGATTTTCACCTCATTTCAACCCCCAATTCATCAAGTTCACTTATTCACCTATTCATTCAAGCATTTTACAACATCTTTTCAAGCATTATTCAAGAACTTTGAAGCAGCCATTGACATTACTTCAGACTTGCATAATCAAAGGTTTGGTAACTTGATAGTAATTGCATGCTATTATTTTATCATCCTCTTTCATTTCATTGTTTCATTAAGGGTTTGAGTACCAAAAGTGGGGTTTGACTAGGGCAAACCCCTATTTTCTAACCCTTAACATTTTTTTCCCTATTGCATGTGTGTTTGTAGAATTTTGTGTGCACATTTAACAATCTTTTTGTTGTTGAAGATTGGTTTACAAGTCAACTAGGCAATTCAAGTCAACTCATCCATATTTCAAGCCTAGAGAAGGTTTTTTGTCTGTTTCCTTCAGAATTGACTTCAACAACTTGACAAGTAGTGATTTCCAGATTTGGTGTTGCAGAGTTGTCTCCTAATTTTTAGAAATTTGGGAGAGTAATGATTCACCACCTATGGTGAATGATTCCCATCTTAGGACTGAAAACCTAAATTTTTAAAGATTTCGGATCCTGACAGACAAAAACTTGTTTCCGATAGTTTTTCACCAAGGGGAGGACTGATTTGCCACCCTGGGCGAATGAGTTCCACTATGAAAAATCAATGACTTCATCTAGCATCCACAACATTCCAATATTTATCATAATTCATGTAGGTGCACTCAAATTCATCCCTTTTCTTTCTGTTCTACATATTTTCTTCATTTAGTTCATTATTGCATCACACAATGTGTTTTCAAAAATAGCTTGAATTTCACTTTTGCATTCATTTTTGTTCATTTAGATCAGTCAATTGCATTTAGTTAACTTCATTTAGGTTAGAAAACATCACACAGAACATTATTTGAATGAACTATTATCATTTTTGCTCCTATCTCTCTCCTTTTAGGTGAAAAACCCTAGAAGAGAAAGAGTTGTCCATAGTAGCCAAAAATCAATAGTTCACTGAGACCTTATCACTGTAAGATCAAGATCAACCCTCTGGAAATAACTTGTAATATCTTCACCTTCTTCCATTTTAAAATTTTCATATTTTTGCTTTGTTGTTAGCTTCTTTGTCAATTTCACTCTATCATTTCCATCATAAATATCTTCCAACTTCTTCCAGACTTCATAGGCAGTTGCCAAAGAAATAAATTTAGTTCGCTCAGTCTTAGATAAAGAATTGTAAATCACATACCTCTATTTCTCATTCTCTTCATAAGTGGAAACCTCATATGTTGTAGTAGGACCACTTGCTGAAGCAACATACTTCCTCTCAACAGCCTTCTATTTCTTGTAACCAAGAGAGATTATGTAACATCTCATCTACACTTTCTAGTCACTGTAGTCAGATTCATCAAACATAAGGATAACCAATTTGTGAACCATTGGATCTACCCAAAATGGTTAATCTCTTCACCAAGGAACCAAAGATGTAATACCAATTATTGAAAAATGCAAGATAATTGAGAGGGGGGGTTCAATTATGTGTCACCAAACATAAACTCAAATTGTCAAACACTTATCAATTTCTTATCCACTTAATTTTTTATTAAGTATGAACATGAAATCCAAATAACAAAAATCAATATCAACATAGAAAACACTAGATTTATGTTGAAAACCCAACGAGGAAAAACCACGATGAGGATTAGATCATAGTATAAAGTAATTGCACAACCAAATACAAAGAGGCTCACTGCCTAAAATGACTCACTATCTAGATACAAAGGCTCACTGCCTATAGAAAGGACTCACTATCCAACAAGAAGGCTCATTGCCTATAGATACAAAAGATTAAAGAAAGATCCACCATAGAAAATTACACACACCCACAGCCTAGATCAGAAGAATTGTAGACACCGTCAGCTCACTGCTTTCAGGAATCTAACACATTAAAGTACTTCTATCTTAATTCACTTTCACACAACTTTGCTTCCCAAACTTGTGGCTTTATTTATTAATTCACAACATCTCAACTTGTATTTATATCATCTTCAACCTTAGAAACTTTTTAAAGGTTAGCTACACACACTTCATTTCATAAATTCAAATTAGATCGACAAGTCAATATTACCATGGTGGAAAGGAATGAGAGAAGACCAAACCAACACTTAACCAAGACCCAAAAAATCATCTTGGATCAATCAAACACTTAATTAATTCTTAATCCTTCATATGAAGTGTAAACACCAGGTCATCCAAACCTAATGAAAATACAAATGAACTTTGAAGTACATGCTTCCAAACAGGAAGATAACATGTGGATGACACAACACACTTCACCAATCACTGTAACATATCTTATATTCCTTTAGACTTATCCACATCAGCTGCAACAACCTTCAAACTCAGAATACTTCTCACTAGTCCATCCAGACTGCACAATAATATTGAAACTTGACTTTCATAGCACTAGACCATTAACATCTTTTCTAGAATATAGAGAACACCATTACAAGACATACTCTAGATTTTTCAGACTTGAAACAAACCATTAAAGGATTGTAGAGAAAAAAAAATTCTCCTAGTTCACAAACAAACTCTAAAAAACTAGTTCACATATTGATGAACATATCTTTCACTCTCCATCAAACCAAAAGCTACAAACCAGGAGATATCACCAACAAATGCCAAAAAATAACTCAAATCTTCAAAATCATAGGCTCAACAAAAAAAAATGTAGAGATAATTTTGAACATATACACAACTATGAATTCTGATGCAGTGCTAGGAGGATAACAATTCAACTCAACCAATCATTAAAAGAAATGATACACAAATCTTGCTCTTAGTCATTATTGGCTTACTTTACAATAACAAAACTAGGAAATCATCAAAAATGACAAACATGCAAAAAATTGATTCACTTGACAACTTTCATAAACTAATTCATCTCAAACAATGATTAAGTGCATTCTAGATCCTATTGGAAACATTATCATGGTAGCCCACAATTTAATGCAACAAACTATCATTAATAACTTCCACCAAAAAAAAAAAAATCCAATCACTTTAGTGAGATAGAAGATAACATAATTATATATTTTTCCTCCAAGTCTTATGATGATCCAATGGTGGAAAATAAAGTTATTGCATTTTTCCCAATAGTACAAACCTTAGGTAGGGTTCAAACCTGCCCTCACAAAAATGATCATAATTTATTCAAATCTCAATGAAATTTGATGAGACTTGAATAAAATGAATGTATATTCACATGGAAACAAAATAAAACTGGTCTTAGATCAAAATATGGATTGTTTAATCTGTACCATCATGTTTTGAAGACTACAATTTCTGCACAATATTGTTAGAATAGGGGAATCTCACCAAAATAGTCATATCTCCCACAAAACTCAATAAAATTCAATGAGACAGAAAGAATTGTAAACTAGAAAGAAATACTTTTCCATCCATATATTATACTACTTGATATGAGTCCATACTATGGCATGCAATGCACAACTTTAGCCTGAAAACAATGAAAGAATCAAAAACTGCACACAAAATTTGAGGTTTCCATTCATCAAACTTCAAAAATAATGTCTCCAACCCCCAATTCAAGCTTTTGGAGGCTGTATTTATACATTTAAAACCAAGACCAACTATTTTCAACCTTCGTTTGATTAGTTTGTTGAAAAAACAGTTTAATGACACTTTTTGACTTGGGTATGTGCAAGATCATGATGGGCCAAAAAGTGGCAATATGATGGGTATGTGTAGGGTATGTAGTTGATGAGTTTTTTTTAACCCAAAATTGATGAAAAAAAAAGGGTTTTTGAAGGAGATTCCCAAATTTCCAACAATATAAATTATACTTTACTTTGAATTTAATAAATAATTATTATTCATTTTCTATTTGAATTATGACTAAAGTTGATTGATAGGTTGATTGAAAAACATCTATAGCTTTCAAATGATATCACATTTTTGAATCCAAAAATGTTTCCAAAATCACATTCTATGCTTCGCATATTATAGGATTAAAAAAAAAATGAATTTCATGAAGTTTTGACCAAGTTAAGGTGGTCAGACATACAGTTTTTATATTTTTTAAAAGTTGTAATAAAAAAAATAATTAATTATTTACTTGGAAACAAATTACAAAAAAATATGCATCACATCCAGACATGAGTCCTCTACTTATATCTAAAATATTATAAAAAAATATTATCATTTTATTGGTTAGGGTGGTTAGGCAAACACATACTTCTTATTTTTTCCCTAAAATTTAAGTACTACTACATTGAAATTTCAAAATTTCACCAAATAGATTTAAATAAATAAATAAACCCAGTAGTTTAGAAACTACATTCAATTTGCTATAGATTATATTCTTACATATTTTTAAAATAATATATATAACTTATTCAAATTTTTATGTCAAGTTCCCTAACTCTGATTTTTTTGATTTTTTTGCGACTCAAAGGTCTTTTTTTTCCATGATGATCCTGCACAAACCCACAAGTTGCTTGACAACTTTCTTGAGCAACTTTTACAATTTTTACAATATTTTCCTAAATTTTACCAAATGACAAAAAAATGGTCCTAAATCATTTAGGATGGTCTCAAATGACCTTATTTACATCAATAAATCTAAAACAAAGAAAAAACCAAATTTTCACAATATAGCTTAAAATTGCATCAAGGGTGCTCCTGCACCAACTTCTCTCTTTATTAATTTTCTCAAAGTCACTTGGTAACCCATCATATCAACACATCTGCAACATCATAAAGATATCTCCATGTACTCACAACATCTCATCAACATCTCAACTATACATGCACAACCTACAACATCCTGTATTGTGTTGACATCAATTACAATATCAATGAAAACACAACCAAACTCGCTCATACTTGCAACAAAGGATTTAGAAGGAATTCTATTGCAATGTGTGCACAAAGAAAAATTTAACTCTAGTATCAACAAAGTAAATCAGGAATCTTAAAAGTTGTATTCAAGTGCACATATCTTGGGAAAGCAACTTCTTCAAGAAGGATATCAATGACACATTATGACAGAAGCATCTACATTGACACTAGCAAGTTGTTCAACATCAACTTAAAATCTTTCACAAAAAAAAATCAAAAAAAAATCATGAAAATAGTAAAGATAAAAAATCATCCTTAGTGAAAACCACTATGGTGGCACTTTGGGTAGGTACCATGATTAAAACTAGAAAACATGCATCATGTATATAATTGAGCACCTGTGTGTGCTATTTTAGGTGAAATCATCTTATCTCATCCATAATAAATCCAACATTCCATCCATCTTATCCATAGTAAATCCATTCATCCATTAACCATTTATTCAACCCATTACCATCTATCTACATTATGTTGATCTTGATAAAAGTTTGGTGTACACTTTGCACTTGCTTATGGTAAACATCTTGACATGGGTAATTTTCATTGATCCTATCCTATACAACATTATTTGATCCATGAAGCATTATTCAAATGAGCATTATTTATTTGAACACCTTATCTTATTGCAAGATAATCCATAGCCATCCATCCATACACCTATCCAATAATCCACCTATGCATTTCATACATTGCTAGACACTAGGGGCAAATATTTACATCTTGCTTTAGAAATAAATCTTGATCTATATCTTCCAACTTATGTGGTGTTCCAAACATTGGAAAATGTAAAATCAAATTGGTGAAAGCATTTTTGAGCACCAAAATATAAATCACAAAACCATGGCATATTTTGAAAAGAAGATGTTTCTTATCAAGCTTTATCTTTCATCGAACATCAATCCAAATAATCAATATCAGTCACATCTAATTTTCACTACAAAATCACATCAGATCATTCAAAAAAAATCTATTCCAAATTGAGTTTCACAATCTTGATCAATCAAATTTAATCAATCCACCATCATCTTGAGATATCCTTCCCATTCCTCATGTTGCTTAAACACTATCATTGCATTGTTATGTATCCTCAACAATGTTATCATCATCAATCCATCAATCAAATAAATCAACCTTAGCTTGGTTTTTAGAAAAATCCCCAAAAAAAAATAGCACTAATATTGTTAGACATATCCATATCCAAACTGTCAAAGTCATGCAAAAATCCAAAAAACATTCAAAACATATCAAAATCCCAAAACAAGTCAAAATTTTAGAAAAAATCAAAAACATGGTATCTAAACTAGGTTGTCTTGGAGCTTAAATGTAGGCAAGGCCATCATTCATGAGTCCCTAAGACACAAAAACACAAAAAACATTTAAATAGTTCCAAGAAAACCAAAAATATCCTCATAACATTTCAAAAATATCAAAAAAATCCAAATATTTTAAAAAAATCCATCTATATCATTTTGCTTCACCCACGATAATCAATCATTCATTATAAATCAATTTTCACCTTCATCCTTTAGCAATACAAATAGAAAAAAGTACAACAATTAGCAAAAGTAGATTTCAAATACAAAATCAAAATCAAAACAACAAACTTTTAAATGCAAAATCAAACTCTTGATCATTCTCAAACATGTATATCAAATGTTATAACAATGGCATTTTTAAACAACCTATCAACTTTCCACCATCCACTAACATGTCCTAGGATTCATCCTTCCTAGAATGGGCATTATTTTTGGCAATCAATTTCGAGACTTATCCTAAGCAAAGCACATCCCTTTGGCTAGAGGTATGAAGAACATTATCTTACTTGTGTGCTTGATTTTTTATTTTGATTTATCTTCTTGCACTCATTCCAATGACCCCTAGATGATTTATAATCAAAATTATTTAGAGAGAAATGAATGGGGCATTGATCACTATCTTCTGTCTATTATTCTTGTTGGATATTATCGTAATATAACCTTGGTCATGCTAATTCTTTTTGGTTTGTAGGGAGGGTGTTTTGGATGTCTCATTCACTATTTCATTGTTAGGATTTTCCTTTCTATGTTTTGGTCTGAGATGTTTGAAACTTCTAAAGTACATCCTAATAAAGTTTTGTATGTCAAGTGTGAACATGAATATTCCTATCTATTTGTCGATTCAAAGTCCATCTCACTAGATAGAATGACATCTTGGTTGTCTATACCTTGATGCATCATATATCTGTGTGTTATCAAACATAAGGAAATTTATGCTCTTTACATCCCCAATCCCAAGATAAGAAATATATAATCCTCATTCATCAGCATATCTAATAGAGTCTCGACAACTCATAGACTTGTTGAACTTTTGCATCTTCTTAGAATCAAAGGTTTATCCCTCTCATTATTCTGTCCTCTTCCACACTAACATTCTCTCATGAAATTCACCAAAACATCAATGCATCCATCCTACATTCATAAAACATCAACATACACATCTTCCATAATCATGACATATCATCATAATATGAAACATCATCTATGTCACATGCATTGCATCATCATTTACGTTTTTTAGGATAATATAGATTTGTTATTCTAAGCATCTTAAAACAATCTTATTTGCATCATCATCATAATATAGATTTGCTAGTCTAATAATCTCATAACATAACCATCCATACATCCATAAAGCATATTTTTCATGAGCTCAACCTAAAATTGTAATTTTCACCCGATCTCTCAAGGAGGTAGTGTACCAATGTACTTCTTTTCATTGGGGCAATAGTGGGGCATCTAAAAAATAAGAAATTTTTGAATTTCAGTCTTGACAACATTAGTCTTTGAACCCATGCAACTGGTACATTGCTTCAAAGAGGGGAGAAACATAAATATACAAATAATCCTAATTGACATTATGCACCTAATTTTGGTTAATTAACAATCAATTCTTCTATTAAACAAATAAATTAATTAATTAGATTAATTCACTAGTATCCATCATGTTTGATTAAATAAATCAATTTATTTAATTAAAATCCTTAAGTCCTCTCATTTGATTTAATAAACCAAATTATTTAAATCAAATGTCAAATCCCCTAGTTTCCTCCAAGTTAATTATTTCTGGATTAATTAACTCCTAGTTCTAATTACCCATTCTCTAGCTTTTCACTCAACCTTGGTCAAACTGAACCCTTGATTAACTAACCCACTTGCACATGAAAATCAATTCTTTAAATTAAATAATTCCTCTATTTATTCTCAAAAAGGCATATTCCTACTAATATTCCTCCCAACTACCTCATAATTCAATTTCCCTCCAAAACCTCTTACACATTCATTAACTCCTCTTATATCCTCATTTATTCTTGTTACATCCTCTCACATCTCCAACTAAATGCATTTAATTCTTCTTATATCCTTTAAAATCCTCAACCATATGCATTTATTTCTCTTCCATCCTCTTTACTCACACATTTCCCAAAATGTGCTCCATCCTCATCCAACAGAATTGAGATAAGTGTCCCAATCTCATTGGCTCTGCTTTAATCCCACATTCCTCCAATCTCTTCATTATTCAACTCTTCAACCCTATAAATAGAATCATTCTCTTCACAATCATATGTAATTTCACTCTAGGAACATTCATCTTGCATTTCATCACATTTTGAAGGATTGTTCATTATCATTAGAAGCTTATCAAGGGGGTGGGTAATGGCATTCTTTTCCCATCAAAGGATCACCACTCCCACTATGGGATAGGGTTTTGACATGCTTCATATTATTTCATTTTTTTTTTTGGTTCTTTTTATCTTGTTTGTATAGGTAGCATGATCAAGTATTTCATAGGAGTACTCTATTTTCCTTGTTTATATTGACTAATGCTAACATTAGTCATTATTTGAGCAAGAGTGCAAGTAAGTGCTCACAAGGTGAAGATTGAATAAGATCCCATGGGGATATCTTAGTAGGTGTACTCTTAAGTTGTTCAACAAGATTATATTCCTTTCCACTATTCAAAGGTAACTAAGAAGAACTAGCAAAGATTGGTTGAGGTAAAGGTAATGAAATAGGAGTGGTTTCTTGTTGCCTATTTTCCCTTTTATTTTATGTGCGAGAAATGGTAGTGTAACCCACCTATTGTGAAGAATTGTTATCATCAAGTGAAGGCTTGTTTTTAGGTGGCTCTACGAGTTTATTTTGAACTTGAAGTTGTGAGGGAGGGTAAAAGATAAGTTGAGGTGTGATTGCATTAAAATATTTATGTTTTGTCTTTTCATAACAAGATTTAGTGGATGAACCTTGTGAGATTAAGTCCTCAAGGGCTCAATCTAACATGTCAAAGTCATCACTACTAAAGGGCTTGAGGGATAGGTTAACTTTGAAAAAGATATTTGACATAATCAAATAACTAGGCTTTCTCCAAGGGTTTTGTTTGATGCTTTTATGTTTTTTTTTCTAATTATTGAAAAATGTAAACTAACATATTTAATGATGTAATAATGATGGAAATGAAAGAAAAATACACAAATATAGTGCTACTTTTAACCAAAATATGCAAGATTTTTTTTTCCCAATGTTACAAAATCTAACTAAATGAACAAAAAATTGAATGCAAAAATGAACTATTTCAGGAAGCTACTTCTTAGATCTGATAAAAGAAACAAAAATGTATATCGGAGATTAAAAAGCACTTATAATTTTTTTTTGAAAATATATGTACATGGACTCATTCGCCCTATGGTGAATGGGTGCCAAATTAGGGTTTTCTAAATTTAAATTTTGTATTTCTAAGGTGATCCTATGTGAACATGTTTTCTTTTTTAGATCTATAATAGATAATGTTGTAACATATTTTCAAGATTTTAGGCTTCTAAATTTAATGTTGAATATGGTTGAATGATGAACAACGTTACTAAATTTAATATACAATATGAATCTAAATGATTGAGTGATGATTTCACTGTTAACACTATACAAAACAAACTCATATCTAATGTAATTTTTCTAATTTTTAGTGATTTTAAGCAATGAAAACATGCAAATTTATTATAAATTCATTTTCTAGTAATGCAAACTTAAATAAACCTAAATTCAATGCAACTAATGCAACTCTAATGCAAACTATTGCAAAACTAAGATCTAGGGTTTAATGCACTCCAAATTTTAGAATGTTGTTATACAAGATCGGGTTCACCATAATGAAACATAAAAAATGGGGTTACATAAAAATGGGGTTTAACAAGATACATAACCCTATTCTTGACTATTTCATTCAAGAAATGGAATCCAAACCATGAAGTGACCATCAAACAAAAGGTGAGTCAAATCAATGTATGAATCAATAATTTCTCCTTTATGCAAGGATAGGGGTGTGAGCTAAAGAAAACTTTGGGGAGAAATATTTGAAATAGAAAAACAACTCCAAACCTAGATCTAAAAAGTGCATTAAATAATTTTAACATAAAATAGAAGGAAATAATAAACTTTCAAAAGAAATTTGGGTAATAAATATTGTGAACCTATCAAAATTTTTTGTTTTTAGAACTGTAACAAGAACTCATTTTCCCTATGGAAAATGGGCCTTGGCGTTCTTTCTCGGAGGAATCTAAATCAAAAACTATATCTTATGAACTGGGAAAACCTGCTACATTTGTATCCCTAACTGGGACTCATTCACCCTATGGTGAATGGGTGCGGGTAGGATTTTCCAAAAAACATTAAATTTGAATTTGATGTCCCATACCTGCAATTCCTTCCTATAAAAACTTGAAAATTTGGCTTTTAGATCTAGATCTGTTAAAAAAAAAAATTTAAAAATTATCTTTTGTTAGTGGATAGGGGTTTTCCTTGGTCAAACCCCAAATTTGGTAATTAAAACTTGTTGATGAATTGAAATCTAAAACATGAAAAATCTATTCAATCCTAACCTTAAGTGTGTTTAAGATTAAGATCTCTAATAATGCAAAGAAACCATACTCAAGTGTGCTAGAATAGGATTATAAAATTAAACATGAACAATCAATAAGACCTACTTTAGGAGACCTACAATCCCCTTAATAAGTCACAAATCTGAATATTCCTTGCTTTAGGATAAAAATAGAATGATCATAGAAGATGGAATCACTTAGGAACCAAGTCATTAGGATTGGTAGGAATATAATGGTGCTTCTCCCAAAACCTAGAATCCATCATGATCCCCCATGGGCATCCATCATCACTTCTTCAATAATGCTTGATCTTTGAAAAAAACTAAGGTTGAAGACCTACAAAAACACTATAATGTTGCTCCAAGACTTCACTCTTGCTTTCTTGTTGCTTTGAATACTTGATCTCATGAAAATTTCTTAGATTCTTCTAGTGTTCTAGTGTGAAACATAGTGAAATAACCTTGTATTTATACATAACTTAAAATTAATTCCAAAATTTCAAATATTACAAGCCAACATTGAATTATGAATTTCAAATCCTTAAAATACTACCAAAAACATATCCAAAAGAGGGGCACTAGGTCAAAGTGAGGACCCATTCGCCATGTAGAAAATGGGTCCTAGGCCACTTAGGACACACATCAGACAAGGTGAAATGTTATGCAAAATCAAGGTCATAGAACTAAGTCAGGACCCATTTTCCATGTGACCAATGGGTCCTATCACCTACCTAGAACACACATCTTCCAAAGTTATGTTCTATGTAATGGAATTTATGAATGTTAGGTTTTATCCCTCAAAATTTCCTAATTGATGCCATACACTTGAAAAAGATTTATTAACATCATTTCCTCTTCATCCACCCTCTTTTCACTTAATTTATTCAATTATCCTAGCTAATTAATTAATTTCACCATTTTTTTCTATTTGGCCTAATTAATTAAATTGGGTTAATTCATCTCTTTTCGCACTGACACTTCATCTAGTTAAATTAAATAAATCAAAATATTTAATTTAATCTCCTATGTCATCTTATTTAATTAAATAACCTTAGCTTATTTAATTAAATATCATTTCATCACCCCTCCCATATTTATTAAATCATCTAATTTAATAAATTTCTTCAAATTTCTTCTAATTCCCTAATTGCATAAATTAAATTAATTATTCTTCTAATGAAATAGAATATTCCCATGGAATATTATTTATCGTTTTTGCACAATTAAAAATTTGTTTTAATTTGTAAATTATCCTTTTTCCTCACCCTAATGGAATATTCCTTAGAATATTCCCTCTCCTTCAATCAACTCACTTAGCTACAAAAGAAAGTTAAGCCTTTAACCTCTTAACCAAGTTACCTTTGACTTGTTTGAGGAAATTGTGAGCCTTTGATTAATCTTCATCTTTCTTTCTCATCCACTGATGAGAATCCATGATCCATGCCTCTCATATTCCTCATCTTGAACTGTTGATTGAGATTTTTTATCTCAAGCATCCATACTTCATTTTCTCTCCTATAAATAGATCACTATTTGGAGACAAATGGATCCATCTCTTATTGTAGACTTATGTTGTTAAATTTACTCACATCCCTACTCTCAATTTGCACACATTTAGCTTATTTTCAGTTTGTTTTAGTTACATAATAGCTTAGAGCATCCATTAATGGCTTCCATGTATCCATCCTAGTTTGTAAATAAATTTGGGTTTCCATCTTTTAGCATCATTTTAGCTTAAATTAGCTTAAATTAGCTAAGAAATTACATAATTAGATCATTTGTAGCATAAAATCATGGTAACTTATCTTGCATCATGTTCATTTTGTACATAATTTAGGTTTTTCATACATGAAACACCATGGTTTCATCGATTATCTTCCATAGAATCGACTGAAATAAGCTCACTATCATGGGATTGGGAAAGGGTCATCAGTCCACATCAACACAACACCAATTCCACAACACCATAAAGTTTCAATAGATTAGATTAGATGTTTTCTTTCAAGCTTTCATAAATTCAACATGTTAGGTTTTTCGATAAAAAGTTTACTTTAAATTTTGATTGATTGATCTTGTTGAGATTCAAGTATTGGTGGCTTTTTTATGCTTCGATTCTTCATGTATCAAGTGTAATTTGACCCATAACTGATATTTCGCATCGACATTTTGGTGCTAGAAGGAGGGAAAACCAACCGTTTAACCATTTTTTAACTTGAAATCTATGTTCATGTTGTTTTGCAAGTTGCAGTGACGCTTAAAACATGAACAACGACTCTATCTCAACAGTGTCACCATATAGCGATGCCCAAGTAGTTTGATACAATGATGCATATATAATTTGGCAACACATATTTAAATTTGAAGTATCATGGATCGAAAATGGCAAAGCTCACTTTCACCAGATCGATGCTTTTAAAGTTCAAATAGTGGTGCACTCGTTTACAACAATGCCCATCAAAATAGCGATGCGATCATGTTCACTGGTCCTTCTACAAAGTGATTCTAAAATTCACCAAAACAATGCCCAACTTTAAAATTGCGACACCATCATGTGCAGTGACACTCAAGTAGGGTAAGAAACTTCACGTTTGTTTTTTGACATGTGACTTAATTTTTTTTATATTATCTAATCACTAATCAATGTATGACTATGTTTTCCATTATTGGACTAACAAGTTTTTATAGGTTTTAAGGCATGGAGGGTATGTGCAGGATCATCATAGAAAAAACAAGCCCTTAAGTGGTAAAATTGAATGTCTATATTCTAAACTACTATGTTTCTTTTTTTTTTAAAATCTATTTGGTGAAAATTTGAAATTTCAATGCAGTAGTACTTAAATTTTAAGGAAAAAATAAGTAGGTGTCTGCCTGACCACCCTAACTACAATAAAATGATAATAGTTTTTTTAAAATATTTTATACATAAGTTGAGGACTCATGTCCAGATGTGATGCATATTTTTTTGTAATTTTTTTCCAAGTAAATAATTAATTATGAATTTTTATTACAACTTTTAAAAAATATAAAAATTGTATGTCTGACCACCTTAACTTGGTCAAAACTTCATGAAATTCAATTTTTCTTTTTTTAAATCTTATAGTATGTGAAGCATAGAATGTGATGCATGTTTTTGACTCAAAAAATGTGATACCATTTGAAAGCTATAGATGTTTTTCAATTAACCTATCAATCAAGACTTTAGTCGTAATTTAGATAGAAAATGAATAATAATTATTTATTAAATTCAAAGTAATGCATAATTTATATTGGTGGAAAGCTGAGAATCTCCTTTAAAAACC
The DNA here is from genome assembly GCA_007258455.2 of Sequoia sempervirens. Classification (NCBI taxonomy): domain Eukaryota; kingdom Viridiplantae; phylum Streptophyta; class Pinopsida; order Cupressales; family Cupressaceae; genus Sequoia; species Sequoia sempervirens. Next base: position 106,700,875 of record VDFB02072274.1, on the reverse strand, counting down.
CTTGTCACTTCATCAATTTTGGGTAAAAAAAACATATCAACCACATACCCTACAAATACCCATCATATGGCCACTTTTTGGCCCATCATGATCTTGTACATACCCTAGAGTGAAATTGAAGACCTTCTCTTCTATCTAAACATTCTATAATTGTAACTAGCATTCAATTCTTTAGGGAAATTATAACCCAATTTCATGCTTTTTTACTTTCAGTTTTAGGCAACGCACTAGTTTTCCATTAAGTTTAAAATGAATGTTCAAAGTTGGATAAAATGAACCCTCACATTTCATCTTTACATTGGCCTTAAAATTGAACAAAGGAAAACTCATTCTTCAATTGGTGTTTAAAATTAACTCATTATTTCTTTGAAGGATAAAATTGACAACTATTTGTTGGGTATGTGTAGAATCATCATGGAAGAAAAAGGCCTTTACGTGGCAAAAAATTTAGGAAAATCAGAGTTAGGCAACTTGACGTAAAAATTTGAATAAGTTATCTATATTATTTCAAAAATATGTAAGAATAGAATATATATCAAATTGAATGTAGTTTCTAAACTACTAGGTTTGTTTAAAAAAATCTAGTTGGTGAAATTTTGAAATTTCAATGCATGAGTACTTAAATTTCGTGGAAAAAATAAGAAGTAGGTGTCAGATGACCACCTAACCACAATAAAATGATAATATTATTTTTAATATTTTAGGTATAAGTAGAGGACTCATGTCCCAATGTGATGCATATTTTTTTGTAATTTTTTTCCGAGTAAATAATGAATTATGAATTTTTTTATTAAAACTTTTAAAAAATATAAGAAACTCGTATGCTTGACCACCTTAACTTGTTCAAAACTTCATGAAATTTAATTTTTCTTTTTTTAATCCTATAGTATGAAAAGCATAGAATGTGATGCATGTTTTGGATTCAAAAAATATGATACCGTTTGAAAGCTATAGATGTTTTTCAATCAATCTATCAATCGGGACTTTAGTCATAATTTGAATAGAAAATGAATAATAATTACTTATTAAATTCAAAGTAAAACATAATTTATATTCATGGAAAGCTGAGAATCTCCTTTAAAAACTCTTTTCATTTCATGAATTTTGGGTAAAAAAAAGTCGTCAGCCACATACCCATCATATTGCCACTTTTTGGCCCATCATGATCCTACGCATACCCTGTTATGTTTTGTGATTTTCAATTTTATTGGTGAATGTGTATGAAATTCTCTTGTGCCATTTGGTGATCTTGAGAAACATAAAAATTCTCTAACACTTTGCAAAATCACCCATATCTTTCAATTTGGGTTTAAAATTGAACAACCATGCTAGTGTGAGAAAAGGATTAGCATGTGTTCTCTCTTTTTTCATGCAAGAAAAGATGATCGAACTACGAATGTACTTACTCATTATTGTTCACCTTTAGACGGCCTTCCTTGGTGGGAAAAAGTACTCACCCCAAGGGAATGACCCAAGTGGTAATGAGCATAAGCCAAGCTCTTCCAAACCACTATAAATTTTTGGTTGCGATGAAAATCATAAACAATTGGAAGCAGTATATGATATCTCTCCCCTAGTCTCTTTATGATGTGTAAATCCCTTTTTCTAAGGGTTGGGAGACCTCTCACAAGGATTTTATTATTGCACCCCCTAAACTGGATACCCTTATTACAAACCTTTGTGTAGAATCCAAAAATCCCTAATATTTATTGATGTCAAGAGGTTAGACCTCTAAAGCCATCCCACATACTTGTGGTTCTTATTAGAGATGAAGAGTTTTTCATGGGAGATTCGTGAGAACTCGAAGCTTGGATGATCTGTAGAAGTGAGTGTCATAGAGGGGAGCCAATGTGTTCAAGCTTCTAATCATCCACTCTGAATAAAGCACAGTTGGAGAAATTCAAAAAATATACCCATTTCTATCCTAGGGTTGTAATGATTGTGAGTTAGTTTAACACTTTTCTTGATTTCAAAATGATCCAAAAACAAAAATTCACTATCCAAATTTCAAATACTTTGGATCAAATATGGACTTCTTGTCCTAAGGATTTATCCTCAGTGATTTCTAAATATCTTGACATTAATCTCAAAGCCATATTTACTAAAGGAAACATAGGAAATTATGACTTTAATCTCATAATTTTCATGAAATGGACATTGTGAAAGTTATGATGTTTTTGACATAAACATCTAGTTTGAAAACATAAGCAAGATGAGTGTTTGTAAAATAAATTCACTTAAGCAAGATAAACTTGACAAATTGAACCCCATATGACCATTTTCCAATTGATCCTACTAGTTGAACAACTTGACCTTACACCTACTATCATACAAAGAAAACATTGCAAAAAATTGAGTCCAAAATCATTGAGTTTCACTTTTCCAAAATCATTGGGTCCTATTTCAAAAAAAAATTGAGTTCTATTTTTCCAAAATCATTGAGTCCTTAGGGATTGATCACTTTAGAGGTATAGCATGTTTCTCACTACCTTGGTCTTGGAATTTTTTTTTCATTCTAGGTCAACATTGGGTCAAACATTTCATCCATCCTTCATCATATTTCATCCTTCACTTCACCAAACATTGAAATTTTTTGCACACCAACACTTTGGACTTAGACATCAATCAACCCAAACCCTAACTTAGCTACTTTGTATGTGAAATGAATCCTCTTCCATGCATTTGGTTAAGTTAGTTACCGTCTTTGAACTAGTTTATCTTGAAGGTAACGAGTCTACCATAAAGATTTCTAAGTTCATTAGCATCCTTTGTCCCAACATCAAACATCAAAACTCCTAAGTCAAAAGTTTTGTCCCCAAAACATTTGCAAAGATCACTTTCCATATCATTCACCTTTTTCATCTCCCATTGTCACCATTGGTCCAAAACACCTTAGATTTTCACTTTTGCAACAAGATCAAAACACATGAAAAACATGAAATATAAACTTGATTCATCCATCATGAGTGGTCGAAATCAACCAAACTATCAAAGCCTTACAATACCAATTGATTATCAAAACTCACATTTATACAATCCACACATGGGATCATTATATCCTACAAACCTCAATGATACATCAAATGTGAGTATGCCCAATCTAAATATTGGAACACCTTTCCCTATGGTGGATTTAAATCAAAGAAAAACCTACAAATCTATCAACCAAATGATCAATACATGAGTCTTCAACAAAACAACATTATCCCATCAAATCAATAAATTCCAAATGTTAATATGCCAAATACAAACTTACCAAAAATGAACATATCAAATCCACACTTGGTGAACTATGGGATGGATACATTTACAAATCACACTAATGCTATTCAAAATCCAAATACTATAAGGGAAACTCAATGTATTGATCCAAATCAAGGCAACACCATGCAAAATCAAGGTTGCCTAAATCAAAGTAATGTGTTTCCCAACCACAACAATGTTGAATTCCAACCTATAATGCAAAATCTAAACATTGACCCAAATCAAAACATGGTCGAAAATCAATTTGCGCATGATCCCATACAAATACCACAAGTGTATATTCCAAATATGCTTGAGAAAAAACCAAATCTGCTACACCAAGGGTATCAAGATCAAATTATGCAAAATCAAATTTCTATACTTACAAATTTTGTCAATTCATATCACCAAGAGACATCTCCACCTAAAAATCAACATACTCCCCCATTGGTTAAACCATGTCATTAAAACATTGAGTTGTGTCTACAACCACATCAATAATAACATCCTCAATATCAAGAATTTGGATATCAAAATCAACAACCTAAACAAAAATATCAATCACCACATCTCCAAGATGAATCACAAATAGATAAAACACAACAAGCATAAGATTCACAAGATAACAAAACCATCACAAAATGTGAATACACTCCTTTAGGGGAGCCAATTGAATTAGCATTAAACATGTTAGTCCATGCTAAACTTATCAATCTTCTAGAAGCATTAAATGGAGGTGAATCTAGCATCAAGATCCCATGAGATGATGATAATGCTTATTGTGAATACCATAGAAAAAAGGTCATGACACATCATATTGTATTGAACTCAAATATCTCATCCAAGGCCTTCTTGATCAAGAAAAAATAACTATTGAAGAAAATGATCAAGATTCAACCACTAATGATGGTAGTGACAATCTCTCCACCACAATTGTTGAAAATAATGATGAAGATCTATACATCAATGAGCACCTTGAATATTTTTCTACCACATCCAATGATGAAATAAACATACATCAAGAGTCATTTTTTAATCATGATCAAGACCCATCAACAATATCCAACAACAATCCATTTCAAGAAGCGTTAACATCATTTGATCTAATGATTGAAAAAATTGGCAATATCCCCACCACCATGTTTGATGATAAAATTTAAGATTCATTTTCCAATGATCATGTTGATAATGTCTCTACGTCACCTAACGAGCTAGAGGACATATCTCAAGAATTTATTCCAAAGAATGATCAAAATATTTCACCAAACTCTAGAAATGGTCCTTTCCAAGACATATTGACCTCATGGTTGCACATACTGAAGGAATCCTTAATTCAACACTTGATCAAAATTCACTCAAAGATCAAAAAAATATTGATCCAATACCCATGCGTAATGAAGACATTCAAGAACCCTTTATAAGCAATCCATCCTTTGAAATTGACCCATGTCAAGAACTTGATCCAAAGCATGTCAAAAGAAATTGAAAAATTAATCAAGATCAAGGATCCATATCTCCAAGATACTACCATAATCTAATGGGTATTTTCCAATCCATACAAGATCTCACAAATAATTATGATATCCAAATATCACATACTCTTCTATCTACCCATGAGATGTTTACTTCTAATGTACATGTAGATGATTTTCATCCAAAACAAGAGTCTCATACTCTTGATATCAATACCAAAGAACAAGATTCTCCTAGTATTAATATTTTTACACGTGATCAAGGCTTAACAAAATCCATAGGTATATCAAAAATTGATCATGAAGAAGACCTCTACATAGATGGCAAAACATAAACATCCTTTGAAGAGCAAGCAGAAATGGATCATAAGGAAGAATCCTATATGGATTGTAGAGCATCAACACCTTTTGAAGAAGCATCAAAATAAGACACATACTCCATATATATTGAAGAAAGTGAGTATGAGGATATCAAGCATTATAAAAAATAGAGAAATAAAAATCATCTTGAACATGAAGGAAATGGTTTGACAAAAGTAGAATCAAAGCATGTCAGTAATAATCCCATAATACTAGGGGAAACTTTATCTAGTGCAAAAACCAACATGGGGAGCATGAAGAGTCCTTATGATGAAATGGCTAACAACACTCCAACCATTCATATCATGAATTTTCATCCATGCATCTTTCCACCCACTAATTGGTACCAACCACAAGAAAGAGGTCTATATCAAAGAAAAGAGAAAACTATTGAATCAAAAGTATCAACAAAGAAAAATGGAAAATAAAAAATTGAATGGATACCAAAGAAAATTATCCCTATCACACTCGATTAGTCAAAGAAAATATGGGGAAAAATAAAAAAGGGAATTTCATCCATCAAAAGTGCTCCTCAATATAAAAGAAAGCTTTAAGAGTGGCCTACAAAGTATATAAAGAAGTTGGTCCCAATTGAATCTCCATATCCACCCATCATTACTCATCATCCCAAGTTTGGAGAATCAAAGATTCCAAATTGTCAACCAATCCATAGACATCTCATATCCCTCAATGCATTCCACCATCCACTTCAACATCCATGACATCCAACTCTTCTATTGACTATGTGTTGGCAGCAACTCTTTATCGTGTGGATCCTAAGGGAACTCTATCATGATGTGTGCATCTAAGTAAGGTTAACTCTGGTATCGATAAAGAAGATGAAAATATCTAGGGGTTACATTCAAGTGCCCATATCCTAACAAAGAAAATCCTCATAACAAGATATCATTGGAACATCATAACAACAACATCTATATCAGCACCATAAACATCTACATCAGCACCACTAGGTGGTTTGACATGAGCATACAAAAAAAATCAAGAAAATAGACAAGACGAAAAATGTCCTCTAGTGAAAACCACTTTGGTGGGGCTTTGGACAAGTACCATAATGAAAAACTCGAAAACAAGCATCATCAGTAGAATTGAGCATGTGTGTACACCATTTCAGGAGGAGGCATATCATCCCATCCATAATAAATCCCACATTCCATTCATATTATCCATAATAAATCCAGGAACCTTTCATTATCCAATCCATTTTTCATCCCACCTAACTCATCTTGATCTTGGTAAAGATTTGGTATGTACTTCACACTTGCTTATGGTAAACTTCTTGACATGGGTCACTATCATTGGTCCTATCCTAACCAACATTATTTGAGCCATAAGGAATTTTCAAAAGAGGTATACTCTATCTTAACATGTTATCCTATTGCAAGATAATCCTTGGCATCCTAAACATACCTATCCATCAATCCATTCATTTATACATGCATCCACCCTTATCATTCCCTACATTGCTAAACACTAGGTGTAGATACTTACATCTTGCCAAGGGAATAAATATTGAGCTATATCGTATAATTTATGTGGTGATCTAAAAAAATTTCTAACACAAAATCAAATTGGTCAAATCATTTGAAGCAAAAATCCAAATCACTAGCCCATGGCACATTTTGACAAGAAGATGTTCCTTATCAAGCTTTATCTTTTATCAAACATCAATCCAAACAATCCATATCAGTTGAATCTACCTTACACTTTAACATCACATCAACCCATTCCAACAAACTTTGTTCCAAACCAAGCTCCAAAATCCTAATCAATCTTATCCAATCAATCCATGATCATCATCTTAGGATATCCTTCCCAATCCTCAAGTTGCTTAACACTATCCTTGCATTGTTATGTATCCTCAACAATGTTATCATCATCAATCCATCAATCAAAACAATCAATCCTAGCTTGGTTTTCAAAAAAATCCTAAAACAAATCACTAAAATTATCACATATCCATACACTCATAAAGATCATGCAAAAAAAATCCAAAAACACTTGCAAAATCTCGAAATTCCAAAAAAAATTGTAAAATCTTGTATAGTGAAAATCCAAAAACATTTAGAAATTTGTAAAGAAAAAATCCAAAACATCTAGAAAACATCAAAATCTCTAAAAAGGTCAAACATCAAAAAACCAAAAATAATGTCTCTTGTTGAAATACATTGTCTTTGAGCTTGAACGTAGGCAAGGCCATCATTGATGTGCTCCCAAGACACCCTAGGTCAATCTTTAGTAGTCTATTGTAATTAGCTATCGTCTCTCATATGTTCATTTATTTGTCCTATAAATGGGTTGAGTCGGTCAAACTATGTTGTCTCTGAGCTTTAATGTAGGCAAGGCCATCACTAATGTGCCCCCAAAGACACCCTATGTTAGTCCTTTAGTAGTTTGTTGTAATTAGCCATCATTTCTCGTCTATTTGTATCTTTGTCCTGTAAATGGGTCAAGTCAGAACTACATGGTCTCTATGTGTATAACATAGGAAAGGCTAATCTTTGATCAACCCCCGAGGCCCCTAGGATAGGTCTCTTAGGTTAGGTTCTTGGTCGAAAATTGGAAAGTTAGAAAACCCTTAAACATTTGTAAAACTTTGAAAAACCCAAAAACATCCACATATCTCAAAAATCCAAAAACATCATAAAATCTTAGAAAAAAAACTATAAAGATTGAAAAAATTAAAAAAACCAAAAACATCCAAATATTTGGAAAATGGAAAATAGAAAAATAATAGAAAATATTAAAAAAACCTAAAAGGCCTCAAATATTCAGAAAACCCTAAATAGCCTCAAAACATTAGAAAAATATAAACATCCATATAAAATTTCAAAAAGACCAAAATAAGCCTCAAAAAAATTTCAAAATAACAAAAACATTCAAATATTCCAGAAAATCCAAAACCCCTCCATCCCATCTCACTTTCACTCACAAAAAATTCACCCATAATAAATGATAGTCACCTTCACCCTTTGGCGAAAAAGTCGAAAGCAAACATAGCAAGTCATAAAGTGAGAACCAAAAAGTCAAAATCTAAAGTCTAAATCATAGGTAAATGTGCCAGTGAAGTTTATGACAATAGCTCATCTTAGCATCATTATCCCAAAATCAAACAGCTCTCTAATCAACATATCCTAGGATGTATCCTTCCTGCAATGGACATCAGTATTAGATATCACTTAAGCTAAACTTAAACTAGGAAAGAGCTATAGATAAAATTGACTGTTTGTCTTTGATCTTTTCTTATGATTTATCTTAATGACCCATTCTGAGAACCTCTCAATGATTTCTATCTAAAAATATTTAGAGAGAAAAGAATGGGGCATTGATCTTTATCTTTCATTTTGTTGTGCTTGTCGATACTCCTATAAAATAATCTTGGCGCATACTTGCTTAGTTGTGTGTAGTAAGGTCATTTGGAGTATGTTGTCGACTATTGCGTATGTTTTTGTCCAATAAATTCAAAAATTCTAACTTACATTCCATTGACATTTCCATATGTCAAGGTGTGAACAAGAACTATCCTATCTACTTGTCTAGTCAAAGTCCATTACACTAGATACAATGTCATCCTGGTTATCAATACCTTGATGCATCGTATCTATGTGTTATATCAAACAATAAGGAATGACAAAAAATAACAATCTTGAAGTGTGAGCACCCATTCTACATTTCATCTTGCATTCTTTTGCATCATCTCATCACCATCTCTAATAATGTCTCGATGGATCTTTTGAAGCAATCATCATCAGCAACAAATTCATTATTTATTCTTCTATCTTTTATCTGCTCTAACCTAGTATCATGACACACAAAAAACATCATCAATGCATCCACCCTACATCCAAAAACCATCAGCATACATGCATATCATAATCATACATCCACCACCATAATCATTTGCATATCACATCATACATTTTGCATAATCATTTGAGTCGTGCTAAATAATATAAATTTTTTATTATAAGCATCTTAAATCATTACATATCATAAACATTTGCATCCATATGCATACATCATCATCATCATAAAACATGCATAGAAAATATACAAAAGGAAATGCTTCCACACCATTTGCATCCATAACATCTGCATATCATAAGCATTCATCCATATCATATCATGAAAAGATAATGAAAAAGAATATAAAATTGCATCCATCCTGGTCCTGCCCACAAAAGGATATGAAAATCATAGTAGAACCTTTCCTGGGAATTGGACATTCCAACAGGTGACTAACATCTCTCTATGGACATTCATTTACTTGTCAAACCAGGGGACGTATACTTTAAATGGCGCGGAAAAATATATGCACTAAGAACTAGTTTCGGTCAAATCTTAGCAAAAAACAAATACTGGAAAGGAATTCTATCTACGTCATAGGAAGGTAATGCAAAATTCTTTAACTCAACTATGATTTGATTAAAACAGAAACCATAACAACTACGACTGAAACACAAACTGTGAACTGGCCTTATGCTGTAGGAACAGTCACAGGAATGGACTCTTTATGCTGCAGGAGCAATATAAGACTGAGTTTGTATGAAAACTTCAAAGATGAAAGCTAACTAAAGATCAACAGAAAAGAACAACTAATCAACTAGCTACAGATACTTACTAAGTGGGACCCCTTAGCAAGCATCTACTGATTACGCAGGTACTGAACTCAGAACTTCATCAAACTTTATTCATGAAAACATAATGGTATACATTGCTTTGTTGATATAGAAACTAACAACAAATTCTATCTCTTGTCAAACAGATTCTGCTTTTCATTATCATACTGATTCTTACATGATATCTGCTACTCTGTTTCTATCTTACTCTAACTATCGTCTCCTTCTCACTCGCGCAGGAGGAGTACATTATTTAAAATCAGAAGAGTAACTAACTAACTAACCCTATCAAAGAAAGACGTGGAAGTAAAGTGTATCCCAAAATCAAGGAACAAACTTCATAAATGAATTTATGCATTCAACCCAATCCGGAGAGAATCTAGCGCTCCACTCTTTCCAGATTGATTGTCATTAAAAATCTTTCCCAACGGTTTCAGTCAAAGAGTCTTCATCGGAGCTTCCTTGAAGTCATGTAGGAAATGGACTTTATTGCAAGGCCGAGATCAACTGCGCTTGACTCGATCATTCTTCAACAACCTGCGAAACAAAAGGTAATAGGTGAGAAAGAAAAGGCGTATGGCACATACACAATATCATTTCATTAATCACACATTTAAATCTATTTCATCATTCAAAAACTGTATGTGATATACCAGTCATTTAGGGAGTCAACTGGGCAATAAATGTAATCAAGTCAACACAATAAGCTGCAGGAATATGAAAGTATTTTGCTACAAGATATACTCATAAAAGGTTTCAACAGAGTTTAAATAGCCATAAATAACAAAAGTAAAGATATTAACAGTTCATCATAATATCCAAACATATGAACATATTTTAAGCTCATCATTCTTCCCCCTACTTAGCCCAATGCTAGTCCTCCAACATTAACTTTCTTGGTGGTTTCTCTAAAGTTAGTGGTTACTGCATGACTCTGAGATGGATTTCCAAACCTGTAATAAAATCCTTCGAAATCCCGGCACCTTTCATACCTTATGTTTTCTAAATCATCATTAAGATTTGTAGCCTGGTGAGGATAGAGGGGCCACATTAGCACAGGAGGTCTGAATGTCAATGGCAACCACAGTTCAAATCTCTTTTGAATTCCCAATTGTGTATATCTACTTGATCTTTTAAGAGCTACTGTAAAATTTAAGGGACTGTGAGGTTCGGATCTTCTTAATCCAATAGTTAATCTTTCCCATCTTTTCTCACTTCTGGTATATGCTAGTCTCCAAAATGAATATTGTTGTGCCTAAAATTCATCATATACTTGTTTCCTGATATCAAATATTTTCTCTCTGGCTGTAACATTATTAATGCCATATGTCAGAACAAACCAGTCTTTCAACATTGCATGGGGGTTTGAACTTTGAGAGCATAATGGAACAGGCTCAGTTTTCTCAGCTTCCTCATATGTTTCCCACTACCTGCCATAATTCGCCTCATTTGCTTCCCATGACATAAATTCTCTCAAATGAATATCACCAATATACAGAAGAGGATTTCGTTTTGTTTCAAATGGAATTAAAAATCCATGTAAATAGAATTCACACAGAGAATTTCTTAACCAATTTGGGGCTGCCTGGCATGCTTCATAAAATTCTTTGGCAGTATGAAGTATAGGATATTGGTTTTTGGAAATTCTCATCAGTTGGAACCATAAGAAATGTTCTTTAAGGCACAAAGCATAAACTCTGGGTGGTGGTCTGCATTCAATAATCTAACCAGTTACTTTTAACATTTTGTCCATTTTTGTTTTCAACTCAGCAATTTTTTGTTTCTAACTTTCAATTTCCTTTTTCAATTTCTTCCTTTGTACTTCCCATAGACTTTGCTGCATATCAGTCTGGGCTATGTGTCAGAAAGTCAGGGTTTGTAATGTAACTGTTTCCCAGTTAGCTTTGACATATTCCATAAACTCAATTAAAAATGTTTTCTTATACACAACAATGGCTTTACAAATTGTAGGGTGAAATATAACTTCATTAGGCACATTCAATTGTTCAGTCTGTTCTTGCTCTTGCTACAAGATAAATTCTTGTTGCTGCAGAGGAGAAGTATGTGCTTCCTCTGAAAACTGCATAGCAGTGATAACCAAGTCATCCAGATTTGGTAACCCTTGCTCATTATGCTCTATTTCCTTTGTTTCAACTTGTTCCTCTTTAGGAATGAATGAACTTTGAGCGGCATTTTCGGACACATTCTAAGAAACATTAAATTTAGACTCAACAGACACTTCTGAAATTACAATAACCTCTGGTTGAGGTGAAACAGGGGAGGTCTTAGATTGTTTCCTTGTGGAAACTCTTCTTGGCACTGATGCGGCTACAGGAGGCATTCTAGTATCCTTCCTCTTTCTTGTCTGCTCAAAGGGCTTTTCCCTACCAGAGGATGACGGTGAACTGGTGATAGCGATAGGTGTTGCTATAGGAGAGACGGCTGGAGGGGATGATGCTGCAAGAGAAGGACATTGCCTTTTCTGAGAACGAGGGTTAGATTCTGGGGACCCTTCTGCCTTTGTTTTACCCTTCTCTCTCCTAGTGGAAGACCTAGTTTGTACCCTAGCAGAGGATTCAGGTGTGAAAGTTGCAGGACCAGGTGCTACAGGAGTAGATGACCCCTGCCCTGTTCTACTGGTAGACGCAATTTCCTTCTTTTTTTGAGGCCATGGGTTAAGTACCCTAGGGGGTTGTGGAATTTGCAAGCTCTTTTGAGCAACGAATTATTGCTAGGAAAGAGGTGAGACATCTCTTAAAGAGTGCTCAATCAATAATTTTATAAGGCCATGGTGAGCAACATAATTATCTTTCCCCTATTGGGTTCCATGGGCACTTTGTTCTAGAAATTTTAACAGAAAATTCAGAACATTTACAATTAATCCATGCCTCATATGGCTTAATAATTTGAAATAATGAGAATGTAGGTAGAAGAAACGGCCTTCATAGGTTAAATACCTGATTATGTAAGTAGCATACTCTGAATAAGGAGGGGGCAACGATACGCGCTTGCATCCCTGCTTGGAGACTTCCAAAGGTCCATCAGTGGGCATTGAAAACTCAGCCCTTGCAGCTGCAGCGTCTGAAGAAAATTTTTCTCCAATGGCTGGAAGCTCGATTACTTTAGCAATTCTGTCTTCATTTGCAACAACCATTATACCCCATACGGTGGCTTCCCCTTCAGAAAGGGTTCTCAAAAATTCTCCACCAGTCTCCTCATTAAAATCATTTAAACTCAAAAAGTAATTTAACCATCCACAAAGGCTGAATGCGTGGGCTGTTTGAGGATTTTGCAATAATAGTTCATGAGCTACAGGCTCATGTCGCACCAACTAACCACCCATGTTCACAGTTTTCTCGTAGCTGAACTCAATTCCTTGCTAAAAATACAAATTCCATGTTTCTTTTTTTGCTCTGGTTTTTCTTCTGTCGTGTCGTCACATTTCTTTTCTTTTCCAAAAATGAGCTTTTTAAACAAGCAGTCTTAATCATATTTTACAAGAAAGACATGCAATAAAGAAGGACATGCGATCACATTTGGAAAGTACCAGAAAAGTATTAAAGAAAGATTATTTGCAAAGTTATGGCAGCGGTGAAAAGACAGGTTTTAAAAGGTGGATTACCTTGCCCCCTACTAAAAGTATGACATGTGTCCTCACATGTACTACTAAAAAAAATAGGCGGAGATCACGTAATAATGACCCGTACATGCATAGCAATAAATGAATAGAATAAAACAAATCAAATATACGATAATAAAATATATGGCGTACATTTGATAATTGCACATACGTGTGAAGAAAGATGACGGCGTCTGCATGAGTTGATAGTTGGGAATGACAACTTAATTAAGGGTGATGCGGATGGATGAAGTGGATGGGTGAAGTGGACAGACGAGATGAATGGATGGAATGGATGGATGAGATGGATGGATGGAGGATAAAGAAGTGATATGGGGGCGATAAATGAAAATGGAGAAAAGGGGTTTCCTTTTAAAAGAAAACCTTTATTATGAGCATGCATTTTCAAAATTACGGTGAAGCTGCAGGAGAAAGGCTAAAGCCTTCAGCTACAGGAAGAGTAGTGGGAAGAACTTGAATGAACTGCTACATGAATTCTTCCTTTGAGACTGGTTTATGGTATAACCGGAGTCGATGGCCATTAACTAGCAATTTGAAACAGACTAGATCAATTGTCACCAGCTGTATAGCTCCATTGTCGAACACATTTTCAACTTCATACGAGCCAAGCCACCATGTTATGAGCTTACCCTGGTTTTCTTGATATCTGGAATCATATAACAGAGCCCAATCACCAGCAGAAAATTTCCTTGTTTTGATGTGTTGATCATGCCATTTCTTCATTTGCTATTGGATTGCTTCTGTATGCTGCAGGGTAGCTTTGCTCATCTCGTCCAAAGCATTTAGCTATAGGGGACGGTCCTTCTGTGCTTCAGATATTTCCATATTGAGTTTAAGAGCTGTCCTCAAAGTTTTGTGTTTGAATTCTATGGGCAACATGGCTGTTTTCCCATAAAGCAGCTCAAAAGGTGTAAACTTAGTTGTTGTTTTCCAAGTAGTTATGTAGGCCCAAACTGCTTCAAGAAGTCTATTGCTCCAATCTTTTTTATGGATATGCACTTTCTTTGTGAGGATCACCTCAATTTCCCTATTTGTTACCTTCGCCTGACCATTGGCTTGAGGATGATAGGGGTTGGACTTCCTATGTTTGATCTTATAGTCATTCATTAGTGCAATGATCAGATTCGATGTAAACTGAGCTCCTTGATCAATTACAAGCTCTCTGGGAACTCCAAATCTAGTGAAAATTTGTTCATACAGAAATTCAGCAACTTTGTTATCCTGGGCATGATTCATAGCTTTTACCTCGACCCATTTTGTTACATAGTCCGTGCAAACTAGAATATATGACTTGTCATTTGATGGTGGATCAATTGGTCCCACAAAATCCATCCCCCATTTATCAAACGGGGTGACTATGACCTGTGGCTATAGTGGCATTTCATCTGACTTAGTTGGTCTTCCCATACGCTAGCATCTGTCACATTTCCTTGTATAGGCCACAACATCCTTGTGTAATGTTGGCCAATAGTATCTTGTTGTAAGAATCTTCATTGACATTCTTTTTGCTGCAAAATGTCCCCCACATGGTTCATCATGGCAAGCATGCAAGATATCATAAGTCTCATCTTCTCTTACACATCTTCACATCACTTGATCAGGTCCAGTATAAAACAGACAATTTGCAATCCATAAAAAATTAAAACTTTTCTCTATTAACAATTTTTTTTTTTTAGAAAAATGAGCTGGTATTCTGTTTGCTGCTAGATAATTGGCAATGTCTGCATACCATGGTGTATGTGCAACAATGGAGAACAAGTGTTCATCTAGAAACCTATCATCAATGACCTCATGTTCAACAGGTGCAGCTAATTGAAGTCTTGATAAAAAGTCAGCTACAACATTAGCTCTTCCTGGTTTGTCAATTATTGTAATGTCAAATTCTTGTAACAACAGGAGCCATCATGCCAACCTACCAGAGATGGCAGGTTTGTTCATCAGATACTTGATTGCTGCATGGTCAGTATGGACAAATATCTGATAACCTATGATATAATGCCTAAATTTATTCAAAGCATACACTACTGCAAGCAATTCCTTTTCTGTAACAGTATAGTTAAGCTCAGGACCTTGAAGGTTCTTGCTAATAAAGTAGATAGCATGCTCAATTGAATTTTTTTTTTGACTTAAAACTAATCATAGACCAAAATCAGAGGCATCAACATGTATGTGGAAAGGTAAATTTCATTTGGGACCTTGAAGAACAGGGGCTTTAGTAAGCAAGTCCTTTAGTTGGAGGAAAGATTTTTCACAGGCCTCTGTCCACTCAAATTGAGAATCCTTTGTTAACAAGGCATAAAGTGGACTGACAACTTTACTAAAATCTTTTATAAACCTTCTATAATACCTTGCATGGCCAAGGAAACTTCTGACATCTTTTTGTTTTGTAGGAGTTTGTAAATTCTAAATTACTTCAATTTTAGCAGGGTCAACCTGAATTCCATTTTTTGAAATATGATGACATAGAACAATACCTTCTTCCATCATTAGAAAACACTTTTCACTGTTTAGAGACAAATTTTTCTCTTTGCACCTTTTCAATACCTTTTCTAAATTCACCAGTGCTTCTTCAAATGTGACTCCATAGGTAGTGAAATCATCCATATAAATCTCCATACATTCATGAGATATATCAGCAAAGATACTAATTACTGCTCTCTGAAATGTTGCTGGCGCATTTCATAGACCAAAAGGCAAGACTAAATAAGCAAATATTCCCCATGGACAGGTAAAATTGGTCTTATCTTGATCTTCAGGGGAAATTTTTGTCTGATTGTATCCACTGTAACCATCCAAAAAGGAAAAATATCTTTTGCCAGACAGTGAGTCTAGTACTTGATCTACAAAAGGTAGTGGAAAGTGATCTTTTTTAGTGGCATTGTTCAATTCTCTGTAATCTACACACACTCTCCATTTTCCACCTTTCTTGGGGATAATGATGAGTGGAGAAACCCATTGACTGTCAAAGATTGGATAAATAAAACTAGCATCAAGCAACTTTTGAAGCTCACCTTTAACTATTTCTCTAAGTGCTGGATTTATTCTTCTTTGAGGTTGTCTAACTGGTGAGAAATCTTCTTTGATATATATCCTATGAGTACAAACTCAATGATCTATCCCTTGCATGTCCCCATATTCCCATGCAAAAGCTTTATGTTGTTCTTGTAGCATTTTTAATAAGTCATCCTGTTGAGATTGTGACAGCTTGCTATTAACATTCAAACAATGACCTGGAGACAATTCTATCTGCTTCGTGAGATTACTCATGGAATCTACAGGTGATGTTTGTACCTCTTGTGGAAGCAAATTATGAAAAATCGCTGGAAGTTTAGGCAATGAACTTTCAGAATTTGGTTGTTGTAGGAAACATTGTAGATGACTACCATTTGGATCAGATGAACTACCTGTATCAGAGTTAAATTGTAGAATTTGGAAAAGCAAAGCATCCTCATTTTGAAGTTGTGAGAATGGGTCATTTTGAAGCATCATTAATTGAGCCAAAGAATTAGCTTCTTCAGTTTCTTCCCCCACATCTGGCCAAACAAGTTGGGATGAATCTGGTTGAGGTCTAGCAGGTGGATACAGAGCCAATTTTTTTGTGGACTGTCCATCATAAATGGTCATATCTCCAGAATGACATCCTATAAAAGCATCAGCAGCTGCTAACCATGGTCTACCAAGGATAACTAGATACCCCCCTAAAGTTGTCTTAACTGATAATATTGTGAAATCAGTAGGATACTCCCAAGATTCAAGACTGACAATTACATCTTCCACCATCCCATCAAGTTTAACTATGGAGCTATCTGCAAGCTGCAGAACTATGGGCGTAGACCTAATGTTTGAAATGTTCAAGGAGTCCATAGTATGCTTTGTCATGACATTAATGGCAGCACCTAAATCAATCAAAACATTTTTTACAATCTGGCCATTTATATGTATCTGCACTACAGGACTTCCAGGATCAATATACTTTGGAATGACTACATTTTCCAACATTATATCAGCCAATTTCCCTAAGACATGAATTGTTTGAGGATCCTTTCTCTTTCATCCAGGTTTCTTTAAACAGGCCTCTTTAATAGCCTAAAATAAGGGGATTTGAATCTGTACATTCTTGAGCTAATCCAGAATGTCAAAAGTGGGTTCTTCCATGGATTTAGATTTAGTACTTTGCAACCTCTAAGGAAAAGGTGGTTTGTCTTGACTTTGCAAAGCAGGCTCCCTAGAAACCATATCAGGTATAGGCATATGCTCAGTAGGATCAACAGGTGCAGTATATTCTTCAAGGGGAGAATTTGGTATTTCAGTAATTAGAGGCGGTTTTGGAGCAGGTAAAGTAGTTCCAGACCTCAAATGGATGTCATTAACGTTTAAGGAATAAGCTTGATATTGGTTGGCTTCGGCAAGATACGCAGGCTGATGTGGTTGTTGTTGTTGCTTATTATTGGGATTTGGCAACGGCTGGGTAAGCAGAGGCATTTGCTTTGGAGGGCCAGGATTTGTGGCAGTTGCTGCAGGAGGTGGCATAAGGGCATGTGGTTGCAGCTGTGGAAGCTGCAAGAATCTAGAGGACTAGTTTTGCCATTGCGGAGGGCCCCTCCATTGAGGATTTTGCTGCCAAGTTCCTGAAGGTGGGATCCATTGCCCTTGTGGCTGCTGCCAACCTCCTTGAGGAGATTGCCATTGCGAAGTCTAATAATTAGGCCAACTTGGTTGAGGTGGATTCCATGGTGGTTGTGGTCCATATGCATGTTTCCATTGGTTATTATAGAGAGAATAAGGATTACCAAAAGTTAAAGGATCTTGAGGCATACCTTGTCTTTGGGCCCATGGTCTCCTTTGTGCAACAAAGAACACTTGATCATCATCACCTTCTACTAGCTTGAAGTCAGTAGGTAGTTGCTTAGCTTCCACATTAGCCACCATCTTGCATCTGCAGTCACGCTTCTTCTGTCTGCAGTATGGATAGAACTCGGCCAAAACTACCTCAGCTTCCTCATGTTTCTTCTGAGCTTGCATGGTGTCCAGTTGTGTAGCCATATTATTAATGATGTCATGTTTGAAGTCAGACAACAAATTTGTTATCTCCATCCGAGAAACTCCACCAGAAGAAGACTTCCCCACTGTAGCATGATGACCTCAACCTTTTTTAACTATTGCTCGAGAATAGTTAAGACATATTTTCTTTCTATTGTCCCAAGGCAGTTGGGTTATATCACCTCCTCCCATCAGATCCAGGGCATCTATACAGGCATCACTGATTCCTCTTAGAAAGAGTAGTTTCTGAGAGTCCTTGTTGAGAGTATGATTTGAGTTCCTCTTTAGTGAAAACAAAAATCTGGAAATATAATCTTCTAGACTTTCATCCTCCTTCTGCTGAATTCAGAATATGTCATCACCTTTGCCGGCACTCTTACAATATTCTTTATACTTTTCAAGGAATTTCGTCTGCATGGAGGCCCAACTATCAATGACGCCTCTTCCTAGACTCATGAACCATCTAAGAGCTCCTTCCTTCAAGGTGAAAGGAAATAAATTCAATTTATGAGCATCTATGTTGTAGTCATAACTGCAACAGAGGACATCAAATTCAAACAAAAAAGTTTCTGGGTCCTCCGTAACCAGGCCATAAAACTTTGGAAGCAAGGAAGAGGGAATATTTTTAAGATTGTCGGTATCTCTCTGAGGAACAATGGGAAACTCAAATGTAGGAGGTAGATTATTTTTTGGATTATTTGCCATGTTTGGTTGTTGGAATAATAGAGTGAATGGATTTTCCTCAGGTTTGTTGTCAGCTAGGTCAAATGGTAGTTCAATAAACAGGTTTTTAGGGAGGAACCTTCCCAGTGCCTCTCTTCTTCTCTATGCATGCAATATGATATGAATAGTGGCTTGAAAGATTTTGAAAATTTTTGACTAACAAACTGAACTAGAGCTAAAAATGACTTCTGACAAATTCCTAGCTGGACGCCATCCCCAGCAACGGCGCCAAAAATGGTCGCGCCCACAAAAGGATATGAAAATCACAGTAGAACCTTTCCCGGGAATTGGACATTCTGACAAGAGACTAACATCTCTCTGTGGATGTTCATTTACTTGTCAAACCAGGGGACGTATACTTTAAATGGCACGACAAAATATATGAACTAAGAACTAGTTTCGGTCAAATCTTAGCAGAAAACAAATACTGGAAAGGAATTCTATCTACGCCACAGGAAGGTAATGCAAAATTCTTTAACTCAACTATGATTTGATTAAAACAGAAACCATAACAACTACGACTGAAACACAAACCATGAACTGGCCTTATGCTGCAGGAACAGTCATAGGGATGGACTCTCTATGCTGCAGGAGCAATATAAGACTGAGTTTGTATGAAAACTTCAAAGATGAAAGCTAACTAAAGATCAACAGAAAAGAACAACTAATCAACTAGCTACAGATACTTACTAAGTGGGCCCCCTTAGCAAGCATCTACTGATTACGCAGGTCCTGAACTCAAAACTTCATCAAACTTTATTCATGAAAACAGAATGGTATACATTGCTTTGTTGATATGGAAACTAACAACAAATTCTATCTCTTGTCAAACAGATTCTACTTTTCATTATCATACTGATTCTTACATGATATCTGCTTCTCACTCACACAGGAGGAGTACATTATTTAAAATCAGAAGAGTAACTAACTAACTAACCCTATCAAAGAAAGACGTGGAAGTAAAGTGTATCCCAGAATCAAGGAAAAAACTTCATAAATGAATTTATGCATTCAACCTGATTCGGAAAGAATCTAGCGCTCCACTCTTTCCAGATTGACTGTCATTAAAAATCTTTCCCAATCGTTTCGGTCAAAGAGTCTTCGTCAAAGCTTCCTCGAAGTCGTGCAAGAAATGGACTTTACTGCAAGGCCGAGATCGACTATGCTTGACTCGATCATTCTTCAACAACCTGCGAAACAAAGGGTAATAGGTGCGAAAGAAAAGGCGTATGGCACATACACAATATCTGTTCATTAATCACACATTTAAAACTATTTCATCATTCAAAAACTATATGCAATATACCAGTCATTTAGGGAGTCAACGGGGCAATAAATGTAATCACATCAACACAATAAGCTGTAGGAATATGAAAGTATTTTGCTACAGGATATCCTCATAAAAGGTTTCAATAGAGTTTAAACAGCCATAAATAACAAAAATAAAGATATTAAAAGTTCATCGTAATATCCAAACTTATGAACATATTTTAAGCTCATCACATCCATAGTGTAATCATCATCATATCACATAGGAATAAAGAAAATGCATTAATATCAAAAAATAAAGTGAAATAATCATAGCATTAATCATCTGCATCCATATATGTATCATATATATATCAAAAAATGTGTCATGGTACAAAATATGGATCAGTGTATGTGTATCAATCATAAGTACAATATCCACAAGGCTGTCAAAAAGAATCCCATGAATGTATATTAGTATAAAGAAGAGGGGAAAAATCAAAAAGTGTTTGTCTATCATGAAGCTAGCCCTGGTGGCTGCTACCCTCTCTAGCCTGTCGCTCAAGTTGATCCTCTACTCGGGGGTGTGCATCATTCTGCTGTGAAAAATTTGGTAGTCTCAATGTCGCTAGAACATCTCTATGATAATGTTGCCTATAATATGCAACCTCCATAATAGCCTCTCCATACAATCTATCTGAAGCTATCTGACCATGGGTATATTTCATAAGGCTCTTAATCTGTTGACATCGAGACACCTCCTGGTTTCTCTCACCTATGACAGTTTGTACTCTTTGCAAAGTTATGTCTCTCTCAGCTGTCACAACAACAACCTGCTACTGAGCTTGGTCTCGCACAACAATCACAACCAAAATCTACTATCGAGCCTAGTCCTACTAACCTGTCAACACTTGCACCTGCTGCTACATCTATTGTATTTGTACATACCTGGCATCTGATGGTGGTGGTGGTGGTACTGGTTGCTACTACACCAATGGAGGCTACTGATGAGTCTGTTGTCCCACTGGAGGAGCCCCCATAACTTGACCATCATGGCCACCTTGGCCTCCTTGTCCTCTACTCCTAACCCCTCTACCTCATGGCCTCCCTCTAGGAGGAGCACCTGTTGGATCTATGAGTCATCTCGGTGGGAAAAACAAGCATCGTAAGTGGGAGTAGTTGAAGAAATGGGCTGAACCTAATCATCATCCCAAGGCTGGGAAAATAATTGGAAAAAAATATCAACAACCCCTGGGGTAGGAATTGTCAGTTCCCATGTTGGAACTTGACTAGCAACTCTAGCAAAAATAGCCCTATAAACATCATTAGGCATGTCCTGGACATTGCCAATTTGTCTAGCTAGTCTGTTAGGAAGGTACCTCTCGATCATAGTATGCTCCTAACCTTGCATATAACGAGTCTTCCAAGAAAAGTAGAGCTACTGAATATCATCAAACCAAGTTGACATTTGAAGCCATGGCCACCACCAGAACATGATTATATCATCGATTACCCATTGCCAACATGGGAGTCCAATCTATCCTTGCACCTAAGTGTAATGGCACTTCGGTATCTCCATATGATGGGATCATCTGGCTCCATGTATTCCATCTATATAATCGGTCGAAGCATTGCAATGTGCTCCCATGTTAAGATATGAAGGAGTGTCACCCCTACACTAAGGGCTCTCCCATCATACTTAACAAAATCATGAAAATCATGGTATAACAAGGCCAAAATCATGGGCCCCCATGCAAAAAAAGTCCTATGATATAGCATCCTCTACTAAGCCAAGCCCCAACTTGCACTGAAAAATTGATCATGTCTGTCTGGAGCCACCAAACCTGAAATGATGACCACAACAATCAATCTGAACATTAGCAGTGACCTCTATATGTATCTAAATCTATCTCTAATGTGACCAATGCAATCTGGTCCATCTCCATCACCACAAAGCAAGCATCCAATCTAAAATTGGGATCATAGATCATGCGATCATTGTGGATAGGCAACTGCAATACCCACCACACATCCTCTAAGGTCACTATTGCCTCTCTAGTCAAAAGGTGGAAGGAAGAGGTCTCACTCTGCCATCTCTCGCACAATGCTATCATCATGGACAAATGTGTCTTGATCACTGGTGTGTATGCAATGTACCACAATCCAATCTCTCTTAGGTGCTCCTGGTGCAACTTAGAAAAATCACTCAATCTCTCTAGTACTATGGGCCTATGCTCTCTCAACATCAACGGCAGGAAGACCTCCTACACTCACAAAGCCCATGACATTAGGAAATCATAAAATATTTGAAGTTATTTGGAATTTTTGGCTTGGAAATCACAAATGCGTCACTGGATACAAATGCATCACTATATTCAAATCTCAAACAATAATGTCCAATGCATTTTAAAATTCAAATTAACAAATGCATCGCCATACTAGATGTCGTCACAATTTAGAGCATGGCATGACCTAACCCTAACTTTGAAATCAACAAGTGTGTCACCATTTAAAATTTGGAACCATAAAATCAAATTTGGAAAAGCATCACCCTAGACATATGCATTGAAATATATCATTTGGGCATTATCGATTGAAGCTTGGGTGTCGCTATATAGTGATGGCCCCAAATTCTAAATTCTAATGGCTAATAAACACATCAAAATTTCAAATTTTAAATCAAGTTTTGAATCACATATCGGTGTTGCTACGCCTACAAGCCTATGGAACTCACAAAATCGATCAAAAATGTGTTAGGGAAGCTCACAGTGTGCCATTTTTTCGAAGGGTCAGAGCTCAATTTGCAAGAATTTCTTCAGTGTGAATGCACAAATGAATTGAAAATGAACCCTCTTCACCTATTTAATTTAGAAAATTAGGATTTTTTCCCCTAATTTAACCTTTTTAATGGGGTTTATTATCATCTTCACCAATTTTCCCAATATGGAACTAATTTTGCATCATTTTTTACATTTTTAGCATTATTCTTGCATCCTAGAACCTTTTTGAACCCTTGGGGCAACTTTTGACGTTTATCGAGAAATTGACCCAAAATTCAAATTTTTTTCCTAATTTGTCAAGGGGGGAAGGAGTCAATTTTATCCTTCTGTTGGTGAATCTTAAAAATAAGAAAAAAATTATTTTTGATTCAGACAACCTTTTTAATCTGAAAAGTGTTGTTCTTTGAACTGAAGTAGTAGGTACCTCACTTCAAAGAGGGGCAAAATGTAGACATTGAAAAATTTCCTAATTTATGTCATACACTCAAAATAGATTTATTAACATCATTTCCTCTTTAACCACCCTCTTTTCATTTAATTGATTCAATTAGCCTAGCTAATCAATTAATTTCACCATTTTTGTCTATTTTCCCTAATTAATTAAATTGGGTGAATTCATCTCTTTTCACACTAACACTTCATCTAATTAAATTAAATACATCAAAATATTTAATTTAATCTCCTATGACGGGGTTGGGGCCCTAGCTCGGTTGGCTAAATCTTTCATGTTGTAGGAGGTTAGTCACAAGGTCTAGTCTCCCCCACCCCCATGGTATCGGAGGTCGTGTTGTGCCAGTGCCACCAGTCATGTTAAAAAGTTTACCAGGCGCACTGCAGTTTATATGGGGTCGTGCTACTCGATTCCTGCAGTCTAAAAAAAAAAGGAATCTCCTGTGCCATCTTATTTAATTAAATAACCTTATCTTATTTAATTAAATATCATTTCATCACCCCTCCCCTATTTATTAAATCATCTAATTTATTAAATGTCTTCTAATATCTTCTAATTCGACCTAATTGCATAAATTAAACCTTGTTTAATTAGAAATTAAACTAATTATTCTTCTAAACAAAGGGAATATTCCCATGGAATATTCTTTATCCTTATTGCACAATTAAAACTTTGTTTTAATTTGTAAATTATCATTTTTCATCACCCTAATGGAATATTCAAAAGAATATTCCCTCTCCTCTAGTCAACTCACTTAGCTTCAAAAGCAATTTAACCCATTAACCTCGTAAGCAAGTTACCTTTGACCTATGTTAGTAGGTCAAAAGTGTGTTTGTTTGAGGTAATTGTGAGCCTTTGATTAATCTCCATCTTTCCTTCTCATCTATTGATGAGAATCCATGATCCATGCATCTCATATTCTTCATCTTGAACCGTTGATTGAGTTTTTTGATCTCAACCATCCATTCTTCATTTTCCCTCATATAAATAGATCACTATTTGGAGACAAATGGATCCATCTTTTATTGCAAACTTATGATGTTAAATTTACTCACATCCATACTCTCAATTTTCACTGTACATTTAGATTATTTTCAAATTGTTTTAGTTACATAATAGCTTATAGCATCCATTAATGGCTTCCATGCATCCATCCTAGTTTGTAAATAAATTAGGGTTTGCATGTTTTAGTATCATTTTAGCTTAAATTAGCTTAAATTAGCTTAGAAATTACATAATTAGATCATTTGTAGCATAAAATCATGGTAACTTAGCTTATACCATGTTCATTTTGTGCATAATTTAGGTTTTTCATACACCAAACACCATGGTTTCATCGATTATTTTCCATAGAATCGACTAAAAAAATCTCACTATCACAGGACTAGGAAAGGGTCATTGGTCCACATCAACATGACACCAATTCCACAACAAGATAAAGTTTCAGTAGATTAGAGTAGATGTTCTCTTTAAAGCTTTCATAAATTCAACATGTTAGGTTTCTTGATAAAAATTTTACTCTCAATTTTGATTGATTGATCTTGTTGAGATTCTAGTATTGGTGGCTCCATTATGCTTTGATTCTTCATGGATCAAGTGTAATTCAGCCCATAACTGGTATTTTACATCGACATTCTAGTGCTAGGAGGGAAAACTGATCGTTTAACCATTTTTTAGCTTGAAATCCATGTTCGTGTTGTTTTGCTGGTTGTAGTGACGTTTAAAACACAAACAACACTATCTCAATAGTGTTGCCATATAGCAACACCTAAGTAATTTGATACAACGATGCATATTTAATTGGGTGACGTATATTTAAATTAGAAGTATCATGGATAAAAAATGACGATGCTCATTTTCACTAGACTAACGCTTTTAAAGTTCAAATAGTGACACACTCATTTACAACGACACCCATCAAAATAGTGATGCAATCATGCTATCTAGTCCTTCTATAGAGCAATGCCCAACTTTAAAATTGTGATGCCATCATGTGCAGTGACACTCAACTAGAGTAAGAAACTTCACATTTTTTTTTCAACATGTGACTTAATTTATTTTTGATAATTTGATCACTAATTAATGTCTGGCTGTGTTTTCCATTGTTAGACTAATATGGTTTTGTAGGTTTTAAGGCATGGAGAAAAATTGAAGACCTTCTCTTCTATCTAAACATTTTATAATTGTAACTAGCATTCAATGCTTTGGGGCAATTATAACCCAATTTCATGTTTTTTTACTTCCAATTTTGGGGCAATTGTCTCTCTACTCTGCTTCTCTTCAAGTTTTTTCACAAAACAATCCTTTTTCATTCCATGCATTCTAGTACCTTTTTCCTCTGATCCTACATTGAAATTTTCCCATTGATAGAACAAATAAAATGCTCACATTATTTGCAGCATTGGAAAACACACTATCCCATGCTAGTTATTCCCGCATTGAATTGTTTTGTTTTGTAGGCTCCAAAAATGTAATGAATTGCACCTTAAAAATTTAGAACAACTCTTTGGTGGTGTAAATATGGAATTTTCCCTTTTCATCTTATTGGAACAAATAAAATGTTCACATTATTTGTAGTGTTGGAAAATACACTATCCAATGTGAGTTAGTTTATTATGAATTTTTTTGTTTTCTTATGCTTTGAGAATGTAATGTGGACCACTTTCAAATTTTTGAACAAATTTTTGGTATAGTTAAAATGGCATTTCACTTTCTTCATCTTATTGGAAAAAAAACAATTCTTGCATTATTTGCAGTGTTGGAAAACACACCATCTCTTCTTAGCTATTCCCTCATGATTTTTTTTTCATTACGACCAAGAATGTAATGAATATCACTATAAAAATTTTAAACAACTCTTTTGTACAGTAAAAATGACATTTCACTTTCCTCATCTGATTGGACCAAATTAAATGCTCACATTGTTTGTAGTGTTGGAAAACACACCGTCTCCTCTCAGTTATTTGCTCATAATTTTTTTTTGTTTCGTATGCTCCAAAAATGTAATGAATTCCAACTTCATATTTTAGATCAACTCTTTGGTGATGTAAATATGACATTTCCTTTTTTTCTTCTGATTGGAACAATTAAAATACTCATATTATTTACAATGTTGGAAAACACACTATCCCATGTTAGTTAGTTTGTTATGACAAGTTTTATTTCATTATGCTCCAAAAATGTAATGAAGTCCACCTTCACATTTTGGAACCTCTTTGGTGACATAAATATGAAATTTCCCTTTTTTCATCTAATTGGAACAAATAAAATGCTCACATTATTTGTAGTGTTCAGAAACAAACTGTCCCATGCTAGTAAGTTTGTTATGAAAAGTTTTTTTTGTTATGACCAAGAATGTAATGAATACCACTTTCATATTTTTTAAAGAACTCTTTCCTACAGTAAAAATGGCATTTCACTTTCTTCATCTGATTGGGAACAAATAAAATGCTTGCAGTATTTGTAGTGTTGGAAAACACACCATCTCCTCTCAATTATTCCCTCATGAAAAGATTTTTTTTTATATGCTCCAAAAATGTAGTGAAGTCCACCTTCATATTTTAGAAAAACTCTTTGGTGATGTTAATATGGAATTTCCCTTTTTTCATCTAATTGGAACAAATAAAATTCTCACACTATTTGCAATGTTGGAAAACACACTGTCCCATTCCAGTTAGTTCGTTATGAAAAGATTTGTTCAATTATTTTGAAGCTAAAAAAAAATAATTTAGTAAAAACATTGTCCCATGTAAGTTAGTTTTGTCTGAGCATTTTATTTGTTAGTGATGCAGAGGAAAATTGGATATTCTCCTTTTAGAGATATCACACTTTTTCCATTCAATTGTTCACTAATGTCATAGGAGTCCCAAGTGGAATAACTAACAACCTCACAAGGTGAGTCAATTCACAATTGGGAAGGACCTAGTAGGGGGTTCTTTGAGTTATAAGAATTTCACCACCAAGCAAATGCTTGGAAAAGGAAATGATGGAAAACACACTGTGATATGTGTTGTGTGGTCTCATACCATGCCCCAAGAATGAAAATACTTGGGGAGCCAAGTGAAAATAACTCTTACGGCAGGAGCTAGCAAATTGAAATATCACTAGAAGTAAAGAGGAAAGAGAAGAAATCTTTGATAATAAAAGTACTTAATGTAAGTGTTTTGGGCACAAGGTACTGGGTACGAGAAACATATGAAAGGAAAAAGGTAATGCAAATTCAAATGGAAAGCTCTAGTCCAGTATGAAGGATTTTGATATGGAGTCTAGTATAATGGAGTTCCGGTATAACCAAGGTCCACGAAAGTTAGTGGGTAAAGCTGAATACTAGGTACCGGGTTGTAATGTGAAGTGAAAATGCTAAAATTTTAAGTTTATCTAATGATCCCGGTAATACAGTATATATCTGATGATTTATAATATGTTTAAAAAGTGTGTTAACTATTTTTTTTTAATATTAACATTTGAATAATGGTTTTATTTACATGAGATGTTATAAATATTTTCTTTCTTTTAAAGGGATTTATTATGTGGAATTTGTGATTGCAGGAGATATCAACTGTGATACAAAATTCGGGTATGGATGGTCAAGCAAATTGTATTTGCAAACAAATTTGATGGTGTTTCCAAGTTCAACAATGCACTTTAAAGGCTCATGCTAGAATAGAGTTTTTTTTTAAAGATGTTCCAGATACCGAAATACCGGGATGTTGGAGTTCAAGCATGCAGTAAATAAGTGTCTATTCTAGGAGTGATTCATTACAAGAATGTTCAAATAGAGGAACCTAAAATATAGGAATAATACTTCTCCCTGATCACTCTATTGTCATAGGAAGTTCCTATATTTTCTTTGACCAAATTTGTTTGGTTCAAGGAAGAACCCTGATAATTAAGGATTAACACTCGAAGAGCTTGAAAGTGTAATTGGAGTTGACTTTCATTGACTTTGATTACAATTCTCCTATTGGCAACTACATTCCATGTGCCTTGATGAGATTGGTCCCTTTGATTTCCTCTCATGTATTTGTCTTATCATGTCTGAGCCTTGTGTTCTATAAAAGGCCAAAGGATCTTTTTTTCAATTTTTAAGCTTAGAATTTGTGGATATCAGAGGAGAATAAAATTTTAATTTTTGTTCTTTTTTCCTATTTTTTGAACCATTCTAGCATAAAAATTTGTATCCACATAGGGGTATGTGCAGGATCATCATGGAAAAAACAATCCCTTAAGTGGCAAAAAAATTAGAAAAATCAGAGTTAGGAAACTTGATGTAAAAATTTGAATAAGTTATCTATATTATTTCAAAAATATGTAACAATAGAATCTGTACAAAATTGAATGTACTTTCTAAACTATTAGGTTTATTTTTTTAAACAAATCTATTTGGTGAAAATTTGAAATGTCAATGTAGTACTACTTAAATTTTAGAGGAAAAATAAGAAGTAGGTGTCTGTCTGACCACCCTAACCACAAGAAAATGATAATATTTTTTTATAATATTATAGATATAAGTAGAGGACTCATGTCTCAATGTGATGCATATTTTTTTGTAATTTTTTTCCAAGTAAATAATTAATTATGAATTTTTTATTACAAATTTTTTAAAAAATAAAAATTTGTATGTCTAACCACCATAACTTTGTCAAAACTTCATGAAATTCAATTTTTATTTTTTTAATCCTATAGTATGTTAAGCATAGAATGTGATGCATGTTTCAGATTCAAAAAATGTGATACCATTTGAAAGCTACAAATGTTTTTCAATTAGCCTATCAATCAAGACTTTAGTTGTAATTCAAATAGAAAATGAATAATAATTATTTATTAAATTCAAAGTAAAGAATAATTTATATTGGTGGAAAGTTGAGAATATCCTCTAAAAACCCTTTTCATTTCATCAATTTTGGGTAAAAAAAAGTCATCAACCACATGGGCCATCATATGATTTACATATCACCACTTTTTAGCCCATCATGATCCCATACATACCCATATACATTGATTAATATTAAAGCTTATTAGATAGCTACCTATCTCAGTATCTTTTGTAGCTAGTTTTGTTAGTTTAGCTGAACAAGACTGTATGTTGCGTCATTTAAGGGTGCATACAGAACCTACTCGGTGTCCAAAAATGAAACCCCTCTCTTTAAAATCTTGCATCATTTTATATGTGTTGTGAAGCAATCTGGCGAAGTATAAAGTGGTTTGCTCTATTTTAATTGATTTTTTGGGGCATCCATGGAGAAAAACTAGGAGAAAATTTTAATTTTTAGTATTTTTATAATTTATTTTAGAATATATGCTTAAATTCTTGAAACTATTTCAAAATTTAAATGAATGGATGAAATTTTATTGAAAATATTTTGTTTTCCACAAAATTGTTGAATTCTTAATGCTAAATCTACTTAAGTGATAGTAAAGAAATTTGTGATATTAATGAAATTTTATTGCAAATATTTCAGTTTTGAGATGCTTAAACTTAATGTTTCAATTAAAAATCCAATACCTAAAATATTCAATTTACAATAGTAGTCCCTTTGAGATTAACAACAATATCACATCAGGAGCGACCCTAGTGCAACCATGACCTAGTTATTAGAGACTTGGGATTGAACAAAAGCCAATATTTTCCCTATTAATGTAGAATTCCCCTTTAGGTTATCTTTGTTCCATATCTTTCAAGAAGCATAGGCTCTTTGTGGTCTTTTTTGTGAAGAATTTATTCACCCTATTTACTCTGAGTAAAATCATCGTCAACAATATGTAAAATGACCTATAACCAGAAATCTAAACTAAATGAGAGATGCAAATGATGAAATTATGCAACAAGGAGATATGATGTGTACTTGGGAAATCTGGAGATGTTGTGAGGATTTTACAAATGTAAATATGTTGTCAAAAGTTTTATGGAGGACTAAGACGTCTAGAATGGCATATTAGTCTTGTTGCTATTTTTTGGGGCAAATATGGAGTCTTCGGATCTTGGAACTGAATCCTATAAAATCTTTGAAAAAAAGGCCTAGGAAGACTAAGATGCCCAAGATGGCGTATCAGTCTCATTTTGAATTTATGCAAACTCTAAATAGGATGCTCAACTCCAAGGTCTACACTTGCTTCTCCTTTGATATCAAGTTTTGAATCTTCTAAATGTGGCCTGTATGTGAGTTTCCGCGAGGATGACAACTTTGTAATGCAATTTTTCACTCCAAGTGATCTTCAAGTCTTCAACCTAGATCTACAATCACAAATAGGCAAGAGTGAAAAACTTGTTTTTTGTTAGTGAATGGGGGTTTTCCTTGGTCAAAATCCTTGTTGGTAATTAAACCTTCAAATGAAATAGCAATAATGAAGGAAATGGTGAATGAACAATATGCAATGCTACAACTCACCAAACCCTTATTAAATCTACAAACTTGTGTGCAATGACTACAATGGATATGGATCTTGAATGCTTGAAATATAGGACTTGAATTGCTTTGTTTGAATCAAAACCTTACATCACAAATGTTAGCACAACACAGATGATGCAAGAAAACTCTTTGGTATGATGCTCGAATCATAAAGAAGCATAAATAAAGCAAGGTGGGCCTAAATAACTGTAAAAATTCAAGGGTATGTATTTTCCTACACTATAGTTGGCAACATATATATTGTATGCAGTGTTGGTAAACACACTGTCTCATGCTAGTTAGTTTAGTGTGAGCTTTTTATTTGTTCTAAATTATATTTTGCATTTATTTTTAAATCATGTGAAGAAATTGAAATGAAACTTTTAGTGTAAGTAAGAGTTTCTTTAAATTATGAAGGTGAATGGACTTCACTACATTCTTATTTTCTACAAAACTAAAGGTTTTCATTGGACTCATGTTCTCTATATTTAATTCTATCAAACTAATAACTTGTATTTTTCCTAGGATGCAGATGACCTAAGTTGTCTTTTCCATCAAATATTTTTCAAGAACTTCCCTAACATTATTATACTTTTTAGAGAGAGTACAAAAATAATTTTAATAATCTTCCTCTTGAAGCAAAAATTTTAATGCACTTCCAATCAATGTTCACCACAATTTGGTTAACTCCTCCTGTATCTCATTCAATCAAAATGTTGAAAGTGGAGTTAGCCAAGGTGTGTGATAATTGAGTAGAATGCATTAAAAGTTGCTTCAAGAGAAAGAATATTCAAATTTCAATGTATTGTTTTTGAAAAGGATAATAAGTTAGGGAAGTTCAAGAAATTTTTTGATGGACAAGAAAATTTCATGCAATTTGTAACAAAAAATTACAAGTTATTATTCTAGTAAGTGAAATTTATGAAGCTTCAAAACTAATAGATAAATTAGTTATTACAGTTCATGGTGGAAAATATACTGTGTTGTAGAAGTTATTCATGATAGAATTTACTTGTTCAACTCCATCCATAATAGCATCTCTTACATTCTTTTCCTACACAAATTGTTGTGCAATCTCTTTAGTTTTTCCACTTGTGCATTTCCATTTTCCCTTTTCTTATACTACACATGCACCTTCATCGATTTCTCAAGAGCATGGAAGATCTCTTCAATCAATACATTATGTATCTCACTCACTCTACTCTACTTCTTTTCAAGTGTTTTTAGAAAATAGTTTTTTTTCATTCCATGCATTCTAGTACCTGCTACCTCTGATTTTGCATTGCCATTTTACCATTTCACATACAGTACATGCTCCTTCGTCAAATTATAAAGAGGAGGAAGAATCTCTTTAATCAATAAACTATCTATCTCATTCACTTTGGTTTTCTTTTTTTTAAAGTGTTTTTAGAGTAGGTTCCTTTTTCATTACATACTTTCTACTACCTACTACTTGAGTTTTGTATTGCCATTTTCCCATTGTGCATACTACAAATGCACCTTCCTCAAATTCTCAACAAAATGGAGAATCTCTTCACTCAATACATTATCTTTTATCTATCTCATTCAATGTGGTCTACATAAATATCAAAGGTGATCTTCATTACATTCTTGTTGTGTACTAAGAAAATCTTTTTCATTATGTTCATATGGTCTATATATAACTACATGTTGGATAACACTAGGTGTCTAATCAAATTGAGGTGAGGGGTGAAAAACCAATTAGGTTGTTACTACATTAATCAAAAAAGGTTTTTATTACATTCATACTATTTTCTAAAATTCCAGGTTGGAAAATATTGGGTGTTATAAAACCTACAACCCATAAATTGTTCTAAAATCATTTACAAGTAGCAACCTAATTACTTAGTCACCCCTCACCTCAATTTGGTATGTTTATTATATTCTCCACATACAATTCCTCCCTATGCTTGCATAAGACACATGTCCCAATTTTATGGGCTGACAGGAGGTGGGAAAAATTACTTGATGACATCGTTATCTCCTTGCTATTTTTTCCCTAACGTTTTCTCTTGTTCATCGATTTTGTCACTTTTATCCCCCATATAGTAGGCTCCACACTCTTTCCTCTCATCATGTTATGCATGTTTATATGTATATTTCTATGTATGGTTTTATGTGATTTTGTATGGACATAGGTGTGTTTTGTTGAGAGATTAGCTATTTCTTATTACATTCTGACTGTGTACTAAACAAAACTTTTTCATTATGTTCTTACTGTCTATATATAACTGCATGTTGGAAAAAATTGGGTGTCTTATCAAATTGAGTTGAGGGGTGACAACATAAAAGGTTTTCATTACATTCATACTATTTTCTAAAATTCCAGGTTGGAACACATTGGGTGCTATAAAACTTGCAACTCACATATTGTTCTAAAACCCTTTGGAAGTAGCACCCCAATTGCTTAGTCACCTCTCACCTCAATTTGGTATGTTTTGTATTTTCCCCACCTAAAACTCCTCCTTGTGCTCTTCACCCTTTAGGTTTGAGCATGGAGAATGAAACATAGAGTGTTTTCCAACCCATAATTATTTTATGCATTGTCATATTTAACCAATGTGATCACCTGCTATTTTTTGGTCAAGGGTTAGTGCAAAATCATGGGGATCCAAACTAGGCCCTTAAGTGGCAATGAAAATTCAAAAAAACAGAGTAACACAACTTCACATAAAAAATTTGAATAAGTTATTAACATAATTTGAAAAATATGTAAGAACAAAATTTGTAAAAATTGAATGTAATTTCTAAGATACTATTCCTTTTTTGGAAAAAAATAAATCTATTTGTTGAAAATTTGAAATATGAATGCAATAGTACTAAATTTTTAAGAAAAAATAAAAACTGGGTGTATGTCTAGCCAACTTAAGTACAAGAAAAAAATAGTATATGTTTTTGAAACTTTTAATATAAGTAGAGGAAACATGCTTGCATGTGCCACATTTTTTTGGTAATTTTTTTGTAAATAAATGTGGTTACCAAAAAAGTAACTCTTCTACTTTTTTTGACTCGCTTGGGCCCTCCTTGTGATTTTGGCTTAATATTGCCTTTATTTAGTGTAGTAATGTGGAGAACACATTCTAGTAAGGTCTTGGGCACTTGTGAACTAGAAAGACTTAAATGGTACCTTACATAATGTTGTAAAGTGTTGTAACACACTTTCACACTTTTCTAGGGTCTTGTTAATGTATTTCACCTAAATAACCTCTTTTCATTATATTCCAGGTCTTGCTTTGAAGTGTTGTAAGGTGTTGAAACACACTTTCACATTTTTCTAGGCTTGTCTTTAATAATTAGGATTTCTTATCCTTTAATTGGCCCTACTTTGCATCCACATGCCTTACTTATGTGTATTTTTGAGAATAATCTCGAAAAATATCATTCAAAACATCAAAACCCCAAAACCCAGCTCAAATTTCTAAGGTGGGACTCATTCACCATTCTAGGTGAATGAGAAGGTGGGACCCCTTCACCCAAGGTGGAAAACGAGACCCCTTTAACTCAAAATTCAAATTTAAGGTCAGCCTGTAGTGTTGTAATTTGAGGAATTATTGCATAATTGATTATAAATATGTGCTTCTTTCTCTCATTTTCATACCTAGCAAGTTTGATCAAGCGTTCAAGAGTTCACAAGAGCATTTGAACATTCAGAAGAGCATTCAAGGAATTTCAAGGGTATATTTTCAAGCATTCAAGAGCTTCTTCAAGTGTCATTCATCATGTCAAAGGTTGTTTGCATCATGTTATTTTAGAGCTAAAATTTGTGATATAGGATTGTGTGATTCAAGCATGCACTGCATTCAAGATCTATCAACATCAAGTAAGATTCCAAGTCCACATCCATTGGAGCCAATACTTACATGTTTTCAACACTTTATTTCTAGGAATTGGTGATTTTCAACATCATTATTTGTTCATTCATCATTCTCCTTTCACATTTTCTTTAATTTCAAGGTTTGATTACCAATAAGAGGTTTGACCAAGGAAAACCCTTATCCACTAACCCCACAACATTTTTCCTCTCTTAACATGTGATTTGCATGTCTAGGTTGTAGATTTATCAAGGAGAAAGATTGGAAAAGTGGTCATCAAGTTGTAAAAGCAATTACAAGTTGTCAAAGTTGCAAACAAGCCTTGGAGAAGGACTATAGGCTGAATTTTGTGATTCGAGACCTAGATCTATATCAAGAAAAAAAGAGCAGAATGAGAGCTACAATATCTAGTTCTAAATTTCTAGAAATCTAGAAGTGGACTAATTCACCACTATTGGTGAATGAGTTCCACTACCCAGACCTAAACAGGATTTTTGTAGATCTGAGTACCCTTTTGGCTAAAACTTGTTCTAGTGCAGTTTTCCTGAAATTGGACTGATTCACCCAACTTGGAATATGAGTCTTAGTCTTTAGGATTCTAGATCTCCATTCTTCCTCCTTCAGTTTCTCAGGTGCACATTTTCATATTCATATTTTTTTGCTACATTCTACTTGCATTTGTAGGTTTTTTCAATATCGCACTATGTTTCCAAAAAAAAATTATTTTCCAAGATTACACTTGGTGGTGAACCCCTTATTTATCTCAATCATCTCCAAGGATACCTTATAGTCATATCTCTCACTTCCTTCATTGGGTTTATATATCTAAGGTTTCCTTGAATGTGAATATTTCAAAATTGGATCCCTCACCTTGTATTCATTTTGTTAACAAGGAAGTGAAGCATCCATTTCCAATACCACATTTTGGTGAACCTGAATTTTGAACATCGTAATTCAAATTTCGAGTGCATTTACATCCTAGATTTATCTTGCATTAACATTTCATTGCATTTTTCATTAGTTAATTTGCATTCTAGGGTTTCAAATTTTGCATTAGTGAAAAGCTCATTTAGCTTGTATTATTGCATTTAATCTCATTAAAAATCAATAAAATTCTTCATTTGCATCTCATATTTGCATTAGAAAACATAACAATCATAAAATTAAATTCAAAAATTCTGAAAGCTTTCAAAAAATTCAGTACTAGGACTCATTCACCACCTTGGGAAAATCAGTCCCTTTGCACATTTTTCACTACATTTTCTAGCATTTAATCTTCTTTTTTTGAGTTCTTGTTTGTTGTTACTATTTTGTTTCTATTTGTAGACTTTTTGTTTCATTTAATTCATTTCATTTAACTTAATTTTAGTCATCTTGTGCATTGGTTAACATCAAAATTGCATTTACAAAATTATTGTGTAATTTAGACATTAAAACTTACACCATGGATATGTCCTTCAACAAGCTTTGGATGTCATTAAAGTCCTTAGTGGATGTTTCAAGTTGTGCCTTTGGAAATGATCCTAATGAGATTGAACTCACTCATGCTCCTTTAACTCCTAAGGCATGTGCTATTCTTGATGTTGAAATCATTGGAGAATATGATGACAACATGAATAGTTTCCTAAACAATTGTCTTGATAACCTTGAGGAAAACACATCCTTCTATCCATCCACGCACCAACAAAATCCCCCCACTATACCATCTCCTAAAATGTTTGGTTACTTACACCCTAAAACAAAAGTTGAGCCTAAGTTCCCTATAATAGGTGAACCTAGTTCCTCTAGAAAATCAAACTCTCAACCATCTTATGATAATAAAATAACAAACACTCGCATTAACCTTGAAGAAACATATGGAAAAGGATTCACAATATTGAGTAAACAAGGATGTGACACAACAAGTTAACATGAAACTCATAAACTCCTAGAACAAAAACCAATGAATGAAAACATAAAAGGATTAGGATACTATTACCAATTTTTCACCTACAACTCAAATTGGAAGAGCTAAAATAACTTATGTTCATTTTAAGGTGAAATATTTCAATTCATTTATGCTTTTATTAAACCATTGCATATATTAGAGTTTAAAAGGAAAAATCTTAGTTTCATTGTGCAATGTGTTTTCAATAAAAGAGAACATTCAGTTGACCATTCAGTGTTTAACAACATAAAAGAGAAAACATGAGATATAAAATCATTCTTTCATTCATCTTGTAATGATTTATACACTTTACAATGTTTCATTCATTTTGTAAGGGAGATATATATAGAATTGTACAAGATTGCAAAATGTTCTTTTTTCATTCATTGGAAAGAAAAGAGATCAATTGTCCCACATAGGCCGTGGGAATAGCTAAACCAACAAATTATAAGTGATGAACTATACAACTAAAGATTAACAAAAGAAAAGAAGCATATAATGAAAAACATATCCATCATTGACTAATTTGGGTCTTCAATTGGTCTTTGTTACTACTGCTCCTGCTTGCTCCTAATCTTGAATAAACACACATCGTGTTAAACAATTTTGCTAGAGCTTTGGATATGAATTCCATTATGTTATCTATCAACAGAAATATAGTGCATTTCCTATAATGTATTAAATCAATTGAATAAACATCAAAAGTATGCAAGAGAGCCTAAAAAAATGAAACATCATAGGACCATTGAGCTTCACTATTTTTTATCTAATATGTTTATGCACTATGTAGGTATAGGAAAAATCATGTTGTTGATCTAGTTCTAAAGAAATTATAGCATGTGGTGCAAAAATGGGCTACCACAAGGGTTGAGCCCAGCATGTTTCCCCTTAACTTCAAGAGGGGATTGAGAAAGGAAACATGTTCATAATTCTCAAATCAAACATTTCAATTGAAGGAGTACCTCACAAAGTGTCTACAAGAGCCTCAAGCATTGATAATTCATAGCAACCAAGTCAAAAATGCATAAGGCATCCCTTTGAATTGGAAAATACAAATGATCAATGGGCTTATCTAGAGTGCCTAGGTGAAATGCAGTAGAAACTGAATGAGAATGCATCATGTGCATCATAGTTATACATCATACATTGTTGTCATTATATCATCCCTACTATTTTCATCTTGTGAAATGCATATAAAAAGAGAATCTAGGTAGTCAAAGTCATCTTGATTGATTGAACAATAGAGAGTGCATTATCATGGATGTGATGGTGAATAAACATACATAATAGTGTTCACATATATATGGGACAAAAAATAATCACAATATATTTCTTCATGCATGCAAAGAAACAAGATGTAGAACTTCAATAGAATAACAAGTACTCAAACATTTCAAATGTTTTTGTATCCTTGTTTGAGCCTTTCATAGCACTATGCATCGTTTGGGAGAGTATCATTTCATAAAATTCAAGCATACTTATGTCAAGTTGTAGTTGTTTCCAATGAAAGCTTAAAAATGCATGAAGAGTACAAAAAATCCATATAATGGTGTTTTAATTAATGAAAATATGCATATTGAAGATGTGCATCTTTAAGGTGTTGCACACAATATTAAAGAGAATGGATAAAATCATGATTTGAGAGTACAAAAGAATCTATAAAACATCATGAATCTGTATTCAACATTTGAAGGAGAACCTTCATAAGAGAAGTGCAATGAATGGAATAGGGAATACAAAGGAGGTTCTCAAATCAGTTATTGCATGACAAGATAACAATCTACATAAAGAACAAGCATTTCTTTGTATAAATTTTTTTGGAAAGCATTAAAATAAAGTGTTGTAGATTTGCAAGTTCAAGAAGAGATGTATACAACAAATTGAGTTACAGAAAAATGGACAAACCCTCACCATTTAAATCTATGTATGCAAATTTTGAAAGAGGAAATGCTTTTGTATAGGGAACAACATCAGTACTAAACCAAATGTAGTGATCAAATAGGGAGAAATGTAGGAATGAAAAAGGAAAAATGTGTGCATTCACTCTCACTACAATACAATGAGGAGTAAATAGTGAGGGTACAATTGATATGATACTATCCATCAGAATAGAAGGAATACTTCAGATCTTATGAATGTTTATTCAATAGACCATCTTGTTTCATTTTGAACAAAGGTGATTTACAACAAAGAGAATTGAATAAACAACAAAATGAAAACTGTTTTGGTTATAGAAATATAGTTCAAAAGGAATCATCATTGATAACTATGCAATGTATGAATATCATTATAAATCTTTATGCATCATTTGGAGAGAAATCATCTCATTAAGATAGCACATGTGTATCAAACTATAAGCTACTCAAAACAAAAGTTAAGGTACATGAAGAGGAACTGTGGT
Organism: Sequoia sempervirens; assembly: GCA_007258455.2. Lineage (NCBI taxonomy): Eukaryota > Viridiplantae > Streptophyta > Pinopsida > Cupressales > Cupressaceae > Sequoia > Sequoia sempervirens. The sequence continues at coordinate 106,661,732 of VDFB02072274.1, read as the reverse complement.
AATGAGTTTTAGGAACCTTGATCAGCATTCAACATAAAACCTAAATTCTTGCAAGGAGTCCAGAAACACCTAGAATGCTTCTTCACAAAAGAGGATGTATGCAAATTAGAAAGGATTTATTCATTTCTAGGGAGAATAGAAATATTCCTTGCATTTTCCTCATAAGACTTAGGGTACAAGATATTTTAAATAAAAGATAATGGAACCCTAAAGGTCCAGGTTAAGTCACAACTTGTGGAATTTCCCCTTCATAATATTCACATAACTCAAGGCATGGAGGTGAAATGTAATATAATACAAAACACAAAAGGAGAAAAAAATACTTGAATGTTATTGTTTTGGGCTGTGGAAATCATCCAAAAAGCCCTCAAAAGTGTAAAAGGAGAAACATGCAGAGAGTTCTTCAATATACAAAAATATGTAAGCACTGAATGCATGGAAGAGTCAAAATGCACTCATTATTTCACACTGGATGACCTCTAAATGAGTATATTGTTGGAAAAGAATAAGGAAATAAAACAAGATTCATTAACAGAGAACTTACCCAAGGATTTCCATTGATTTCTCATAGAAATATTGTATTCAATTTTTGTAGTTGAGAGCTCCATACTGTAAGGCCTCTCTTTGCATGTGACTAATACAATCTTAAAGTGTTATATATTCCTCCTAAATAGATGGTTAGATATATTGCAAGCGATATGAAGATGATTGTCTAACAGTAACCTTATAGTTTTACGTTATGTTATTTTACTTAATGAAGATGTATGTGCATGCAAATTATGTATGAGATTCGAACTTATAAGATGAATTTGAAATAAGATAATTGTTGTCGTATTACATTGGAAGAGTAATTAGCTATGTAAATGATTCATGAATAAAGTTACAAAGATTCGATTTACAATTAATGATGTTTAGTAATATGTCTAACTATGCTTAATTATGTTGTGTAGGAAATTAAATGAGTCGATGTGGGATTAACATTAAAGGTCGAGAATATAACGGTGCTAGCATGAGAAGGGATAACCATCAAGTGAAAATCAAAAGACTTCTTGTTGAGGATATAAATTTAACTCCATCCGAGACCTAAAAGCAAGTAGAGTAAATGTATTGGAGGGCTAAGGAATCAAATATGCAAATAGGAGGAGGGATAAATATTGGAATCAAATCAAATATATCTTTGGGAAGTTCTAAGTGTAGCCCTATTTGACTTAGAAGAGTTTGAGGTTATATTTTTGATTGGGTGATTATGTTTAAGTAGAATCCAATTGTAGGACATGTGATGTGAGTTTGGTTGGGGTTGGAACCCTTGGTCAGGATGAAAATTCATATGGATTCTTTTGTGGGTTTTAAAAATTGATTATTGAGTCAATTTCCTTGGTTTTTGAACAAAAATAGACCCCTAGGACCTATACCTATGGGTTTGGAACCTTTTTGACATGTGAACTTGTCCTTGGAGTGTGAAAAGACCCATCAAAAGTCCACATTCATGAATGTGACGAATTCAAAAAGTGTTGGGGCTTGGGAAGTGTGACTTGTAACTCTCAACTTCCCACTCCCCAAAAGTTCTTGGAATTGGCACAAGACTCACACATGTGTGAGCACTTGTGGGAAAGAGTGTAGGTTTGGAAGATTCCTATATACCTCAAGAAGATGGAAGATTTGGGGATTGCCCACTTCTACTTTTGGAGAACTCTAATGGAGATAGTAGAGAATGATCAAGATGGCTTGGCAGAGGAAAGAAGGTTCAAGGAGTTAGCCTCCTCATATAAAGAGATAAGTATTCTCTCCTACTACTATTTCCCTTTGTTATTGGTGGTAAGGATGTGAAATATGGAATGAATCATGGTGGAGAATGGAAGGTAGAGAACTTAGATACATTAATTTTGTGCTATGTTAGTTTTATTTCTTTGTAAAAATGAGAAAAGACTCCATTTATCATCATGGAGCTAAGAAACTTCCTTGCTCGGGAGTATGGATAGAGCCTACAAGGCTCCATGACACCATTATGGAAGGGTGGAGAGCAAGACCTTGTTTATGAGTTTGCAAGTCATTTGATTCCTCAAATATTGTTGTGATATTGTAAGTCTAAAAACATGGGTTTCTTTATTTTATTTTATTTTATTTTTCAATGAGGAAATGAAAAGAGAAATCCCTTCATACATTTGTGTGGTATTCATTGCATCCCTTAATATGGTTCATAGTATTAATGGCTAACATTCAGTTCCAAAATTTAAATAAATAAATTAAAAAAAAAATTAATTTTTTTAAAAAAAAAAAACAACAAAAAGACTCATTCATTGGTATACATTTCTTACAAGTTTTGAATAAGATGTTGAAGTTCATTTCTGATGGGTTCTACTTGAAATTTGTATTTAATATGGGAGATTTTGTGTTTCATCCATAATGGAAATGATAGGCTTTTGGATTCATACTATAAAATAAAAGAACTAAGGTCTGTGAATTCCCTGTAATGCACAACAGTAGCAAGAAATGTAAAGGTAATATTAATAGTAGTAAATGAGTGAATTGTTTATGAAATTGAATAATCTCTCTTTAGTTTCATATCAATTATGCAAACCCAAAACGTAGCCGACAAGAAAAAAAATAAACTCAAAAAAAAAAGAAAAAAGAGAGATCCGTAGTCAGTACTTTGGGGGGGATGGACTGGGATAGATACGAATTTAAGTATTTTATTGACAAAGCATGGAATAAACCTCTGCACTTTCCATTTTCAGCATTGTGGTATAGTCGCCTCACACTCATCCATTATTTGAGCTTGTCTACCAAAGGCCTTCGGCATCCATCCCAAAATTTGTCACTATGATTTTGCATACATCACGTGATTTGTAAAAGCATATCGCATGTACTCCAATTCAACACCAAAACCAAACTGCATAAGTGATTGCCTTCAAAAATTTGTTATAAAATCATCTCTTTGAGTACAATTGACAGGGAAATGCACTGACTCTTCTTGGTCTTCAGAATCAAGCCACATCTTAAATTTTCTTTTCTTGATCCTTGGATTTGCTTCAGATGCACCCGTGGGTACCCTCTTGTTCGCCTAGAGTAGGATGGTATGTTAAATCTAAAGCATGCATTAAATGCATGGTCATGTCACGAGCATGGCCTACCCTTCCTCCAACAACCACCATCGTATCCTACCTCGATTAACGGGTGTCAATAAACTGACTTGCCCAATGGTCAAAGGCATATCAATGCATGGGTGTTTTCTGTACTTGTGTTAAGAAAGGTTGTCATAATGACTATGGGCTGCCTTCTGTTCATACATCATTACAGACCTGTCAACTATGCACCCTACCTAACGTGGAGTGTAATGTCTAATCCAAGTTAAGGAATGCTTTACTGCCAGTCGCATCGCCTAGCCTTATCAAAATACATCGAGCAAAGTATTTGTAGCATTTTCTTTATACAAGTATGGTCGTACCTAGATGCTAGCCTTATGACTGGAGTTGGTATAGAATTGATCTGAATCTGTGCAACATTAAATGGCAGTCTCATCGCACCAAATGAATAACTTTGGATATAATCACTACGGTGGGTGTTATTAATTTAAGAAAATTAGATAGGCATGGTCGTAGTAACATAAACTCCCCAATACTTAGTTTCATAATATTCTTGGGAACGAGGTAGTATGGGGAGGATTTAGTAGTTAATATGTAAATTCAGCCTTGAATGCTCTCTCTTGGGTCACTGAATGGTTAATATCTGCTGGGAATAAATTCTACTAGTGTAGACGTCACCTGCAATCTAGTTCATCTCTCCAAATCTATAAGTGCCCTAAATTGGAAATAGTTAAGTCGTCCTAGTAGGAGTGATATTAGCATTTGTGATATTATAATTTACGGACTTCAACTTTATCAAGTGATATGGTGTGAGCACTAACTCGTATGCAATATACTATTGATGAATATCTTGATATGCGTAAAAGAAATGAAGTGAGGAATCTAAGCCTACAAGTGTAAGGGAAGTTGAACAGGGTAACTCTTCATTTAAGATCCATTGCATTGGATAAACCATCTGACGGAAACCAGTGTGATCATGAGTGTTATCACCAATCCGATGGTAAGTGTGGCATTAAAAGAACTTCATTGTGACACTGTAATTTTAGCATGTAATGAATATTAACCTATGGTAGATGTCGATTTTAATTTCCTCGGCGTAAAAGGTGCGTCAAATAAACTTGTATTATCCTTGTCTACATTGGGTCTTGATCCAGCGCACTTTATCCCATAGAATAATGATACTAATATCATTAGCATGATAAATTCGATACCTTACTAGTGGACTTAAATCTTATTACACATTTATTAATATCTATAGCATTGATGTGAAAACCAAAAATTTAAAAAAGTAAAATAAAATGTTCCCAATATCTTGGCAGCATTATCGTGGATAGCCAACTATATTGCACTGTGGCATATATTTATTGGCGCTTCTAGCTTAAGGCTGTAATAGTGAGGTTCCTAAAATAAAATAAAACGATAGTCTTCCTTATAGTTCTAACCCTAGCTTTTAGGGAGGAGATCCCACGTAAGTTCTTATATCTTAAAACTCCTTAACTAAAGGAATGAAGAATATATTCCCTCCGTGTTTTAAAACAACAAAACCAAACAAAACATCTTAATGAGGATAAAGATAATGGGTAAAGAAAAGATTAATAAATGATGAGAATTACCCTTAGAGATGAAGGATTTCCTTGTGAATTTAGTTTTCTTTGGAGTAAAAATAAAAATAAAAATATAGGAATATAATGTTTAGGTTGTAAGTGATTAATATTATTATTATTTTAAATTATTCTTTAAAGAAATAGATTTTATCAATGTGTATGGAAAATATGTTTTATATTTATACAAATGGATAATTAAATAAACAAATAAATAGGTATTTGATTATTATTGTGTAATATTAACTTCAAAATATGAAAATCATCATCCATGTTTTTTTTATCACTTGTGTGAAATTTTAATAGAAATGTTCTTTTGTGTGATAAAGTAAATCCTCCTAATATTAATGATCTCTTGTATTTTATCGAAATGAAGTGATGCAATACTCATGCCAGTTAAATTGTAATTGTGGAAGTTATTGGTGGCACGTTAATCAAGTCTACTATACCCAATTTTCTTTGAGTCAATCAACAAACTTATAGTGTAAGCATTAATGGTTGTGCTAGGTGGTTAATGCTATAATAGGGATATTAAGGAGCACACTATTGCTAATAATAATATTTTTTGGAAATGTTTGTGTTTAGTGTCAAACCAAGATCGCTTTGTACTCTATTTAGCTTAATGACATTAAAAAAAATAAAAAAAATAAAAATTGATGGGTTTTTCTAGCAAAAATTAAAAAATTAAAAAAATTCAGGCATGACAAATATTAAGTTGTATAACAAATATAGTAAAATAAATAAATAAATAATTGAGGTTAAGAAATAGTTCTTACAATAACCTTATTAATGATGTTATGGTGGTAATTAAAAGTATTGTTTGCAATCATGAGTTGGCAATGGTAACATATATATGTTAATGTACAAAATAAAATTGTTAAGTTGTGAGTAATACTATTATTGTTGATCTAGTATTAAATTGATATATTATGATGGGTGAGCTAATCTTGTAACAAAATTACTATGGTGTAAAAGTAAATGTACCTTCGATGATTGAATATAGTTTTGGGAATGAAAAGCACACCATCATCCTTTTTGGAGTCTATCTTATACGTGTAGTAAGTCTTGAATCATATACTCAAATAATAATAATTAAAAAAAAAAATGCTGCATTTTCTAGTGAAATTTTTAGGCATGACACATACATCACTCATGATGGCCATAGAACATAGATATGGAGTTTGCTAAATCAAAATGAACTAGAAATATGAGAGAGGTCATGACTACAAGTCAAGATTTGCTTCAAAAAATGGAGGAAATAGAGGAATTTTTGAAATGATTACAGATGAGATACTTACCACATGAGTTCCTATGAGAAAATTGATACAGACTCCTTCAGAAAGCTCGAGGGATCAAACCCTAATGATGGTGGCATGTACAGAGCAAGGGAGCTCAAAAATTTCCAAGATGCAAATGATTGCTAAAGATTAGGGATTGAGTAGTTTTGTTTTAGGGTTTCATTTGTTACCCTAATTCAAAGTTGGTGATTTTTATCACATTGAATTTAAATTTTAATACCTTTACAAATACCCCATGGTATTAATTCCTTCTTTCATATGTGTTGTAAGCCTAGGTAATGTGCCTTAGTCTTTTTTTTTATAATTTTGAGAAAATTAGAGGTTGCTCCTCTTGTCATTTTATGATTTTTTATAGAAAAATAAAAATATCTAAGCATTGAATGCCTTTAGTCTGGCTCATTTTTATTTGATTTTTAGAGAAAATAAAAAATAAAATGGGGATATAATACACTTTGAAAAATTTGAGACAAACTAAAAGTGCCTTCTATTTGTCTTGCAAAGTTGTTAAAAAATCAAATCAAGTTAGGTTCAATCCTTCTATTTTGTAATTATAAAACTGAAATAATGTAAAACAATATTAAGATAATGTTTCTATAAATTATCTTAATATTTTTTATTTGAAAAATGTAGTTGAATTGGTCTTTCCTTTTTTATTTTAAGTTCTTGGGAAAAAGAGGGGAAAAACTAACAAACTAAACTTTCCTTTCCATTTTTCAGTTAGTTAGGCCTAATTTTTTGAGTCTTTTGGGATCAACATGCTTTGGATAGAATCTTTCCATATTTTTTAGTTAGTTTGGATTAGTTTTGGACACTGATTTTGAGGTTTTTCTCTTGAGCTCGAAAATGACATTCAAGTTGCTATTTTGAGTTGTAGTTTAGCTTCCTTTTTCTATTCTCGCTATTGGAGACACATGGGAGATATAGGTTGGAGAAATTTTTTATTTTTCTCAGTTCATAATATTGTTTCTTTCTCTCCTCATTTTTAGATGGTTTTGTAAACAATTCTTTACTCAGATTTTGAGCTTGATACTCCTTCAGTTTTAATAAACAACAAAGCTTTCCTTCCCATTTCTTGTCTCATATTTGTTGTGATAATTCAATGTTTATTGTGATTTGTGGACACTAAAAAAGTAACCCTTCAATTTTTTTTGTCTTGTTTGGGTCCTCCTTGTGATTTTGGCTTAATGTTTCCTTGATTTAATGTTGTAATGTGGATAAAACATTCACATTAGGTCTTGGGCCCTTGTAAACTAAAATGATTAAGGTGGTACCTTATTTAAGTGTTGTAAAGTGTTGAAACATACTTTCACACTTCTCTAGGGTCTTGTTAATATATTTCACCTAAATAACCTCTTTTCATCATTTACCAAGCCTTATTTCAAAGTGTTGTAAAGTGTTGTAACACACTTTCACACTTTTCTAGGTTTGTCTTCCATAATTGGGATTTCTTATGCTTTAATTGGCCCCTTTTTACATCCACAAGCCTTACTTTGTGTATTTTTGAGAATAATATTGATAAATAACATTTAAAGCATCAAAATCCTAAAACCCACCTTAAATTCCTAAGGTGAGACTCATTCACCATTCTGGATGAATGAGTCCCCTTAGGTGGGACCCATTCACCTAGAGTGGCGAATGAGTCCCCTTTAGCTCAAAATTCAAATTTAATTTAAAATTTTGGCAGGTTTTTATTCTCTAAGATCTAAGGTTAGCCTATGATGTAATTTCTAGAATTATTGCATAATTGAGTATAAATACAAGTTTCTTCCCCTCATTTTCATACCTAGCATTCAAGTATTCATGCATATAGTTTACAGGTTCATTTGAGCATTCGTAAGATAATTCAGGGCATTTCAAGCGTAGACTATCAAGAAATCAAGAGCTCTTTTCAAGTGTCATGCATCATGTCAAATATTGTATGCATCATGTTGTTTTAGAGCTAACATTTGTGATGTAGGATTGTGTGATTCAAGCAAGCATTGTATTCAAGATCTATCAACATCAAGCTAGAGTTCAATTCCACATCGATTGGAGACAATACTTACATGTTTGAAACACCTTATTGCTAGGTTTTGGTGAGTTACAACATCATTACTTGTTCATTCATCATTCTCCATTCTATTTTTTTTTCATTTCAAGGTTTAATTACCAATAAGGGGTTTGACCAATGCAAACCCTTATTCACTAACCCCACAATATTTTTCCCTCTTCTCTTATGTGATTTGAAAGGCTAGGCAAAAAATTTACCAAGAAGTTAAGATTAAAAAAGTGGTCAAAAAAAATCAAAGCTATCAAAGTCCTACGAGAAGCTTGGAGAAGACCTATAGATTGAATTTTGTAGTTTCAAACCTGGATCTATATCAAGAGCGGAAGAGAAAACTAAGAGCTAGAATTTCCTATTTTGAATTTCTAGAAATCTAGAGGTGGACTGATTCACCACTATTGGTGAATGAGTCCCACTGCCCAGTCCTAAATAGGATTTTTTGCAAATCTAAGTACACATTTGTCTGAAACCTATTCTAGCGTAGTCTTCCCAAAATTAGAGTAAGTCACCTATCTTGGCGTATGAGTCCTGGTTGGCATCAATGGTAATTTTTTTAGGATTCCAAATCTCCATTCCATCTCCAACAAGTTTCTAGGTGCACATTTCCAGTTTCATAGCTTTTTGTTACATTTTACTTGTGTTCTTGGGTCATTTAGTGTTAGTTTGCATACCACACTGAGTTTTCAAACATCTTGGATTTTCCAAGTTTACACTTGGTGGGGTGAACCCATTTCTTATATCCATTCATTTCCAAGGATATCTTATAGTTAGATCCATCATATCCTCCATTTTGTTGAGATCTCTAAGGTATTCTTGAATGTGAATATTATGAAATTGGATCCCCCTTCCTTCTTCCCCTTTTGTGTGGACAAGAAATTTGTGCATCCATTTCTGGTGTCCGCATTTTGTTGAACCAAAATTTTGAACATCATAATTATGATTTTGAGTGCATTTACATCCTAGATTTAGATTGCATTAATAATGCATTATGTTTTGCATTAGTTAATTTACATCCCGGGGTTTCAAATTTTGAATTAGGGTTTCAAAAATTCTAAAAAATTTCAAAAAAATTAGTAACATGACTCATTTGCCACCTTGGGTGAATCAGTCCCTTTGCACAATTTTCATTCCATTTTCTAGAATTTAATCTTCATTTTATGAGTTTCTATTTAATGTTCTTGCATTTATGTTTTAATTTCCATAATTTATGTTTCAAGTAATTTATTCTTGTTAGCTTACATTGCACCCTACAATTAGTATCCTTTGCATGAGTGGTTGGTGTCCTATTGCTAATACTATAGTGAGAAGAAGTTCAAGACTCATGTTTTCCTATGATAACACACTTGTTGTGGATCTTGGGTTATCTAGAGCTTCCACTCCTATTATTGACACTAGTACACTAGGCATGGATAATAACCTTAGCAACTCATTGGCTTCAATTATCATGTAATTTGAACCACAAAATGATAATATCCTACAAGAGAAAATAATTAAAATCCATGAGGACTTAGAAAACCTCCAACATCAAGTAATCCTTGAAAGCATTGCAACTATTGCAATTCCTACCATATAAAACATCCTTTGCATGCTTAAAAGTGAAGATGAACTTGACATTGTGGAAAACATAGTTGAGATATGTGCAAAACATCTTCCTTCAACCTCTAGTGCTCCTACACCAACAAACAAATTTTCAAGCCAAGGAGGAACTCAAATTCCTCCTCCCTCCATGATAGCCTCAGTGCCTACCTATACCACTCCTCAAGTCACAACAACAATGCAACAAGTTAGCAATGTGATTCCTTCCTTGAGTATTCTTGCTAGCATCCCTAGTTCTTATGTGGCATTGCATGTTCTATCTTCTACCTCATTACCATCTATAAGAATTCCATTCACATGTTCTAATAATACATAAACTCCATCATCATTTTCACTTCCATCTCATACCCCTTGTAATGATCATCTCATACACAACTTTTCCAAACTATTTCATCCATGCGAAAGCAAATCTCCATAAACCAAAATCAGAATGGCCCACCCACATATTATGTCAGAAGTAGCCCATTTTCCTTAGAGATATTGTGAACACTTATGCCACAAGGAATAGAGGTTCCTAGATTTGAGAAATATGGAGGCAAGGGAGATCCTTCTAACCATGTTAATTCCTACACCACCTTATGTAGTGACTTTTTCCTTCATGATAAATTATTGACAAAACTCTTTCTTAGGTCCTTAAAAGATACTATCTTGAAATGGTTTTCTTTTTTACCAAAAAATTCAATTCATTCATTCAATGAAATTTTTGATGTATTTATAAGCCATTTTCAAGTACATATGACTCCCAAGAAGGCCTAGGCTGATTTGATGAGATGCAAGTAGAATGAGGAAGAAAAGGTAACTGATTTTATCTTGACCTATCAATCACTTTATTCCCAAAACGATGTCAATTTCCCCAAGCCACACCTTCAAAATATTTTTATAGAAAACTTGCAAATTAAAATTTAGGACAAGCTCGCTATGATGAAATTCCCATCCTTGGGCAGGTGCATCAAGATGGGTAGCCAATTTGTGGACAACTTTTTTAAAAAGTTGTGAAAACTCATATTGTGAGTGCATTATAATGCGCTCGTGTTATGGCTTGGTGTGTCGAGCTTGATCCTTGGTCACAACAAGCCCATAATGCAAGAATGTTATAACATGCTCACATTATGACCTATTAAAACCAAAAAAAGGAATTCATTCTTGCATTTTGATTGTGTTTTTCTTTTGTGCGGAGCCAAAAACCCATTTTTTCATGCTCACATTCTAGGAGGAAGTATTGTGCAAAAATATTCATCAACGGTTGCTATTTCATCATGAGGATGCTACCACATCGATGAGGAGGTGTGATAGGTAACGATTGTTTTCTTTTTTCTTTGAATTTGTTAGTTTTAGGTTATATTTGATATTTATTTTTTTGAATTTGTAGGAGATGCAAATCAACCTACAATTCCTCAAAATCTCCAACAATCAAAGCAACAAAATCAACCACAACAACAACCTCCTCCACCAATCCCTCAACACCCTCCTGGCACTCAACAAAATTTAATGAGTGAAATTGAGAACAACAAAAAACAACTTGAGGATTTAATCAATAGGTTGAGCGATCCAAATGGTTCAACCGTAGAAAGAATGACCATACCAAGGGTATGTGCAGGATCATCATGGAAAAAACAGGCCCTTAACTGGCAAAAAATTCAAAAAAATCAGTGTTAGGAAACTTGACGTAAAAATTTGAATAAGTTATTTATATTATTTCAAAAATATGTAAGAATAGAATTTATAGAAAATTGAATGAAGTTTCTAAACTACTAGGTTTATTTAAAATAAATAAAATCTATTTGGTGAAAATTTGAAATTTCAATGCAGAGTACTTAAATTTTAGGGAAAAATAAGAAGTAGGTGTTTGTGTGACCACCCTAACCATAATAAAATGATAATATTTTTTTATAAGATTTTATATATAAGTAGAGGACTCATGTCCATATGTGATGCATATTTTTTTTGTAGTTTTCTTCCAAATAAATAATTAATTATGAATTTTTTATTACAACTTTTAAAAAATATAAAAACTCGTATGTCTGACCACATTAACTTGTTCAGAACTTCAAGAAATTTAATTTTTCTTTTTTTAATCCTATATTATGTGAAGCATAGAATGTGATGCATGTTTTGGATTCAAAAAATGTGATACTGTTTGAAAGTTATAGATGTTTTTCAATCATCCTATCGATCAGGACTTTAGTCGTAATTCTAATAGAAAATGAATAATAATTATTTATTAAATTCAAATTAAAGCATAATTTATATTGGTAGAAAGTTGAGAATCTCCTCTAAAAACCCTTTTCGTTTCATCAATTTTGGGTAAAAAAATTCGTCAACCACATACCCTACAAATACCCATAATATTGCCACTTTTTCGACCATCATGATCCTGCACATACCCTCAACTTCATTGAAAGATATTAAAAAATGTAGATTCAATTAGCAAACAAATAACTAGATGGCGAGATAGGAGGTAGGCGTCTAGGGCTTATTACTCAGATAAGTTATCATATAAAGATGTAAAGGATTTAAAAATTACAAAAGTTGATTTGTGCTCCTTATTCACTAACCCACACACACATCAAAATCTTACCCTCAATTCGAAGAGGTTTCCTATTCATTGGTGCCACCACCAATAGATTATGAACTTTTTCAATGATAGGTGGTACATGGTTTTTGATTACCCACCATGCAAAAATTGTAAAGTCCCATAGTATTTCCTTAGGAAACTATATTGTGAGTTCATATTGAATAAAATACTAAATTATTTTGATATGAGAGACTTCTAGGGGAGAGGTGGGGGGTTGGCTCAAGATAGACTCGGTGCATAGCTAGATCCTATGAGGCAAGGGAGACAACCTCTTGCTAGGTCACCTCATGAGCACATTGTTGTCCCTTCCATTGCAAAGGAGAGTGCTGACATAGAGACATTGCAAGCAATCAACACTTTGACCCAGAGTGTCATTGAGCATGCTAACCCTATTCTACAATGCCATTCATGGGAGTCTTTGAGTGGTGGCCCTCAAAACCATGTGTGTCAATCTTGTGAGGTGACTTGTTCATATGAACCCATCGACACTCAGGAGGCTGCTATGTAGGATTTGTCTACAGCTATGGAGATGGAGAGGGTAGCTGGCATTTTTCATCACATGTATGACATTGATTCTCAAGTAAAAGTTAGCATTGTCATTGAATTTAATTTATTAAATTTTGATTTTGAAATGAAAGATTAACTAATTTAATTTTATAATTTTAATAAAATTGCAAGGTCATAGTGTTGAGACTAGATACACCGGCCCTCCACCTACTTTTTTCTACAATACACCTATCGGTGGGGTATGTAACTAGTGAACAATTATAAATTTATTACATGTTAATATCATTGTTTTAGGAATGGTATTTTAATATGTGATTTTGGATGTTGAAAAGGATAATATTTGAGGTTTCGAGGGAACACCTCCCAGTGCTAGTGGATTTACTCAAAACTACACACAGGTAATAGAATAAATATTTTAACTAATGAATTGTATTTAATAGATTTTTGTTGTTTATATTCATATTATTGATTATGTTGCATTACACATCATTCAAACTCAAAAAATTACTTCACATTCCATAACTAATAACTAGATGTTGATAAATGAAAAAATTTCAACTACAATATAGTTGTTTAGAAATTCAACATAATCAGTGATGCAATTACTTCACATATAATAAGTAATAAGTCCACGAGCAACTTCCAATTTCATATGCTTGTCATGGAATTCCATGAGACCAATTTTTATTGCTCAACATCTTTTAAAATAGTTCACTGCCTTGTCTATGCTATGGATTCTTTGAAGGAATATATATGAAATAATAATAGTAAGCAATAGCATAGACAAGGCAATGAGTTTTTTAAAAAAATGCCTAAGAGAAATGCAGTCTCATGGTGATGTCCATCACCATGAGACCCAATTTCTTTGAGGAACTTTTGCAAACAACTCACTGCCTTTTCTATGCTACCACATTTTCCATACATGTGTACCAAAGCATTTTATCAAACTACTCACGGGTAAGTGCACCAAGATGGTTCCCAAAAAGGGGGCTTAAGTGGCCACTTTTTTTCTGAAATCAAGAAATGTTGACCTTGGACATGAAATTGAGGATAGTTACACTCAAACTTTTGAGATGGAACAAAAACAAGGATTAAAGTGCTTTGAGTCTACTTTCTAAACTACTAATTTATTTCCAAAATGGTTGAGATTAAGGGGTTAAAAAGAGGGAAGTACACAAATTGGTGTTGTTTTTATCAGAAAAACATAACATAGCAACTTTTGTACGACCTGAGCATGGTGAACTTTTTTTAGTATTTTTTAAATAACTATGGTCAGAAGTTAGCTAACAACATCTAGTTGATGCACAATTTTTCTAATAATTTTTTAATGAATATTTGATTTTTTACTAATTTTCTAAGTGGGCACTTCCTGAAAAGCAGAATTTTGGCTGTGCCCCCCCTACGAATTTTGGAAAAGAATTGATATTTTTTATTTTTTTTTTAAATTTGTAGAATGGAGTCTAGTTTCTAAAAATGTAATTTATTTGAAATTTTTATGAACGCTTAATTTATAAGAAAAAAAACACCAAACACTATTTTTTAGCAAAAAAATACATACAAACAAAAGAAATTATGGATGAAAAGCTTAACATTGTCAAAAAGTGAAAACAATTACATCGTTGGATAGCTAAGAGAAAACCTAAAATTACCCATGTGTTTGATTTTGTCGATATTGAACTAAATGTAATCTTGATGGTGAGCACGAAGCCAATTATGTGAAAAAATGTAGAATTTGCAAAAACACGTCTCTGGCCTTGTTGGGAATGCCCTCCAAGCCTTTGGGTTGGTATCCCAAGGAAAATAATTTCACTTTTTTCTTTTTTTTAACACGAAATAATATGAGCGCATTTTAAAAAAAAACTCAGATGTGGCCACAAAATTGGTACCCAACTTCATGCACCCACCCTCACTTCCTCACTGCTATGGCTAAAAGCCTAAAATAGATGCTTTCCAACAAACTATGGATGCTTGGAATAATTTCTATGAAGACATAATAGTAAGCAATAATACCACAGAGAAGGTAATGAACTATCTAAAAAAATTCCTTAAAGAAATACAGTCTTATGGTTATGGAATGCCATGACGTGCATTTGTTTGTAATGGCATTCCATCACCACAAGACCCCATTTATTTGAGGAATTTTTTTCAAATAGTTCACTACCTTCTCTATGCCACCATAGTTATCATACATGTCTATGAACACATTTTATCAAATGGTTCATTAGCTTGCTGCTATGGGTAAAATCCTAAAAACACGTGTACTTTCAAACAAGATATGGATAGGGAAAATAGTAAGCATAATAGTAAACAATATATAGTCTTTAAATAAGTACTCAAAATTTTGTTCATTATCACATACATTATAATTCATGATGTGGATCATTGTTGTAGTTTTTGTGATTGAATAATTTGTTGTTTTATTTTCAGATGTTGCAAACAGAAACACCTCCAAATGTGATGAGAGAAATGGAGATTGGTGTTTCATCTACTATACAATCCTCGATGGCTCTTATAGGGGAGGTGTGAGAAAAATTACTAAATTTCAATTTACATTCATTGTTATAGATGTTAGTGAAAAAAAAACCATTATTGATTTGTAGTACAATTTCTGTTTGGATGGTTTATACAGGGCTTGAGAATGCCTCAACATGGGTGTGTGAATATTTCCCTCCTAGAGAGTGATCATGAGATGGTGCTAAGTGATTATTTTGTTAAATATATCACTTTTTATAATGTAATTTCTATATATTAATGTCTTTACTTCTTATTGTAATAGTTAAAAATTCACCAAAAACTAAACACTGGGAGGAGCAGCAAGAGCACTGCTCGAGTGTAGCACAAACGAGTGACAGACCTATCACCATCTAATCGACAAGCAAAGGGAAATATTTTATTTTGAGAGCTTGGAGAGCAATGACTTTTGATTCTAGAGCCCTTTTTTGTATGCATATATGGCATTTTTGTACATATTTTGTATTGGATATATTTTACATTGTATGCCTATATGGCATTTTCGTAAGCCTATATGGCTATTTTGTACTTATATTTTATACTTATATCGACATTTATTGATGTATTCCTACATAGATATTTGGTTAATACAAATCTATATTATCGATGGTGTCCACATTTGCATTATAAATCCATGGTTCAATAGATACGAGTTACGTGTTTTAAAGTGTATTATTTACAACTTACATGTATACTTTGTGACTTACGTGTATTCCAATGTATAGTTTTTGACTTACGCGTTTTCATGAGTATACCTTGTATTCATGCATATACTTTGTATTAATTTGTGTATACTATGTATTCATGTGTATACTTCAAGGCTCATGTGTTTAATATTACTTGTGCTTCCCTTATTCACATGTACATGCTTGACTTATTCACGTGTATACTTATTAATTGGTTAGCCCTAGCATTGATCATTGTTGTCCTTCATGGTTTGTTTTGAATATTAATTGATTGATGCTAAAAAACTTTATCTAAAAGAAAAAAAATGCTTTCAATCGGTATTCCATGAAATGATTCATAAAAAGATTCCAATATATTTAATCCTTTGATTAGAACAACTCAATTAAGAAAATGATGCATAATCTTCACAAAACTTGCAAAACATAATATTTAGAGTAGATGAAGTAGTTAACTTCTTGACACATTATCATATAAACATTTATCTTGATTAGTCTTTAAACATTTTCACAGCATAATCTTGATAGTGCAAAATGAATTGTTATGTTCTTGATCGGTCACCATTTAAACACATTGAAAGATTTATATGTCAACTTTTTGCAATATTATTTCTTGTATAGGAAATGTACTCAAGAGAAAGCAAGTTGTAATTTATAATACAAATAAGAAATCGACTCAATGCTGCCCTAGACCCCCAAATAGGTCTATTTAACAAAGTAACACCCTCTCAATCACTATTCCTATTTCAAAACACCATTGGGTAGTATTTATCAATCTATAAATCCACAAAATCCATAATTTTTAGGGCGTGATTGTCCCTCTAACCCCACTATCCTCTAAACCCTCACTTTTCTCAAATTTCAATAGGGTTTATTGGAAACCCCATATCCAGACCTCATACAACCTCAAAAACTCTTCCATCACTCTTCATTCTACATGCACAAACTTAATTGACCACCAAATTATTCTGCCCCCTTACTTTACCCATTTTTACTCTCTAAAACCTCTCTTTTTCATTCAAAACCCCTCTTTTCCTAACTAGGGCATCATGCCATAACATACTTTTGACCTCCTTTGTCCTTGCAGACCTTTTTAACATGTCAAACTCTACAACCTCACCCTATTTCCAATAGGTTCTAACTTATTCTCTAGAAATTTCTTCTTTTCACCTTGTCTAGCCTTGCTTTCAAGGCCTAAATTCTAAATTTTCAAGAGCGGTAGCATTAGCAATCTCTTCCAATGTCTTTACCAATGCTATTTTCTTATTCTTACTCCTTATCGTACTTACATAATTGACTCAAATGACCCCACACTAACTCAAAACTAAAAGAAAGATTACAAATTGGCCTATCATGGCCTTATGTCACATTATCATGACTAAAACCATTGAACTAGACCTTCTTCATCAAATGGAGGAACAAGGTGCTCTTCACCACTAATCATATGTTTTGTGTGTGGAAAACTTGAACTACCCAAGCATCATGTGTTTCTCTTTTCGACTGTTTTGCATGTCATCATAAGGGATCAAGCTGGTTGAACGTAGCTCAGGGAAATTTTGAGTGTTTGAGTGTGAAAGAGGATCATGCCTAGCATAAACCTACCTATTGGGAAGTGTTAGAGTAGTTTTTTTGGTCACATGAATTGCAAAAAAAAGTTGCACCACTTTGCAACTTTACACTGTTTGCATTTCACACTTTTTCCATCAAGTGAAAATTGGACACCATAGGAAAAAAAATCTAAGATAACAAAAACTAAGAGAGGTTATTGTAGAGGGGCCCAATAGGATCTCATAGGCTCAGGAAGAGAGTTTGTAAGCATAACTTTTTTTGAGTAATATCTCATCAAAGTTTTCTTCCATTTTGTACTTTGGACCTTGAAGGGATCAAGCTAGTTGAACATAGCTCAGAGAAATTTTTCATGTTTCGGTGCTAAAGAAGACAATTCCAAGTGTAAAATTACCCATATGGATGTGTTCGAACAATCCTTAAGGTCACATGAGTTGCAAAACGAAAGTTGCACCACTTTGTAACTTTCAACTACTTGCATTTGACAACTTTTTCCCCAAGTAAAAATTCACCACCAATGGAAAACGCCTCCGAGTTAGCAAAACCAAGAGAGTTTATTGTAGAGGGACCCAACGCAATTATATAGGATCATACGAGAAGTTTCTAAGCATCACGGTATCCAAGTAACAACATGCTAAAGTTTGTAGCCATTTTGCACTTTGGACTCTTAAGGGATTAATCTGTTTGAATGTAGCTCAGAGTGATTCTACGTGTTTGGGTGCAAAAAAGGACCATGCCTAGCATAAACATACCCATTTGAATGCATTAGAATAGTCTGTGTAGTCACATGAGTTGTAGAATGAAAGTTGCACCACTTTGTACTGCTTCCATTTGACACTTTTTCCATCAGGTGAAAATCCACCACCACGGCTTAACCACTCCAAGATAGTGAAAACCGAGAGATTTTTTTGTAGAGGGTCCCAATGCAATCCCATATGATTAGACGATAAGTTTCTAAGCATCATGGTATCCGAGTAATAGCATGTTGAAGTTTGTGGCCATTTTGCACTTTGGACTCTAAAGAGGTCGATCTGGTTGAAAGTAGCTCAAAGCGATTCTGTGTGTTTGGGTGTGAAAGAGGACCATGCCTAGTGTAAAAATTCCTATTCATATGCATTGGAATATTCTGTGTGGTCACATGAGTTGTAAAATGAAAGTTGGACCACTTTGCAACTTTGCACTGCTTGCATTTGACACTTTTTCTATTAGGTAAAAATATGCTACCATGGGAAAACCACTCTTAGATAGCAAAACCGAGAGAGTTTTTTGTAGAGGAGCCCTACATGATCCCATAGGATTAGATGATAATTTTCTAAGAATCAAAGTATCTAAGTAATAACATGCTAAAGTTTGCAGCCATTTTCACACTTTGGACTCTTAAGGGATTGATTTGGTTGAATGTAGCTTAGAACGAGTCCGCGTGATTGGGTACAAAAGAGGAACGTGAATAGCATAAACATACCTATTCAGATATGTTGTAACAATCTAAGTGGTCATACAAGTTGCAAAATGAAAGTTGCACCACTTTGCAACTTTGCACTGCTTGCATTTGACACTTTTTCCATCAAGTGAAAATGCATGACAATGGGAAAACCACTCTGAAATAGGAAAAAATGAGAGATTTTTTTGTAGAGGGGCCCAAGACAATCCCGTAGGATTAGACGAGAAATTTCTAAACATCACGGTATCTGAGTAACAACATGTTGAAGTTTGTAGTCATTTTGCACTTTGCAGTCTTAAGGGATTGATTCAGTTGAAAGTAGCTCGAAGTAATTTTGCGTGTTTGGCTATGAAAGTGGACCATGCCTAGTGTAAAAATACCTATTTGAACACATTGGAATAGTCTATGTGGTAATACAAGTTACAGATTGAAAGTTGCACCACTTTGCAACTTTGCACTACTTGCATTTGACACTTTTTCTATTAGGTGAAAATCCACCACCACGGGAAAACCACTCCAAGATAGTGAAAACCAAGAGATTTTTTGTAGAGGGGCCCAACGCGATACCATAGGATTAGACAAGAAGTTTCTAAGCATCATGATATACATGTAACAACATGCTAAAGTTTGCAACCATTTTGCACTTTGGACTCTAAAAAGATCGATCTAGTTGAACGTAGCTCAGAGCGATTTTGTGTGTTCGAGTGTGAAAGAAGACCATTCCTAGTATAAAAATACCTATGGATGCATTGGAATAGTCTGTGTGGTCACCTGAGTTTCAGAACAAAAGTTGCACCACTTTACAATTTTTCACTACGTGCATTTGACACTTTTTCTATCAGGTGAAAATCTGCTACCATGGGAAAACAACACTGAGATAGTGAAAGCTGAGAGAGTTTTTTGTAGAGGATCCAAACATGATCCCATAAAATCAAAAGAGAATTTTCTAAGCTTCATGATATTTGAGTAACAACATGCTAAAGTTTTCATCCATTTTTCATTTTGGACTGTTGGGTATGTGCAGGATCATGATGGGCCAAAAAGTGGCAATATGTAATTGATATGATGGCCCATGTCGCTGATGAATTTTTTTTACCCAAAATTGATAAAACAAAAGGGTTTTTAAAGGAGATTCTTAGCTTTCCACCAATATAAATTATGCTTTACTTTGAATTTAATAAATAATTATTATTCATTTTCTATTTGAATTACAACTAAAGTCCTTATTGATAAGTTGATTGAAAAATATCTATAACTTTCAAATAGTATAACATTTTTTCAATCTAAAATATGCATCACATTCTATGCTTCACATACTATAGGATTTAAAAAAAATAAAAAAATATGAAGTTTTAACCAAGTTAAGTTGGTCAAACATACAAGTTTTTATTTTTTTTAAAATTTGTAATAAAAAATCATAATTAATTATTTACTTGGGAAAAAATTATAAAAAATATGCATCACATCAGGACATGAGTCCTCTACTTATATCTAAAATATTATAAAAATATATTATCATTTTATTGTGGTTAGGGGTATGTGTAGGATCATCATGGAAAAAATAGGCCCTTTAGTGGCAAAAAATTAAAAAAATCAGAATTAGGCAACTTGACATAAAAATTTGAATAAGTTATCTATATTATTTTATAAATATGTAGAATAGAAACTATAGAAAATTGAATGTAGTTTCTAAACTACTAGGTTTTTTTTTTTTTAAATCTATTTAGTGAAAATTTGAAATTTCAATGCATTAGTACTTAAATTTTAGGGAAAAAATAAGAAATAAGTGTCTGTCTGACCACCCTAACCACAATAAAATGATAATATTTTTTAAAATGATTTTAGATATAAGTAGATGACTCGTGTCTTGATGTGATGCATATTTTGTTGTAATTTTTTTTTAAGTAAATAATTAATTATGAATTTTTTATTAAAACTTTTAAAAAATATAAAAAACTTGTATGTTTGACCACCTTAACTTGGTCAAAACTTCATGAAATTCAATTTTTATTTTTTAATCCTATATTATGTGAAGCATAGAATGTAACACATGTTTTGGATTCAAAAAATATGATACCATTTGAAAGCTGTACATTTTTTTCAATTAGTCCATCAATCAGGACTTTGGTAATAATTTGAATAGAAAATAAATAATAATTACTTATTAAATTCAAAGTAAAGCATAATTTATATTGTTGGAAAACTGAGAATCTCCTTTAAAAACCCTTTTCGTTTCATCAATTTTGGGTAAAAAAATAGTTGTCAGCCACATACCCATCATATTGCCACTTTTTGGCCCATCATGATCTTGCACATACCCTTAGGGTGGTAAGACAAACCTACTTCTTATTTTTTCCCTGAAATTTAAGTAATACTGCATTGAAATTTCAAAATTTCACCAAATAGATTTATTTTTAAAAAAAATTAACCTAGTAGTTTAGAAACTACATTCAATTTGCTACAAATTCTATTCTTACATATTTTTGAAATAATATAGACAAGTTATTCAATTTTTTACATCAAGTTGCCTAACTCTAATTTTTCTAAATTTTTTGCCACTTAAGGGCCTATTTTTTCCATGATGATCCTACACATACCCACTTAAGGGATCGATCTAGTTGAACATAGCTCGAGGTGATTATGTGTGTTTAGGTGCAAAAGATGACCATTTCTAGCATAAAAATACCTATTAAGATGCATTAGAATAGTCTATGTGGTCACATGAGTTACAGAATGAAAGTTACATCACTTTGAAACTTTGCACTACTTGCATTTAACACTTTTTGCATTAGGTGAAAATCTCCCACTATGGAAAAAACACTCTAAGATAGAAAAATTTGAGAGAGGTTTTTGTAGTGGGTCTCAACACAATTTTATGGGATCAGATAGGAAGTTTCCAAGTGTCATGGTATCTGAGTAATAGCATGCTAAATTTTGTAGCCATTTTGCACTTTGGACTCTAAAGAGATCGATCTGATTGAATGTAGCTTAGAGTGATTCCGTGTGTTTGCGTGCAAAAGAGGACCATTCCTAGCATAATCATACCTATTTAGATGCATTGGAATAGTCCATGTGGTTACATGAATTGCAGAATGAAAGTAGCACCACTTTGCAACTTTGCACAGCTTGCATTTGACACTTTTTCCATCAAGTGAAAATCTGCCACCATGGGAAAACCACTTTGAGATAGAAAAAACTAAGAGAAGTTTTTGTAAAGGGGACCAATGCAATCCCATAGGGTCAGATGAAAATTTTTTAAGCATCATGGTATTTGAGTTGCTTCCCTTATAGATTTTTATGGAAAAGGGAATGAAAAATAAGGTTTCACCCTAGGGTTTGATAAAATATTGCATGTAGAGGTTGGGTGATTGTATTTTGAGTTTGTGTAGGTGATTTTAAGGTCTGAGGCGGTGGCATGTTCTGGTAAGGTGTGGAACCATTCCTTTCAATAAACCCTCCTCATACTAGCATAAAATAAGGGTTTTGTGGTTTGGCATGGTGGAGTGAGTTTCTCCTGACACAAATTGTGGATTTGAGAGTTTGGATACATTAGAATTGATTCCCCAAAAATTTCAAGGAGTTGTTGAATGTTTAAAGGTATGTTCCCTTGTAAACTAGGCCTAGTTAGCATAATTAAGATAGTGAAGAAGGTCATTTTTGATGCACATGTTTCAATATAGTCACTATTGATTTTGAAGTATGTGTTGTAACTCAATAATGGGTATCTAGATCACTCATTTGAGAAGTTATGATAAAATTGTTCTTATTTCCTCAAATCTGAGTTAAAAGATTTCAAAATGCTTTCAAAAGTTACCTAACTCCTTGCTCTAAATAAAAATAATCAACAATCAAAGTATAAGGTGTTGTACAAACCATACAAGCTTGAAACAAAAAGGAAAAGTGTTGTAACTATAGAAAACATCATCCTTTATTTACTAATTTTGTAATTGTGCAAGTAATGCAAGTTTTGCATTTTTACACCAAATGATAACTTTTGTGCAATATCACTTCTCTAATCACCTACTGTCCTATTTGAGACTTCGAATACATTACATATGACCTTCACATGACCTTTTCACATTGTTTACATTTGAAAATTCAATTTTTGCAAATTTATCTATTAAATGAATTTAGAGAACAAGGTGCTCCTACACCAAACATGAACTCCAAAATTTTAATATTTGAGTAAATATCATTACAAGTAAATCTCATTACAATGCCTTATGTACTCCATTCTCACAGATCTTTTACAATGTCACTCATACATTCAAGATTCTCTTTGAATGTCTACATCATAGGTTCTCATGAGCATGTTAACTTCAATTGAGTAACTTGAGACTCCCTTGCTAAGATTCACACACTCTTTTATAATGGATTCAAATCAGAATTGAGATTTCTCAAGATCATCAAAATAAGGATGTTGCATGTTGGGTGAAAATTATGTAATTAGATTTTCGATAGATTACACAACTAGGACTTCAGCCACAACTATGTGAGATGTAAATCTCTCCTCTCGGAAAGGGGAGGCGCCCTTCTTACTGTTGACATAAGTGATAGTAAAAAAAACAAGTAATTACAAAATTTACACAATACTTATGAAGTGGGGGGGTGTATTACATTCATCCTTCTCTCTTTTTTCAGAGAAGATGTTTACAATACTTCACTATTGGAAGTTCTTAATTCTTAATAACATTAAATGATCAACTAGTAGTAATACCAATACCTCTATCTTGTCAAAGCAAAGCGTAGAGATACTAGAAGTAATTAACAAGAAACAAATAAAGTAAAAGGGAAAGCTCACGAAGGCACAAAGTCGTTCTGTAGCTTTTTCAATGGTGGATCTATGAAAAGAGTGTCGTTTGTCACGTTGGAAGCACAAAGTCTTCTTAGACGCAGCAATTCCTCGAACAGCATGAACAATTAAAAGCGAAAAGTCTTGTAGATCATCCAACCAAATTATCAAAGAGCATGAACAATTACAAGCACAAAGTCTTGTAGATCATTCAACAATAGTATCCAAAGAGCATGAATAATTACAAGTACAAAGTCTTGTAGATCATTCAACCGAAAGATAAACAAAACACAAATAAAAATCTAAATAACAGATGTAACAAAATTTTTACATAAATTACTTAGAGTCCTTCAGATTCCATCAGCTAATCACCACCAAATGAGATCAATTCATAAAAGTATTGAATCCAACACAAAGTCTGGTTTACAATCCTCTTCTTTATTGATCAAATTTCATTCACAAAGTATGAAAGAAAATGTTTTCACAATTCTGTTTCAAAAAGGGCAGCACTTCGTTGCAAAATACTAAAGGATCCATTTACAATGGAAATCCCTCACATTATATAGAAAGAGGGATGAGAAAAATTAGGAATCTAATTGAGGAAATAAAGGAAAGTTAGGTGAACGATTTTAGGAGATCTCACCTAGCTTTGATCAAAGTCAAAGTGTAATTTGTTTTCAAAAGATTACATCTTCGAGCTTGGTGCAATTACAATTTACAAAAAGACATTTAAGATGTCAGGAAATATTTACAAGATGCAAAAAGGGATGCACCAGAAATGTCTAACATTGGAGATCAGGAAGCTTCTTCATGTTTCCTTGCTTTGGGCATGAAAGTCTTCATATTTCTTCCTGGTCTCCTGCACGAACTTCTCATCCAGACCAACAATGTAATCCAAAATGGTGTGAATTCTCATGATCGATCTCATGGCAGATGAGTGAACCTTCTTGCACCTGTCAAGATGCATTTTTAGGTTATCCAATGTGAGCCTTGTATCACAAATGATGTTTAGTGAGGCTTTTGAAAAGTCTAAACTGTCGATCATCTTCATGATGGCTTCTTTGAAGATCTAAGATATTTCTGTGGCTGGCAAGAAGACACGATTCTCTTAAAGAAGTTGATCGGGCAACTCTTTCATACCTTTTTCAAGAATAACACGATGTCCTTCGACATCTTCTTGCACTTGGTGGAGATCTTCTGTAAGAGATTGAATTACTTGAATTTGATGTTTCAATGATTCTCTTACCTCAATGAACTTTTCTTTTCCATGAATTACCCCAACTTCCACCAATTTACTAAGCTTTACCTGCTTCATCTCTGACCATGATAGCATGCATTTTTCCATATCTCTGTGCTCCTGAGAAAGTACACTTTTTTCTTTATCAAGCTCTATTGTGAGCTTGGCCAACAAGGTAGTTTTCTCATCCACAAAAATTATGATCTAAGATCCATGTTCTATGATCTTCTCAACAAAATCATACAACACTCTGCCTTTGGAGGAAAACTTCTCAACTTTCTTGACAGCTAGGTCTTCAATACTTACCACTATCAATGGTTGTGCATTAGTTGGAGATCCTGCAAGTCTCTTTACAACAATGGCATAATGCTCTGCCCTCTACTTGTACATATTGTGAGCTTGCTCCATTTTATCCAGTCTTCTAGCCAAGATATCCAATGTCACTTACACATCAGCCTTTGCACTTTCATTGGTAACCTTACCAAGATGAACTTTTGTCACTGTGTAGTCTTCCATATTGACATCACCTTCTTCATGCGGTGGTATGCCAATCTCTGCATACTTGTGGCCAGACTTATCAATGTTAAGCCTTGAGTATACTTTTTCCTTTTTCTTCCCTTTAGCCTTTGTAGGGACTATCTCTTCGAGGTCAAGCTCCTCTGGAGAGATCATTTGCTTCTTCCACTTTGACACTTGAGATATCAGCCAAGGGGGAAGAAAGGAGGTGTGAACTTCCAGATTCACTATCAACTCAGTTGTCATCATTACTTCTGAAATTATTGTCACATCTGAAGTTACCATGGGTATTGTGACAATAGGAGAAGTTTTTGTCATCATTTCTACTGTAGATTGCATATTGAGCCGATCATGCATTGACTCATTCATGAAATGATTGAATTCATTTTCAGAAGTGATATCATACGTTGGTCAAGACAAGCTAGGAATGGATGATGGAGGACTTGATAGTGTATCAACCGTATGAATGCTTGTCACTGAGGGAGTATCAAGTGGGGTGGATGCTGCAGGAATAATAGATATCTCAACTATAGGAATGCATGTGCTCAGAATGGGTGATGAGGGAACAGGAGGTTGAGGAGTTCTTGAACTTGGAGGAGTATGAGGAACACTGGAAATCATAGGCAATGACGTTCTAGGAATTTCCTCAACTACATTCTTAGGAGGAGAAGTAGTTCTTTCTTGATCATGCTCGGGTTCCTATTGATCACCCTCTTGTCTCTTCGATTCTGGTTCACCTTCAAAATCACCTTTAGATTCTTTTTTAGACTCTTGCATGCTTTCAGAAACCTCTTCTGTGTCAGAGTCTGCTTCTATTGAGTCTTCATTTTCAACAGATTGATCACTTGAAGTTCCTTCTTCATCAGAATCTATCTCCTTTGGAATAGAATTTTTACCTTTAGAGCGAGATGGATTGGATTCCATGGTTTATGTTTCTGGGACAGACTGAGTATCTTTCTTGCCAACAGTAAACTTGATCCTGGGACCTCTTCGTGAAGAAGTGGGAATAGTTGTTGATTTATTTTTTATGTGGAGTTCTTGCTGTTGGCGAGCTTCTACTTTAGATTCTTCTCCTTTTGAATCTATTCTGAAACTTTTCATTTCATAACCATGCTTATGTAACCATTCTACAGTGTTGGCTAGGATTGGCTTCAATCTCTCTCCCATGCTGGTAATTTCTTTCCTAGACCATTAAATTGTAGGAAATGACCTTTTAGCAACTCCTTGCTCATCATAGACAACATTCATGATATCACTAGGATCTGTAAAATCCTTTTGTAGGTCAACAATATCAAGGTCTCTGATCTACTGAATAGTCAACCTACAATAATCCATTTTGCGAACTGCTTCTTCATCTCTACAATCAACCCAGATGTCTTCAAAACGGTACTTATGATGATGACCCTTTTGTAGTTTTTTTTTGACATCTCGGTAATCAAAATCAAACCTATACCTGTAGGTCTTGATTGTCATGATCTACATTTCAGCATAAACAGACTTAGCTTTTTGTATAGTTGGGATAGTATATCTGCCAATGGTCAGTGGGAACTTGAATCCATGCTTGTGGTTACCTATTCATTCTTTTTGCACTGAAATTACCTATCTGCATGTCTCCATGAGAACCCACTTATCCGAAGGATAACATGGAAGCATGTAAGGATAGCCAGTGTAGCACCCTACTCTCAAATAAGTAAACGTTGGGAATTGAAGAAATAGGCATCGAAGTTTACATACCACCTTATAAGCCTCATCAGATACCCTCCTCCTTTCGAGAGCTGGATCAAAATTGAAAAGCAGAGGTGTGAAGAAAGCATCAGTAACCTACCTGAAGTGATGGAAGCTTTCCTTCAATTCCAATTGATAGAAAAATCTGTACACAGGTACCATCATCTGATTCCCTTTTGTAGATAGACCTAGGAATTGTCTCATTATAGCTACTGCGTACATAGGGTAAGAAGTCATATAGAATTTCAATGTGGAAGGAGCATTGATCAACTACTCATGTATTTCATCACTGATTTGTTTGCCCTAGTCAATGTGCACCTTTTGTCTTCTTATAATCCTGATGTATTCATACATCCAATCATGAAAAGTGGACGATTTTGGCAAGCCTTTTACTTTGCTTAAGAATGTGATCATATCTTTGATGTCATCCTTGAATTCACTTCACAAGAGTCCCTTTGGCCATCTGGAAATAGATTATCTAGGCTTCTTCAACCATTGGGTATTTATTAGGTTTTTAGCCTTGTTGGGATCAGCATCAAAGACTTCTTGTGCTTCATGTATAGAGATATCAATGTATTTTTCCATTTGAGGGACCTTAAACACAATGTCAAAGAAATCAGGGTCGAGTCTTAGAATCTCGTGCCCAGAAGAATCGATCACACTTCTACTTTCTCTGATATAGTGAGATGCCACTTGAAGAACAAACTCCATATTGTGTGTAGCTGTAGGGAACATAGCTACCAAATGTAGGTTATTGTGTACAATTTCTCTCATTAGATTAGAAAGAGGCTTCATTTCAGTTTTCTTTGCAAAATCAACCAAGTCTTGATGGCCAACCTCTGTCTTTTATTTCTTCCACCTTGGAGACCACTATAGTCGGTGGATAGACACCTTGATATTTATACTTCATTTTTCCTTTCACTTTTGAAGAAGATAGAGGTTTATTGGCAGTCATCAAGAGTGACTGAATCTTTTATCAATCAACTTTGAAGATCTTGAAAAGAGACTGAAAAGTGTTGAGCTAGAACAAACATTAGTCGTTAAATAGCATGGGAATACGCGAAATGAGCAACGATGATGGGCAAGTGTGGAGCAGATGACAAGGCATGCAAAATGATGCACAAAATTGAAGGAGTGAGGTTCAGGACTAAAATGGGCAAGTTTGAAATGTTTCAAGGAAAAATTGTAAAAAGTGTAAGGGCACACTTTTTCAGCACCCTTACATTTTGGGGAATTCTGACTTTGATGCAGGGGTGCTAAAAAAGTGCGCTCCTACACTTTTCAGTGCTAGAAAATATTTCAAAATGTCAGGGCACACTTTTTCAGTGCCCATACATTTTCTTCAAAAAAATTTATATATAAGGAATGAAAAACTTCAAACATCATTAGGTTTCAAATGGAAAAAAGGCAATGTGTAAAGACATTTGAAAACAACGCTTGGAGTTTTGGAGGCACGAAATGCTTGAAGTCAATGTTTGGAAAACTACATTGGATTGCATTTCACTTTCTTTCTATCATTATTTTCTAAGTGAACAAAAACCAGGCTACATTACTCACAAAACGTCAGTTTCCTTCATGAAGAGTATAGAAACATCAAGAGGGATAATGTGAAGAGATGTAGAAAACGTGGGAATAGAGTGAAGGGAAAAGAAAAATGTTTAAAGAGGAAGAACACGCTAAGACAAATGATGGTGTTACAAAACATGATTAGGGAAAGAGAGACCAAAACGAGCACATGAATGTAAAACTCAAAAGACAATGGCGAAATAAAAATGCGTGGGATAAGGAAAAACGTGAGAAAGAAACAAAGATTAGTTAAAACGCATATGCAAAACCTAAAATATGTACAAAATAATGAAGGAAAAAGGAAAGAAAGTAAGGAGAACAACTCACCAAGAAGAAGTGTGGAATGAGTTAAGAGGAATTCTGAAAATATCCAAAAAACGTGTTGTGCAGCTTGAGAGAATTTCGCCCAGCAAGAAGAAATACAATTGAAGATCATGAATAATGAAAAAGAAACAATAAAACACTTTTAAGTGAAAGAAAGATATGAAAAACCTAACTCAAGTCGAGCAATAAATTTAGGCACGAAAAGTGGCACGATGAACAAAAACTGCAAACACATGAAGAAACGCGCCCAAGCAAGAAAAGGACTAAGTCGGGATAAAAAGTGTAATAGCCCACTTTTTCAGTGCTCTTACACTTTAGAAGAAATCACCTTCATGCAGGGGTGTTGAAAAACAGTGCCCCTACACTTTTTTATACTTAGCCAATTTTTGGCTTGTGAGTAGGAGCACACTTTTTTACTGCAACTACATTTTTCACAATTAACTAAGTATGAACAGTGAGACTTCATGAAGGGGCTCATTTCGAAGGTCTTTGTGAGGTAAACATAGGGGAATGTTCAAAACAAATGTTTGAAACTTTGGAACATATTTCGAGGTGGCTTGAAAATCACTTCGTTTTGCGTGCTTGAACTTCACGAATCCTAGGAAATAGACAAGTTTTGTAGAGGGGTTATCCATGGAATGAGTGCTGCTAGTTTTTGTGATAACATTGCATTTCTTTTTTGGCTGAGATTCTCTTTGATGGCTTATAAATTAGTATTTTCTGCAATGAGAGACCAATCAATTTTTAGTAGTTTACTTACAAATATGCAAAGTAAAAGAAGATAAAGAAAGAGCATCAAAAATGGAAATAAAATGAAAATAGATGGAAGGAACTTACCAATAGGCATGTCAATCTCTCAACTTAATCACTCTTGGTCATACATCTTCACTGGGAGTTACAAGATACCTATTGCACACAACACTTCTCATGAATAGAATAACTTGAAATTTGAGATGCTCTTATAATGTCTACATTATAGGTGCTCATGATAAGGTTAAATTCTAATAAATAACTTGAAATTCCCTCACCAAGATTCACACATACTTTTGTAATGGCTTAAAATCATAATTGAGATTTGTTAAGATCATCAAAATAAGGATGTTGCCTTGCTTTTCGAGCTGAGATTCTCTTCGATGGCTCATAAATTTTCATTTTCTACGAGGGGATACCAATCAATTTTTAGTAGGTTACTTGCAAATAGGAAAAATAAAAGAAGATGTTACCATTGGAATCAAACAAATTAATGTGCATATAAGTATAAATTAATAATAAATTATGTGCATACTTACAAATTAATCCAATGAACCATCTGAGTCTACTCTAGTCCTTATTGTGTCAAGTATTGACTCATGGTCAGACTCACAGACCTTCCACAAGGTCTTGTTCAAAGTTATACCCCCATATTTGGTCAAATGAACATTGAATTCCATGACAAGGTTCAAGTAATGAAGAATCTTACAATGCCTGTCAAAGTCCTAAAACAACCAATGTTTAACACTTCTATGTGGCTACTGTTGATGGTGTTTTATGCACTTCTCAACACAGGCAGTGCATAGGCGCACTACCTCTCTTGAAAGACAATCTCCCACAATCGAATTGCAGAACACTATCCCAAGGTCTCTCAGATGTTAGGTCATGACAGTGCTTAGATACCTCAGTAGTTTGATGTGATTTGCTGGAATCACAAGGCGGTCTTATAGAAAACACAAAGTGTGGACACAAAGCATGAAGCTGGATCTTAAAAATGGAGTTCTTAGGATAAAGGCTATTATGTGTTGGTTGTAGGTTCAAACAACAATCTTGGACTCCATCTAGTTATTGGATTTGGCTTTACAATGTGCAATGAACCTTAACAGAGGTTAGTTACTAAAAAAAGGAAAAGAGCGAAGGAGAGGAAAAGTTCCTAAGTCTAAAACTAGGAATGAATAGTGACAATGGAGTTCGTGCAATGGACAATTTCTTAAAACAATATCCCACTTAACCAGGGATTTCACAGTATCATGGAAATTGTGCTATCTTCTAAGGGCTATAGATATTTCATCCTTCATCCACAACATACATGCATGAATAAAAGATAAATGTTTGGGACAACTTTAAAATCAAGTCCAGGCTAACTTTGCACAGCTATCTCCCATCAACAAACATCAAAAAGTATGGACTAAGGAATCATCAACAAAGCATGAATTTTCACCATCACCCAACAACATTCCTAAGATTTATCCAAAGAAAGAAAATAGCTAACTAAACAACAATAAGGTCTAAGTCAAACTTCTAACATTGGAGAATGAATCAAATAACATGAGAGAAATCAAAAAATACACCAAGTCAATGCCTTTTCTTATAAATTTCAGCAGCATGCCTTTACAACAACTCAACTCTCTCTTTACAAATGAGAGGAGTACCCTATTTATAGTTTTTCAAAAGTTAAATGAATGGCCAAGATTCATTCTCATTGTGTGGCCACGATTCATTACAAAATAGGGTCTCACCTACCCCCAAATAAATCTCAATTTAAAATTACATTTTTGTCCTTTCTCTATTTTGTCTTCTTATGGAGGGCACTATAGCTCTTTCGTCCTATAGCTGATTGCTATTTCCTTTGTTGTAGCTACTCTTCAGGAAGGTCTTCTTCTTTGGCTGGGCTGTCCTCCTACACCTCAGAAGCTGCGTGTTCTATGTGTTTGAGGATGACCGTTTGGAGCTTATCTATCTCGAGGATTTCACACCACAAGGCCTGATAGCTCCATTCTTTAGCATTTTCTTCTAGCCTCTTCCAATCTTCGTCATACTTCGAGCCTTGGTCCCTAAATAGCTCTGATTGGTTGAAGGCGTGGGAAGCAAAACTTAGGAACTCCGTTGTGATTTTTCTGGCTATCCCGTCCTTCATCTTCCCCTGGAAGTAGGGCTTGATCTTCTCTAGATCTATTTGCACCATGGGCATATCAAAGCCAGTCATCAGGTTGAGATATCGGGCACATTCCGCCCGGATTTTCTTGATCCATTCAATGTCTAGATCCACTCTGCTCAGGATTTGCTCCAACCTCTCCTTCTGGTTATCGAAGTCTTTGCGCCACATATCCACTAGCTAGTGATCTTCTTTTTCCAGCCTAGCTTCTCCTCCCACGTGACCTAAGGCATTTTAAGGATAGCCTCGATTCTTGGGAAGGTGGAGTCGTAGGTGGTGGGGAAACTAGTGCTGAGCCTCTTCGTGCTCTCCAAGGATTGCATTAGGTCCAAGAACTTGTTGGCTGTCCGCACAGCCCTGCTGATTCCCATGTTTTCGACGTATGTGACCTGCCGGAACCAATCCTCAGTGGTTTTCTCCAAGTTCTTCCTTCTCTCTATTTTATCTATCTGTTCTTTGGAGAGTAACTGCGGTGCGGCTGCGGAGGTGGTGGGCAGGTCGTCCACTGAGGACCATTCTTGTATATAGTCTGTTAATGCTGTAACCTGCTCTTTGAGCTCATCCTTGGAGACTTTGTCCTACTTTATCAGGTGTACTACTGTGGCCACCGACTCCTCAAGGTGCTTGACCTTTTGGTCTCTGGTCGCTGTCCCCAAGTCAATGGTTGAGATGTTATAACTCACCCCTATTTGGCCAACTGTAGGCATTGCAATTTGTGCCGCTTGGGAGCCGGAAGCATCCATTGTTATCTTGGATCGGACCTTGGGATTTTCCTTCTTTGTCGTGATCTGGGACCGAGCCAAGATGGCCTCCACCCTTGCTCTTGGGTCCTTCAGCACATGGTTCATCTTTTCAAACTACTTTTCCAACCATTCAGGCACAGCAGGCCTATACTTGGGTGAATCATGGCTGCCCTCACCCTTTTCAGTCAAAGGAAAGAATTCTGCCTCCTTTTCCTTTTGGGGTTCTCCTTTCTTTTGGGCAGTATCCTCTTTTTTGTTGGAGTCATGAACGAATATGAGGCGTTTGACAAGCAGCCTAGCTAATGGTTGCCGGATGGGACTTTCTTCCTTCGTTGCCTCTTCTTCCTTTTTCTCCTCAGTAGCCTCGGCCTCGAGGCTCTTGACAGCATGGGTCTCAGCCTCTGTTAAATCTTTTATCTGCTCCTCTTCTGGCGGCTGCCCTTCTTCACCATGTGGTGACTCTTTTGTTCCTTCCTCAGGTTCTTTAGCTGTTGTGCCATCTCCTCCTCAAGGTCCTCATCGAAAGTCTGGATGATTTCCTTGGCACCCGAGCCACCCTCTTCATCTCCACTCTCGGAAGAGCCCGTATCCTCCTCATAGACCACCCTGTCGATGGTTCAGTGCTCGTATTCAGGGTGCTCATAATACTCATCGGCCTCCTCTTCGATAGACTTCGAGGCTCCCTGCTCTCGCTCCTCCAACTCTTTTGAAATTTGCATTGTGGCTTCCATAGCTGGCGGCTAGGTCGACAGTTGTGAAGGTTGAGACATTGCAAGGACTTGGGCGAGGGCTGCTTGGAGAGTTGGATTCATTAAGATCTAGGAAAGCTTAGGGGGGAGGTTTTCAATATGTCTTATAAGAGCTTCGGGCATAGCGGCAGTGGGAACAGGTGATGTTATTGTTGCCAGAGGGAGCGATGTAATCAGTGACATGGCAGCAGAAGAAGGTGGAGTGGCCATGCCAGAAGAGGAGTCGACGATTATTACTGATTTGGCTAGAGGCGAAGGGGCAAGATGGACAGAAATGTCCACTGCCGGCGGGGAAGCGGAAATCATAGCCAAGGAGATGGGTGGTGCAATAGAAGGAACAGGAAGGGCCAGGGGAGGTTGGGATTCTTCTGCACCTACCGCTTGTTTGAGCCTTTTGGGAGATGAGCCTCCCGTTTATTTCTTTGCTTGTTCCTTGGGATCTGGAGACTGCGCGGTCTCCATTCCTTTCCTTTTCTAGGACCTAGTGACGGGAGGAGACTTGGAGGTCCCGCCAGTGGATGCGGTGGCAGCGACATCCTCTGTGGCACTTGGCTAGCTCTTGAGCCCCTCATAGGTTAGGACTACTCCTTGCCGCTTCAAATATGCCACCTGTCAATCGATCCACTCCCTGGTACGAGTTATGATTAGCTAGCTGATGGTGTCTAGGTCATCGACCTCCTGCTCATCCCAGTCGATCGACGGTATTGGTAGGTTGGCAACCACGGGGTACCTCGGATGCATGATGGTGGACTCGTCCTCCTCGACTTGGTCTGGCACCGGAAATGGTTGCACTCTTCTCAGGAATAGTACCGTCATGCGCATGTAGTGCCTAGCAAGCACTTCTTTGTCATCTTTGCAGTCGGCCAAGAAATCTTCAATGTGATATTGGTGGGCATATGCGGGCCCCAGTGCTTTTCTGATGTGGCCATGTGGGTCCATCCTTGGGCGAGCGGTGTACCAGTTGAAATGGTAGTCCTTTAGCTCCTTCTCAGAGTTACTAGCACATTGAGACATTTGCAGTCGATACAGGCCCTCGCCAAGGGTCATGGGGTCGAAGATCCCCGCTATGTGCTTGTTGCTGAAGATTGCTTGGATGTGTTGGAGTTGCCGAGAGAGCTCCAAGAGGATTATTCTGTCATTAAGGTAGCGAGGCAATCTATTCGGCCTTTCAGAGAAACCTTGGGCTCAGATGTACGTAAACTTTGGGAACTGGATGAACAGAAAAGCATATTCCTTTAAGAGCGCCATGGCACTGTGGGAGACCCTCCTCTCAAAGTCCCCGACAATCAATCTGATGATGTAGCCAGTGAAGGCATCATTAACCCTGCAGTAGTCTTTCTTGAAATTCCGGTATTGGAGTTGCAGATATTTGTCAAATGGCTTGAGCCCTCACTTCTGCCCCTGATCAAGTGCCACAAACAACCCACTATATTGTCTTTGATCTGCCAAGGAGTAGATGAGGTAGGAGGTCATGTATAATTTAGAACTCTTCTTCACGTTGACAAACTGCTCATGGAAGCAGTTGTTTATGATCCCTCCCCAGTAGAATGAGACCTTGGTTGTAACATCCTCATTTCCCCGTAGGATCTGTTCAATGTAGTATGTCATCCACTCCTGAAAGTAGGCGGCCATTGGGAGACCCATGACTCTGCTCAACATGGTCACCAGGTCATGGTAATCCTCGTGGAAATCGCTACGGAAGAGCTCTTGGGGAACCTTCACAGCGCTGCCCCATTTTTCCTTAAGCCAATGGAGGTTGATTGACTTCTTGCACCCTGAGGGATTGGCATACCACGCTGCCTGGCATTCTGCTAATGCAGGGACCTCCATCTGTTGGAATGTGGGGATGTGGAATGTCTTGGTGATCCCTTCTGGTGACATATCTGCAAGGACGTTCCCTTCTTTATCCACGATTGTTCTAGTATCCGTTTGATAGGCTTCTCGGCAAGCTATGACTAACTCGGGTGCCACGAGTGAGGGAGGGAAATCGGCAGCCTTGGCTCTTCCACTATGTCATATTAACCTGGCGTTCTTCGTTGTTGGGTTAACCCTGACCCTCTGAGTGAATTCATCAATGTCCACTTGGCCAATATTAGTATCTGAAATCTCCTTCCAATCCGTTGTGACCTTGGACTGGAGTGGTTCGCCCTGGAATTGATACTTCATTTGATCATTGTCTTATTTTCCTCAAGGGGTTCTTCCTGACTTCTTGCCCTTATCCTTCTCAGCGGATGCCCCTAAAGTTCCTGCACCTAATTCCATTTATTTTGCAAGCAAGGGCAAAGTGAGTGCAACAAAACATCAAAAGCATTCATGTTAGTTCATATCTCAAAAATAACATCTACTTTAAACAATCAATCAAGTATATCATAAATCTTATCTCTAGACGTTATTGATCTTTATTTCGGGGCATTTGGACAATCTGGGCCTAGAGGATTGGACTTCCCTGGCAGGAATGCTGTCTGGGAGGGAAAATGCAACAAAAAGCTCCTGGAGGCCCTTCTTGGCCAAATTTTAATGTTTTAGGAGGCCCATGATGGAGAAGAGCAAAATTTGGGATGTGGGTCGAAGTCGGATTCTAATTTTAGGATCGCTTGGATGGATTTAAGGGGCGCTAGAGGTTTCAAGCCAGGAAGCTATCGAGAGATGGCCGTTGGTGACAGTGGATAGCAGGCAAAAATCTGGCGGTGGAAGTCTGAGGGCCGGGGTCTAGGGAGCCAAAGGACAGCCGACATGTGTGCATCGCTTAGGCTTGGCAGCATTTGGCGCGACGGGGCCCGGAGGCCAGGGCGCCAGTTGGCAAAAGTTTATCTTTGAAGTTCAACGAAAATTGGTATACCAGGGCCCGGAGGTCAGAGCGCCAGAGGGCCTTGGCCGTTAGCAATAGTGGGCGAGAGGCAGACTTCCGAGGATGGAAGTCCAGCAACTAGCGCCCAGAGAGCGCAAGGAACAGCGGGCGAGGCAAAATTTGGAACAACGGGCGCAGACCGGAATACTGGGACATCGAGCCCTGCGTGTTTGCGGCAGCGAGGAGTTTCAGCAGGAACATACGGCAGATTGATGCTCAAGGTCCGGCGACTGGGCAGACGGGGTGAATATTCTGCCGGCAGGAGATCCACGGACTTCTGCGGATGGAAGTCTGGAAGCTGGGGCCCAGGGACGCGAAAGTCACGGTTCGAA
Organism: Sequoia sempervirens; assembly: GCA_007258455.2. Taxonomy (NCBI): domain Eukaryota; kingdom Viridiplantae; phylum Streptophyta; class Pinopsida; order Cupressales; family Cupressaceae; genus Sequoia; species Sequoia sempervirens. The sequence goes on along the minus strand of VDFB02072274.1, from coordinate 106,625,090 downwards.
AAAATAATGTCGACGGCGGAGCGGAGGGCGGGGTCCGGGGGGTCGGGCAGCATCGGGGACTTCACCGAAAGGATTCGCTGTTTCAAATGGTGGAAAATAAGGCATGGAGGCCCGACATCCGGGGCCTGAAGGCGAAAACGAAGGACTAATGCATCGGCGGAGCTCGAAAGGTGGGATGTTGGGCGATGTTCGCCAAATGAAGGAGGAAAACCTCATGTGGAACTCCAGAGAGGGAACTACGGGGTTTCGGGCCTCGGGACAACCAAAGGACTCAGGTTAGATTTCATGTTTTCATGGCGGAGCAGAGACTGGGACCCGGCAGCCGGGGAGGCAGGGTAGTTTGGCCGTTCAAGCTCGGCGGAAGGAAAACGGAAGTCCGAGGGAGGAAACCCGACAGACCGGGCCTGGAGAGGAGGATTGCCATCAACGAGTGTTTGAAGATTTCAGAATTCTGACGGCGAAGGTGGGTCTCAGGCTCGGGGCGAGGAATCTCTCTGCGCGAAGAACAGTCATGCCACGGAAAAGTTCTGAATCGGCGGTGAAGGCATCTTAGGTCTTTTACTTGGTTTTCTACCACATGGGCTTGGTGCGTAATCTATTTTTTGATCTCTTTACGCTTCCCTAACAATTTGTTCATTTATCTAGATCTTTCTAAATCATGAAAAACACACACGGGAGGGCCACCGATGACCTACCTCAAAACACGCTAGGTGGGGGACGTGGGATCCACGCACGGTCGATGGACTGATGCCGAGGGTGATGATCGCAACATAGTCGAAGGTGGTGGGCTCCAGATGATGACTTGTGCAATTTGCTACAATCCTGCAGAATGATAATGACTGCATAGATTGAGCTTTTTATACCCAAACCGCCACAAATGACTGCAATAAATGTTTGTACGGTCACGGGAAAAGTTGGTGAGTTTGAATATAGGTCAGCGGTGGCAGCGGCTACGACGGGGCCCGGCGGCTGGGAAGACGCGAGGTGACGGCCGTCGTTTGATTTTTGCTAATTTTTGAACGGTGACGGCGAGGAGCGGCCCAGGGCCCGAAGGGCGGTAAGCTGGAAGACATCCACCGTTAGGGGCAGCGAAACTGCCATGGAATTCCAGGAGTGGAACTCCAGACGGCCGGGCCTGGAAGAGTACATGGCAGACAGGCCACGGCGAAGACCTCTGACAAAGATAAGGCAGCTGGGGCCCGAGGAGTGGGAGGTCGCGGGAGGTTCACCATCGCGGACGCCGAGACTGAGACGGAAGTCCGAAAGCGGACTTTCGGGGTCCGGGGCCCAGAGGGGCAGACGCCGCCTTGAGAATTTTGTGACAAGTTTCAGACGGAGGGCGGCAGGGCAGACCCTGAGGTCCGAAAAGACGCTTGGTGAACACCAAAGGGACGACATTTCCAGAGGGGAAACTCGAAGAGGGAACCACAGACGCCCAGCCCCGGAGGGGCTAGGGGCCGTTTCAGGGCCAAAATGCCAGATGGATTCCCCAAGGCCCCGAAATGCAATAAAAAACCAAAAGTGGAGGCATGATCGATTTATGATGGGGCTTTGGAGGAACATCGACCATCTGAAACATCAAAAGGAGGGGCACGCAAAATGAGGCAGTTCTCAAAACGACCCAACAAGGAAAAAGAAAAGAGTGTCCCCATTCCGAACGGGGTGTGTGCGCTAAGGGCACAACAAATGGCGACTCTACTGGGGAACGCTGCCAAGCATTCTAGGAATAAATATTCATTCAGGACCCAGAATCTCTGGTTTCGTAGACCAGGCGTGGCTTCCAAAGACGAGTCCGGGAGAATGAGAGCCTTAATTGGGTCAGCTTACAGAACATCTCACAAGTGTGTGTGTGTAGTGAGTTCATTCATTTGCTAGGGATAGTGACTAGGGTTACCAAGTCAATCGAGTGAGCTACATAAATAGTCTAATACTAAAAGTAACTTGGACATTGCCCCACTGTCAGTCAGGCGTCTATAGCCCCGACGGAGTTGTCGCTACAATCTCATGGATATTGCTCTACTACCGGCCGGGCGTCCATAGCCCCGGTAGAGTTATCCAAACACCCGTACAGTCATTTATTTCCTTTTTTTAGAGTTCTTTTTCTCTTTTTGTTTTGATATTTCACTTCTCTTTTGCCATTTAGTTCGACCGAGTAAGCATTGAAGCCTACAATGGGTTTGAGACTGCAGTGGTCTCTAGAGTAGACTTAAGATTTTTCACTCACGAGGGTGTCATAACAACCATAGTACGGTCCTTCAAAAATTATTATTATGTGCTTTGTGCGAGATCCGAGATGTGGGTAAGAAGATCCAGCCAAGGGTCAAGTTTTGAGCAGAGTTCAAACAAGGAAATCATTCATAGAGAGCTTTCAAAGACCAATAATCTAGAGTGAATGTTTAGCCAAAGAACACAAAGAATGGACAGCAGAGTGAACCGCTTTTCGGGCGAGCACGACCACAGCAAAGGAGTGGGGAACGACTTTCAAAACAAAACTGTCGGGAGGGAGAAAACAAAAAATGACGCAAACAAAACACAGACAAGAAAGAAAGCAACTACTCTAACCTATGTACAAGTATTTACAATGAAGAGCTCGAAGGAGCTCAAGCCTGGAAGTAATGCTTCAGGTGCTGCCCGTTGACTGGCAGGACGTTCTCACTAGTTAAGGTCTTTAAGTGGAAAGCATTATCTCCCAAAATCTCAGCTATTTGAAAGGGGCCAAGCCAAAGCTTGTCAAATTTGTTGTGTCCCCCTTTCTTCTCATGGGCCTTGTCCCAATACAGGACCAAATCTGCAATTCTAAAGGCCTTGATCTTGGCTTGGCAGTCGAACCATCTCTTAACTATGCCCTGATGTTTGGCGAAATTTTCTATTGCACAGTTTTAGACTTCCTCTAAATGTAAGAGCTCAACTAACCAAGCTTCCATACGATCTCCTCCCTCATAAAAATTGTTGATGAACTGAAGAGCATGAATCTTCAGATGGATGGAGAATATAGGCTCTAGGCCATAGACAAGGTGGAACAGAGAATCGCCAAGGGCAGCCTTGTGGCGAGTATGATCAGCCCAAAGGGCGAAATGAAGCTGGGTATGCCAGTCCTTGGGATTCCTATCTAGCAGATTTTTTATCACAGTAATCATGTTCTTATTCATGGATTCGGCAAGGCCATTACCCTGAGGGTAGTAATTAGATGAGAATTTAAGGGCTATTCCATAGTGAAATGCCCAACTAGCAAATTTTAATGAAGCAAACGCAGGTCCATTATCACATACCAAAGCATATGGACAACCAAAGAAATTTAAAATGGAACTTTCTAGAAAATTAGTAATTAATTTAGTTGTGCATTGCTTACATACTATTACTTCCGTCCATCTAGTACAATAATCAGTAGCGGTAAGAATGTACCTATGTCCCGTAGATGATGGAGGGCTTACCGGACCGATGAAGTCAAGACCCCATTGCGCAAAAGGCCTTACCTCCAGCACAGGCTGCAATGGGACAACAACATTCCTCTCCCTGGTGGCAGTGGTTTGGCATGTGTGACATAAACGAACATGGCAATGGGCACCCTTGAAGATGGTTGGCCAATAATACCCTGCTCTCAATATTTGATGCATCGTGGAGGAATCAGAACCGTGGCCCGTGCCAAATTTATTGTGAAACTCTTTCAAAACGCGTTCTGCTTCTCCCTTGCCAAGGCATCTCAAGTAAATGCCTTCATGGTTCTTCTTGTAGAGAATGGAACCCTGCAGCATGTAACCATTACTTTTCAATCTCAGGGCCCTCTTTTGGACTCCTTGCAGTTGCGGCGGGCACTTATGGTTCAACAAATAGTAGATGACATCTTGGTACCATTCTCCCGGGGAGACATCTTCAAGCTGGTACTACTGCACCATGAGTTCAGGTCAAGCCTCTATTGCTATTTCGACAATTATGTGGGTGAGTGCCTGCCCTCGTACCAGTTTCATTGGTTAGATCTCCATATCATACTCTTGGAGCAGGTTGACCCATTTAGCTCTTCGTTCACCCAATTCATTTTGTATGAGTAGTGTCTTAACTGCTGGGTCGGGGATAATGGTGAACACCTTGTTGCGTAGAATGTAGTGTCTAAATTTCTTCACTCCTCTAACGAGAGCATACGCCTACTTTTCAATGTTGTGGTAACACAATTCAGCGTCCTTGAGGGGAGCACTCATGAAGGTGATCAGATGCTCATTTCCTTCATCGTCCTTCTGGGTCAACATGCTAACACAGGAATGCTCTGAAGCAAATGAGTAGATGTAGAATAGTTTCAGATAGTCTGGGCTAACTAACACAGGCGCCTCAGCGATAGCCTGTTTGATTTCTTCGAAGGATTGTTTGGCATCTGGTGTCCATTCAACTTTGACATCCTATTTGAGTATGGCATTGAGAGGCTTAACAATCTCCGCGAAACCTGTGATAAATTTTTAGACGAAATTGATCTTTTCGAAGAAAGATTTTAATTCCTTCTTGCTACCCGGGGCCTGAATTTTGAGTAAGGACTCGATGTGTTCAGGATCAATGGAGATTCCTTGCTCCGAAATGATGTGTCCGAGTAGCCTGCCTTTAGTCACTCTAAAAATGCACTTCTTGGGGTTGAGGGAAACCCCGAACTCTCTACATCTCTAAAACACTTTACATAAGTCAGAAACGTGATCGCCCCACTTCTTAGAAAATATGGTCAAGTCATCCATGTAGATGATTATGCACTTGCCAATTAGGTCCTTGAAGGCGACATCCATGGCATGTTGGAACGTGGCACCGGCATTGATGAGCCCAAAAGGCATTCTCCTGTATCCAAACATCCCCCACTTAGTGGTGAACATCGTTTTATGACGATCCTCATATTGTACCATTACCTAGTTATACCCAGAGTATCCGTCGAGGAACGACATCATCTGGGAGTCATTGACGATCTGCAGCACCTCATCCAATGACGGTACTAGATAGTTGTCTTTCTCCGAGGTGCGGTTTAGATTGCGGAAATCCATACACAATCTAATCTCCCCATTCTTCTTCTTGACCGGGACCAAGTTAGCCACCCACGTGGAATGCCTGACAGGAAAAATGATTCTTACTGAGAGCAATTTCTGCACCTCCTTATAAATGACAGGTTCCAGCAAGGCATTGATAAGGCGCTGCCACTAGCATAATGGGCTCACTTTTGTCTTAAGAGGAATAGTGTGTGTAATGACATAAGTGTCATAAGTTTTCAAATCTTCATAGCTCCATGCCACCACATCATGGTACCTTCACAACACATCCATGATTCCTCTTCTTTCCTCTGGCATGCACACCTTGCCGATAAAAACATTCTTGATCTCCTCGGCTGTCCCAAGGCTGTGTGCATTACACTGGTTGCTTATGGCTTCCTTCTTCATTTGTTGATCCTGATCTTTGATCTGATCTAAATCAAATACGTGTTCCAGCTGAACCATACCCCTGGGGATCATATTGGTTTTGAGGTTGATGACCCCTCTATGTCCAATTCAGCCTCCTATAGATCAGCTTCATCAATTATTTGAGCTGCGAAGACATTAGAACTTGTGATGAACTGAAGGATATGTCTGTCATCATTGAAGACTTGTAGGTGGGTAACATTATCTGGGACTGATAGTGTGGACGTTAGCTCAACATTGAATTTCTTGAGCTCAGACAAAGAGAGGGGTTGCAGCGTGCTAGCCGCTTGAGCCAAGGCATCAACTGTGTGATTCTGAGCATGAGGGATCAATTGTATGTTGAATGCATCCAAACCCTCTAAGAGATCCCAAACCCTATGCCTATAATTTGTGATTCTCTGATCATGATAGGAATACAACTTCCTGACTTGTTTAACTACGAGTGTAGAATCCTCAAAAACTTGGACACTTTTACGTTTTTCTTCAAGGCCATGAGAAGGCCAAAGACTAAGGCCTCATATTCCGCTACGTTATTGGTGCAATAAAACTGCAATCGATGGGCAGTGAGAAATTTTTTACCTATTGGGCTGATGAGTTCGAATCCAGCTCCATCTCCTTGCCTGCACTTGGATCCATCAAATCAAAGCGTCCAGCACACAGAGGATTCCTTATCTTCGGGTCTGATTGAGCTTTCGTTCCCTTTCGGCTGGGTGGCTGGTCTTGTAGCCTTGGGGAAGTTTTCTAGTTCAATGCAATGATCAACAGGTGGTTCTACTAGTGTCTCCTTTAGCGTTTCCATTTGGAGGGTAGCTAATTTTCTAACATGCATCACTGTTGATTGACACAAACAACAACCAAACTCAGAGTGTGCCACATTGTGAACCCTGCACCAGTTCGGCAACAAGAGATGCTAGAAATTCATTCGGGCCCCTAGGCTGAGATGATCCTTTGCACACTTTTCCATGAATTCTTGGAAGCCATTGAGCAATCCTTAGTCGTCCTCCTTATCCAACTTATCATCTGCTTCCATCAATGTTTCTGTGTCTAGGGGCATTCATGTAGAATTGGTCGAAGGACTACACAACACTAGCAACACTTCATCTGCATGTTCTTCCTGAAGCCTAATCTCATTTTGGTAGGAAAAAGGGCGGTAATTCCCTAAATCGGTCTCGACAAACAACACCTCGCTAAGATTATTGTATTCTGTGATCATGTACTTCATATGGGGTTCACGGTTGATATAGATCTGATTTGGCAGCCCCTTCCATGGCAGCCACATGTGAGAAAGGTCTGTGGTGGTGTATCCATTCAATGCCTTGGTGAATTCCCTTCCCAAAATGATTCCATATGCATCAGAAATGTCAGCCACTTGAATATCAATGACCTAATGTATCTGCGGGTCTACAACAATCTACATTGGGATACGGTTTATTTTACCCACGATGTTGATTTCTATTTTGTCCAGCTGGGTCACCTTTCTCTTTGACGGTGTGAGAGTGATACCAAGAGCTTTGCAGACAGCCAAAGGCATGATATTGGCAGACGCTCCTAAATCGAGTAGGCAGTTATGCAAGTTCTTCCCAAAGATCCTGATGGTAGTCAAGAAAGGGGGAGTTTCTGGTCTCCCTTGGAGGATGCCCATAGGTGTGTCCATGTGAGCTATCTGACCTTTGTTCCTATCATTGTCCATATCTTTGGTTTCCTTAAATTGTTGGTTCTTAGAAAATTTCCTATTAGCCCTTTTTGACTCCTTTTCAATTTGCTTACATGTTGACTGATTTATGGGAACATCGTTCTTTCTTCTGGTATTGTCCTGTATCTCCGGTTCTTTCCTAGGCTCTTCAAAGGTTACCCTCTTAGCTAGGGTTTCTTATGTCATATTAGAGCATGAAGTCCCATTAAGGACCCTAAAGAAGGCATGCCTCACAGCAGGAACTTTGAGTAATTCGAAAGCAGATAAGCTAATTTTTACCTTCTTGAACTCTTCTACCACATATTCACCCATTTGTTCAATTTATGTGCTAAAAGCCTGGCCTATAGCAGAACTAGGGGGTTGGACCTTCGCTTGTCCAGACGGGTTTTAAGGTTGGCCTTGAGGCTGATTTTGCGACTGATTTCGAGACCTATTCTTGTTGAGGTATTGAGTGGGTATATGAGGAAGCCCAGGGTTATTGTTGGCGTTGGTTTCAGGCGGAGTGGTAAAATTGTTTGGTGAGGTAGAGGTTGTAAAGAGTCTTCCTACTTGTCTATTCCTAAGGAAATAAGGACTCGACTATTGATGGAACATGTGGACCTCATCTACAAATGGTTCTTCTTCATCTACCAGACCATTATCTACTGAATCGAAGAGCTGAGCCAAGGTTTGTTTATTACTTACCTCTTGCACTTCTTTATCCTCAATAGGAGTAGGCTCGACCTCAGGTTCGTTGCAGTCACCTCGCGGGAATGGCATTTGATTAACCACGAGGCAGGAGGAATCGTAGGGCTCTGATGGGACGATGTCCCTACAGCTGGCATTATCGACCACATTTTGTACTTCCACCTGGAAAATCTCAGCAGCTGTCTGGAACTCGGGACAATCCAGCTCAGAATGTGTACTGGTTTTGTGAAGTCGACACCACCCAGACAAAGCTGCTTCGGCCAAATATACGCCACTGGATGTTTCGTCATTGCTTGTCGGTTGATCGAATGGCATGGGGACACCACTATTGTTGGGTCTAGTGTTCCACATGTGATTTTGCCTCTGAGAAGGTCTTCTTTCTACATTTTGATTGGCGTTTTGCCCCCTCTCATAATTCTACCCAGAGGAAGTGCCTACTTCATGATTATCTCTGCTGTCCCTATTGTCTCAGCTGTCTCGAATGAGATTGGCCTAGAAATTACATTGGGAGGCCTGCAACTGATTATTTTGATTCTTTAGATGCGTCATCTCCATGGACATTTTTTTGATCATCTCAGTCAGCTCCTCTAGCTTGTCTTTCTCAGTCGTGCCTCCAGGCAACGGGGCCAGATTTTGGAGAAAAGCGGGCGGGGCCACCGGCTGATTTTGATAGGCTGGAGGAAAGTCCAGTCTCGATAGGTACAATGGCACCTAGGGCTGTTGGGAATACGCCTACTGTTGCAGAGCAATCTAGGAATAGTTGTACTGCTACTGGGGCTACAAATAGAAAGACGCAGGAGGTGCATAATTCAACGGCTGCCCCGGATGCGGCACCATAGGCAATTAGGGTACCTGGTTCATAAGAGGGGTTTGGTGAGCAAACACCTGATTGAGCCCTTGAATCTGCATTACGTGGGTGACCAGCCCTAAAGAAGGCAGTGGGTCAGAGATATTCTACCCCAAATCCACACTGACGACAACGGCTTCCGCATAGGCGGTCACCAAGGTACCAGGCGGTGGGCGCATCCTTTTAGCCAAGGCCAATGTGAGGTTGTCCAGCACTGCGTAGTAGACCGGGAGGGCTGCCATATCATTATGGAGGTATGGATCCTGAAGCCTCATGTGAGCCTGATGGAAGTGGTCATTGAAGGAGTCAATAGGTTCATTGACCTCCCTTATGACAGACATGAACTGTTGGTAAAGGTCTGCGGGGTTAATGGGGATCTTGTATTTCTGCAGGAAGGCATTCTTCATTAGGTTCTACGAGGTAATGGATCACCTCGGCAGATTGATGTACCAATAGAAGGCCTCTTCCCCCAAGGAATGTAGAAAAAGATGACATGCAACGTCTTCATGGTCCACTTGCATTTCGGTGATCGTTGTCTCGAATATTTTGATATGCTCCTTAGTTGTTCTTTGCATATCGCGCGGATGAAACTTCGAACAAAAGCCCTCTGGATTCTTGGGCATATCATTGTAAACAACAAAATGTATTGGCGAAGGGTTATGCGCTAACCAAGCCATGGAGGGTGGTGGAGGTGGTACTTGCTGTAGAAAAATAGGGATTTGGTGCTGTATTTGCAATACAATAGCAATCTGGGGCTGCACTTGAGCTATGGCTGCCTGGACTGTGCCTTAGGCTGGAAAGGCCGGGAGAGGAGCAATCCCCTGGCTGCCAGAGATAGAAGGTGTAAATGTTGTTTGAAATGGTTGGGTGGAAGGTGAAGGCCAGCCAAACGAGGGTGAGGATGAAATGGACGCAGATGGAATGGAGGAAGAGAAAGAGGTAACACTACCTCCTTGCGCTCGCTTTGCCCTCGTGGGAGGCTAAAATTCTTCGAATTCCCTTTTGTTTAGCATTGACCGTAGAACTCTTTGAAACATTTATGGGGAGAATGATTTGATTCGATCTAGCTTCACTTTATCCCTCAACTTAGTGTTTTCACTATGCCCTCCTTTTAGCGCCAGTTCTGTTGATGGTGTTTTATGCACTTCTCAACATAGGCAGTGCATAGGCACACTACCTCTCTTGAAAGACAATCTCCCACAATCGAATTGCATAACACTATCCCAAGGTCTCTTGGATTTCAGGTCATGACAGTGCTTAGATACCTTAGTAGTTTGATGTAATTTGCTGGAATCAAAAGGTGGTCTTACAGAAAACACAAAGTGTGGACACAAAGTATGAAGTTGGATCTTAAAAATGGAGTCCTTAGGATAAAGGCTATTATGCGTTGGTTGTAGGTTCAAACAACAATCTTGGACTCCATCTAGTTATTGGATTTGGCTTTACAATGTGCAATGAACCTTAACAAAGGTTAGTTACTAAAAAAAATGAAAAGGGCGAAGGAGAGGAAAAGTTTATAAGTTTGAAACTAGCAATGAATAGTGACAATGGAGTTCCTGCAATGGACAATTTTTTAAAACAATATCCCACTTAACCAGGAATTTCACAGTATCATGGAAATTGTGCTATCTTCTAAGGGCTATAGATATTTCATCCTTCATCCACCACATACATGCATGAATAAAAGATAAATGTTTGGGACAGCTTTAAAATCAAGTCCAGGCTAACTTTGCACAGCTATCTACCATCAACAAACAACAAAAAGTATGGACTAAGGAATCATCAACAAAGCAGGAATTTTCACCATCACCCAACAACATTCTTAAGATTTATCCAAAGAAAGAAAACAGCTAACTAAACAACAATAAGGTCTAAGTCAAACTTCTAACATTGGAGAATGAATCAAATAACATGAGAGAAATCAAGAAAATACACCAATTCAATGTCTTTTTTTATAAATTTCAGCAGCATGCCTTTACAACAACTCAACTCTCTCTTTGCAAATGAGAGGAGTGCATTATTTATAGTTTTCCAAAAGTTAAATGAATGGCCAAGATTCATTCTCATTGTGTGGCCACGATTCATTACAAAATAGGGTTTCACCTACCCCCAAATAAATGTCAATTTAAAATTACATTTTTGTCCTTTCTCTATTTTATCTTCTTGTGGAGGGCACAATAACTCTTTCGTCCTATAGTTGATTGTTGTTTCCTTTGCTATAGATACTCTTTAGGAAGGTCTTCTTCTTTGGCTGGGCTGTCCTTTTGCTCCTCGGAAGTTGTGTGTTCTATGTGTTTGAGGATGACCGCTTGGAGCTTATCTATCTCGAGGATTTCACACCGCAAGGCCTGATAGCTCCATTCTTTAGCATTTTCTTCCAGCCTCTTCTAATCTTCATTATACTTCGAGCCTTGGTCCCTAAATAGCTTTGATTGGTCGAAGGCGTCAGCATCAAAACTTAGGAACTCCATTGTGATTTCTCCAACTGTCCCGTCCTTCATCTTCCCCTGGAAGTAGGGCTTGATCTTCTCTGGATCTATTTGCACCATGGGCATACCAAAGCCAGTCATCAGCTTGAGATATCGGGCACATTCCGCCCGGATTTCCTTGATCCATTCAATGTCTGGATCCACTCTACTTAGGATTTTCTCCAACCTCTCATTCCGGTTGTCGAAGTCTCTGTGCCACACATCCACTAGCTAGTGATCTTCTTTTTTCAGCTCTAGCTTCTCCTCCCACGTGGCCTCAGGCATTTGAAGGATAGCCTCGATTCTTGGGAAGGTGGAGTCGTAGGTGGTGGGAAAATTGGTGCAAAGCCTCTTCGTGCTCTCCAGGGACTGCATCAGGTCCAAGAACTTGTTGGCTGTCTGCATAGCCCTGCTGATTCCCATGTTTCCGACGTATGTGACCTGCCAGAACAAATCCTCAGTGGTTTTCTCCAAGTTCTTCGTTCTCTCAAGTTTATCTATCTGTTCTTTGGAGAGCAACTACGGTGCGGCTGTGGAGGTGGTGGGCAGGTCATCCACTGAGGACCATTGCTGTATATAGTCTGTTAATGCTGCAACCTACGCTTTGAGCTCATCCTTGGAGAATTTATCCTACTTTATCAGGTGTACTACTGTGGCCACCAACTCCTCAAGGTGCTTGACTTTTTGCTCTCTAGTTGCTGTCCCCAAGTCAATGGTTGAGATGTTATAACTCACCCCTATTTGGCCAACTGTAGGTGTTGCAATTTGTACCGCTTGGGAGCCAGAAGTATCCATTGTTATCTTGGATTAGACCTTGGGCTTCTTCTCCTTCTTTATCGTGATCTGGGACAAAGCCAAGATGGCCTCCAACCTTGCTCTTAGGTCCTTCAGCACAGGGGTCATCTTTTCAAACTTCTTTTCCAACCATTCAGGCACAACAGGCCTATCCTTGGGTGAATTATGGCTTCCCTCACCCTTTTCAGTCAAAGGCAAGACTTCTGCCTCCTTTTCCTTTTGGGGTTCTCCTTTCTTTTGGGAAGTATCCTTTTTTTTGTCAGAGTCATGAATGAATATGAGGCATTTGACAGGCAGCCCGGCTGATGGTTGCCAGATGGGACTTTCTTACTTCACTGCCTCTTCTTCCTTTTTCTCATCAGTAGCCTCGACCTCGGGGCTCTTGACAGCACGGGTCTCAGCCTCTGCTAAATCTTTTATCTACTGCTCTTCTGGTGGCTACCCTTCTTCACCATGTGGTGACTCTTCTGTTCCTTCCCTAACGTTCTTTAGCTGCTATGCCATCTCCTCAAGGTCCTCATCGAAAGTCTGGATGATTTCCTTGGCACCCGAGCCACCCTTTTCATCTCCACTCTCGGAAGAGCTTGTCTCCTCCTCCTCATAGACCATCCTGTCGATAGTTTGGTGCTCGTATTCGGGGTGCTCATAATACTCATCAGCCTCCTCTTCGATAGACTTTGAGGCTTCCTGCTCTCGCTCCTCCAACTCTTTTGAAATTTGCATTGTGGCTTCCATAGCTGGTGGCCCGGTCGGTGGTTGTGAAGGTTGAGCCATTGTAAGGACTTGGGCGAGGGCTGCTTGGAGATTTGGGTTCATTAAGATCTGGGAAAGCTTAGGGGGAAGGTTTTGCATATGTCTCGTAAGAGCTTCGGGCATAGCGGCAGTGAGAACAGACGATGTTATTGTTGCCAAAGGGAGTGATGTAATCAGCGACATGGAGCAGAAGAAGAAGGTGGAGTGGTCATGCCAGAAGAGGAGTCAACGATTATTACTAATTCAACCGGAGGCAAAGGGGCAAGATGGACAGAAATGTCCACTGGCGGCTTGGAAGCGGCAACCGCAGCCAGGGAGATGGGTAGCGCAATAGAAGGAGCAGGAAGGGCCAGGGGAGGCTGGGATTCTTCTGCACCTACCGCTTGTTTGAGCCTTTTGGGAGATGAGTCTCCCATTTCTTTCTTTGCTTGTTCCTTGGGATTTGGAGACTGTGCGGTCTCTGTTCCTTTCCTTTTTTGGGACCTAGTGATAGGAGGAGACTTGGAGGTCCCGCTAGTTGACGCGGTGGTAGCGACATCCTCTGTGGCACTTGCCTTGCTCTTGAGCCCCTCATAGGTCAGGACTACTTCGTGCCGCTTCAGATATGACACCTGTCCATCGATCCACTCCCTGGTACGAATTATCATTGGCTGGGTGATGGTGTCCAAGTCATCGACCTCCTGCTCATCCTAGTCGATCAATGGTATTGGTTGGTTGGCAACCGCAGTGTACCTCAGATGCATGATGGTAGACTCATCCTCCTTCACTTGATCTAGCACCGAAAACGGTTGGACTGGTCCTCCTTGACTTGGTCCGGCACCGGAGACATTTGCAGTTGATACAGGCCCTGGCCAAGGGTCATGGGGTAGGAGATCCCCACTATGTGCTTATTGCTGAAGATTGCTTGGATGTGTTGGAGTTGCCGAAAGAGCTCCAAGAGGATTATTCTATCATTAAGGTAGCAAGGCAATCTATTCAGCTTTTTAGAGAAACCCTGGGCCTGGATGTACGTAAACTTTGGGAACTGGATGAATAGAAAAACATATTCCTTTAAGAGCGCCCTGGCACTATGGGAGACCCTCCTCTCGAAGTCCCTAGCAATCAATCTGATGATGTGGCCAGTGAAGGCGTCATTAACCCTACAGTAGTCTTTCTTGAAATTTTGGTATTGGAGTTGCAGATATTTGTCAAATGGCTTGAGCCCTCGCTTCTGCCCCTAATCATGTGCCACAAACAACCTGCTGTATTGTCTTTGATCTGTCAGGGAGTAGACGAGGTAGGAGGTCATGTAGAATTTAGAACTCTTCTTCACATTGATAAACTGCTCATGGAAGCAGTTGCTTATGATCCCTCCCCAGTAGAATAAGACCTTGGTTGTAACATCTTCATTTCCCCGTAGGATCTGCTCAATATAGTATGTCATCCACTCCTGAAAGTAGGCGGTCGTTGGGAGACCCATGACTCTGCTCAACATGGACACCAGGTCATGGTAATCCTCATGGAAATCGCTACGGAAGAGCTCCTGGAGAACCTTCGCAGCACTGCCCCATTTTTCCTTAAGCCAATGGAGGTTTATTGACTTCTTACACCCTGAGGGATTGGCATCCCACGCTGCTTGGCATTCTGCTAATGTGGAGACCTCCATCTGTTGGAACATGTGGATGTAGAATGTCTTGGTGATCCCTTCTGGTGACATATCTGCAAGGACATTCCCTTCTTTATCCATGATTGTTCTAGTATCCGTTTGATAGGATTCTCGGCAAGCCATGACTAACTCGGGTGCCACGAGCGAGGGAGGGAAACCAGTAGCCTTGGCTATTCCACTCTGCTGTATTAACCTGGCATTCTTCGTTGTTGGGTTGACCCTGACCCTCTGAGTGAATTCATCAATGTCTATTTGGCCAATATTAGTATCTGAAATCTCCTTCCAGTCCGTTGTGACCTTGGAGTGGAGCAGTTTGCCCTGGAATTGATACTTCATTTGATCCTTGTCTTCTTTTCCTCGAGGGGTTCTTCTTAACTTCTTGCCCTTATCCTTCTTGACGGATGCCCCTAAAGTTCCTGCACCTGATTCCATATATTCTACAAGCAAGGGCAAAGTGAGTGCAACAAAACATCAAAAGCGTTCATGTTAGTTCATATCTCGAAAATAACATCTACTTTAAACAATCAATCAAGTATATCATAAATCTTATCTCTAGACATTATTGATCTTCGTTTCAGGGCATTTGGACAATCCAGGCCCGGAAGGCCGGACTTCCTTGGCAGGAATGCTGTCTGGGAGGGAAAATGCAACGGAAAGCTCCCAGAGGCCTTTCTTGGCCAAATTTTAATGTTTTAGGAGGCCAATGATGGAGAAGAGAAAAATTTGGGATGTGGGTCGAAGTCAGATTCTAATTTTAGGATCATTTGGATGGATTTAAGGGGCACCGAAGGTTTCAAGCCAGGAAGCTGTCGAGAGATGGCCGTTGGCGATGGCAGACAGCAGGCGGAAATCTGGTGGTGGAAGTCCGAGGGCCAGGGTCTGGGGAGCCAAAGGATGACTGGCATGTGTGCATCGTTTAGGCTTGGCGACATTTGGCACAGCGGGGCCCAGAGGCCAGGGCACCGGTCGGTAAAAGTTTATCTTTCAAGTTCAGCAGAAATTGGTATACCGGGGCTTGGAGGTTGGAGCACCGGAGGGCCTTAGCCGTTAGCAATAGCGGGCGAGAGACGGACTTCCAAGGACGGAAGTCCGGCAACCAGCGCCCGGAGAGCGGAAGGCACAGCGGGCGGGACAAAATTTGGAATAGCGGGCGCAGACTGGAATCCCGGGACACGCGGCCAGGCGTGTTTGCAGCAGCAAGGAGTTTCAGTAGGAACATACGGTAGATTGATGCTCGAGGTCTGGCGACCGAGCATACGAGGCAAAGATTCTGCCGATAGGACATCCACGGACTTCTGCGGACAGAAGTCCAAAAGTCGGGGCCCGGGGATGCGAAAGTCACGGTTCAAAAAAATAATGCTGACGACGGAGCGGAGGGCGGGGTTTGGGGGGTCGGGCAGCATTGGGGACTTTGTCGAAAGGCTTTGCCATTTCGAACAGTGGAAAATAAGGCAGGAGGCCCGACATCCGGGGCCCGAAGGCAAAAATGAAGGACCGACGCATCGGCAGAGCCTGGAAGGCAGGATGCCGAGTGACTTTCACCGAACAAAGGACGTGAACATTGTGCAGAACTCTTAAGAGGGAACTCCGGTGTTCCGGGCCCTAGGACGACCAAAGGACTCAGGTTAGATTTCAAGTTTTCATGGCGGAGCAGAGACCGGGACCCGGCAGCCAGGGAGGCAGGGCAGTTTGGCCGTTCAAGCTCGGCAGAAGGCAAATGGAAGTCCGAGGGAGCAAACCTGACGGACTGAGCCCGGAGAGGAGGATTGTCGTTGGCGGGTGTTTGAAGATTTCATAATTTTGACAGCGAAGGCGGGTCTCGGGCCCGAGGCGAGGAATCGCCCTGCGCGAAGAACAGTCGCGCCAAGGAAAAGTTCTGAATTAGCGGCGAAGGCATCTTAGGTGTTTTACTTGGTTTTCTACCACATGGGTTTGGTGCGTAATCTAGTTTTCTATCTCTTTACACCTCCCTAACAATTTTTTCATTTATCTAGATCTTTCTAAATCATGAAAAACACACAGGAGGGCCACCGATGACCTACCTCAAAACACGCTAGGAGAGGGACGCGGAATCCACACACGGTCGATGGACTGATGTCGAGGGCGATGATCGTGACGTAGTCGAAGGCTGTGGGCTCCAGATGATGACTTGTACAATTTGCTCCAATCTTGTAGAATGATAATGACTGCCCAGATTGGGCTTTTTATACCCAAACCACCACAAATGACTACAATAAATGTTTGTACAACCGCGGGAAAAGTTGGTGAGTTTGAATTTAGGTCAGTGGCGGCGGCGACTACGTCGAGGCCCAGTGGCCGGGAAGACGCGAGGTGACGGCCGTCGTTTGATTTTCGCTAATTTTTGAACGGTGACGGCGAGGAGCGGCCCAAGGCCCAGAGGGTGAGAAGCCGGAAGACATCCACCGTCAGGGGCGTCAAAACTGCCATGGAATTCCGGGAGCAGAACTCCAGATGGCCGGGCTCAGAAGAGTACATGGTAGACAGACCACGCCGAAGACCTCCGACGGAGATAAGGCAGGCGGGGCCCGAGGAGCGGGAGGCCGTGGGAGGTTTTCTGTCACGGACGGCAAGACCGAGACGGAAGTCCGGAAGTGGACTTTCGGGGTCCGGGGTCCGGAGGGGCAGATGCCGCCCCAAAAATTTTGTGACAAGTTTTAGACGGAGGGTGGCAGGGCGGACCCCGAGGTCTGAAAGGACGCTCGGCAAATGCCAAAGGGACGACATTTCCAGAGGGGAAACCCGAAGAGGGAACCCCGGACGCCCAGGCCCAGAGGGGCCTGGGGCCGTTTCAGGGCCAAAATGCCAGAGGCATTCCCCAAGGCCCAGGAACATAACAAAAAACCAAAAGTGAAGGCATGATTGATTTATGATGGGGCTTTGGACGAACATCGACCATCTGAAACATCAAAATGAGGGGCACGCAAAACGAGGAAATGCCCAAAATGACCTGACAAGGTGAAAGAAAAGAGGGTCCCCATTCCGAACGGGGCGTGTGTCCTAAGGGCACAACAGGTACCTTCTAAGCCACGTTCTAGTAACAACAACTAAGCATGTAGGGTATTATATGTTTTCTCCATCTATAACTGGGGCCTCCAATTTCTTTTTGGCTTCAACACAATGACACAAGTAATAGTTTGTTCCCTCTTTGTTTTCTTCATCTGCAATACCTGCATAAACATTCCCTCCATTGATATGTGCAACAAATCTCTTGAAATTAGTCAAGATTATTGTTCTCTCTCAAGTCTCTCCCTCCTAACCCCTCTCTCTCCCTCAACTCCCTCTCTCTCAATCACTCACTCCTATTTCTCTCCCCTCTACCCTCTATCCTCAACCCTTGTAAACTCAACCCTTAATCTCTAATCCCTCAACCCTTAAACCCTAGACCCTAAACCCCTACACCCTCTAAACCATTAAACACTCAACCCTAAACCCCTTAGTTCTCTACCCTCTACCCTTAACCCTTATACCATTTACCCTAAAATCCTAATTCTATCTCTGTACCCCTACCCTCCACCCTTAACCCTTATACCCTCTATTATCTACCCTTTATCTCTCTCCCCTCTACCCTCTACCCTCTCTCTCTCCCACTCCCTCTCTCTCTCTCTCATCTCTCCCTCCTACACCCTCTCACTCTCTCAACTCCCTCCCTCTCACTCACTCACTCCTATCTCTCTTCCCTCTACCCTCTACCCTTAACCCTTATACCCTCTACCCTTAAACCCTAATTCTATCTCTCTCCCCTCTACCCTCTACCCTTCACCCTTATACCTTCTATCCTCTGCCCTCTCTCTCTCTCTCCTACCCCCTTTTCCTCTCCCCCCTCTACCCTCTACCCTTAACCCTTATACCCTCTACCGTTAAACCCTAATTCTATCTCTCTCCCCTCTACACTCTACCTTTAACTCTTATACCCTCTATCATCTACCATTTATCTCTCTCT
>VDFB02072274.1:106488846-106602987 GCA_007258455.2 Sequoia sempervirens | reverse complement strand
TACGACCAAAATTCTATTTTTGAGTATCCCGCCGAAAAGTGGCTTAAAGGCAAAATATTTATTAAAAAATCATCAGAAAAATCATGCATCAACTACATATTGTTAGCTAAATTTTAACCGTAGTGAGTTTAAAAATACTAAAAAAAATTTCACCGTTCAAGGGTCGTACAAGAGTTGCTATGTTATTTTTTTCTAACAAAACCAACATGAATTTGTGTACATCCACCATTTTAACCCCTTAATCTCAACCATTTCCAAAATAAATTTGTAGTTTAGAAAGTAGACTTAGAACACTTCAATCCTTATTTTTATTCCATCTCAAAATTTTGAGTTTAACTCTCCTCAATTTCACATCCAAGGTCAGTATTTCCTAGTTTTAGAAAAAAAAATTATCACTTAAGTCCCCTTTTTGGGAACCATCTTTGTGCACTTACCCCCTTCATGCACTTGTGTAATACCCTTTGTGATTGTCAAAATTTGGTTAGTAGTCGAGATTCAAGGTCCACTTCTAGCCGAATTGATAGATCCAAGCTAGCCAACCAAAACACTTCCCAACCTTGTAGAAAACAAAATAAGGGGTTCTTGCAATTCAACCCCACTCAAAAAACAACTCAAGCTGTTAATAACCAAGTAGCTTTTGTGAAAACCACAGTGCCCTTTAGTTATGGAGATCCGAAAAGTGGTGGAGGGGCACTTAGGTTCTCATGCCCAAGATGGGTAAAATGTTAATTTTTTTTTTGTTTAAGTTCTTAATATGTAATAAGGTCCAAGAAGACCATTTTAAATGTGTTGGAATCTATTTTGGGTCACTAGGTGTTAAGTTTGTGTGCAAATGTAAAAGTGTCAAAGTTGTTGAATGTTGTCAAGTTGCAAAAAAATCAACTTATGCAAGTTTTTGTGTCTAGTGGAAGGTGAATGGTTGGAAATTGAAAATTATTTTGTAACTATTTGGAATTTGATGTAAATTCCTTAAAAATTCCTTGCAAGGTTGGATATTGGTTTGTAGGTGTGGTTAGAAGTTGTAACTTTGAAGTTTAAGCAATAAAATTCCTTTGTTTTCTAAAAATATGAATGTTGCATCATTGTTATTTGATGTAGTATGGTATTGTACGAAATTTTCATGACCTAAACATGATTGGGTGTGATAGAGGATTGATTTATATTTCATTTTAAATTGGTTTGGTTGATTTCTGTTAAGTTTTATGTAAGTTGTGATCGAATGGGTGATTGTCACTTTCAGATTTTTTCTATAACCAACATTTTTGCAACATGTGGTACAAATTTGACATTCCATATCTTGATCTCTGACCAAGTGATATTGAAATAAATATGAATCTAATTTCTAATTCACTTGGTCTCATTTATTTTTATTGAGTTTGGGGAGAGATATAGCAATTTTGGAAAAAATAGTTCAAAACTATCATAAACCCTAGGGAGGGTAACTAGTGACTTTCAAAATATGATTTCTCATTGTTTCCACAATGGAGAATTGTAATTTTCTATGTGGGAGTTTGAAATTTTGTATATTAATATGCTCCAAAGTTGCAGGGTTCCATATTGAGTTTTGCACATTTTTTTATAATGCCCTAGGTCTATTTTTTCTTGTTTTAGGCTTAATTAATAGAAGGACAACCCATTTTTGAAGGATTCCATACAAAGTAACATACCATAATTTTGAGATATGTTCTATAAAACCAGAATGTGTATCTAGAACTATGTTTATATTTGTGAGATTATGTCTACACTAGAAGTTATATCCAAAATACTCAATTTGTTGCCCCAATGTTTTAGGCTTTAAAGATTGAAGGCTTGTGAGGAAAAACCCATCAAGTGATGTTTTAGGGTTTCAATATTGGTTGATTTAGGTTTTTTTTATCTTTCCTCCCTTGATCTACATAAAATTAGTATTAGAGCCCAAAGATCTAGGAAAGATAATTTTTTGGAAGTTTTTGTGTTGTCTTTTTGTAGGTTGAAGCAAGAACCTGAATGACAAAAGACTAGGTAGTGAAGAAAGGAGGAAACCTAGGTGAGGTATCATGAAGAAAAGAATAAGAAAGGTGAAATAGATTTGCTTGAGAAAGAATAATATATAAAGGAATAGCAAGAGATAATGTATTTGAGGCACACCTGGGAAGAAATGGAAAAAGGAATGGAACTTGAGATGCAACAGTTGGTTGAGAGAGAAAACTAAGAAAAAGGTTATCATTGTCCAATAAGGAAGAAGGTTAAATGACATATCAATAAGATTATTCTAAAGATAATAAGGAAAGAGAGGGTAGTAGAACTAGACCTTGGAGAGTCTTTGATGATAATGGAAAAGCCTAAGCCATCTAAGGACGAGGAACAATGTGAAGAAAATGGGTCCCTTGAGACTCAAAATGTTATTTCTAACAATATTTGTGAGTGCATGTTTATAGGTGCCACAAATGAAAATAAGATGAAAAAGGGTAAAAAGAAAAAGAAGTGAATGCGGTGTATGCAGATTGTTATACACCGTATGGTGAAGATGATGTTACAAAAACAACAAAGGTAATGGTTGAATTTTTTGATTTTATGGATGATGAATATGCTGACATATTGTGTTAAAATGATGAAGATGAAGACATAAATGGTGGTATTGAGACATATGAATGAGAACTTGCGTTTTGGTACCTTGAAGTTGAGAAGATGCTCAATAAGAGATGGTACAAGAAGAAAAAGGATCCATGGAAATTTGTAGAGATGAAGGACAAGTTATCAAAGAATTGGAAGACTGTGGAAGAGAGAAACTACACTCAAGTGGACTTGAGTTTTCTTTTTAGAGTATGATGTGGACGGTTCTCATGCCCGGAGGGTAAAAGTTAGTGATTTTTTGTTTAAGTTCTTAATATGTAATAAGGTCTAAGAAGACCATTTTAAATGTGTTGGAGTCTATTTTGGGTCACTAGGTGTTAATTTTTTTTGCAATTCTAAAAATGTCAAAGTTGTTGAATGTTGTCAAGTTGCAAAAAACCAACTTTTGTAATTTTTGGTGTCTAGTGGAAGGTGAGTGGTTGGAAGTTGAAAATTAGTTTGTAACTGTTAGAAATTTTATGGAAATTACTTAAAAAGGCCTTGTAAGGTAGAATACCAGTTTGGGGGTGTGGTTAGAAGTTGTAACTTTGAAGTTTAAGCAATAAAATTCTTTTGTTTTATAAAAATCTTAACATTGCATCAATGTTATTTGATGTAGTACAGTATTGTAGAAAATTTTCATGACCTAAACATGATTTTTTGTGATAGAGGATTGAGTTGGATTTAAGTTTCAATTTTTTTGATTGATTTTTATTAAGTTTTATGTAAGTTATGATCAAATTGGTGACTGTCACATTCAAATTTTTTCTGGAACTGGACTGTTACAACACGTGTTACAAATTTTATATTCCATATCTTGATATCAAAAAAATTGGGATTGAAAGAAATGTTAATCTACTTTATAATTCACTTGGTATCATCAATTTTTGTTGAGTTTGAAGAGAGATATTACAATTTTGGGAAAAATAGTTCAAAACTATCATAAACCCTAGGCAGGGTAACTAGTGACTTTCAAAATATGATTTCTCATGGTTTCCATGGTGGAGAATTCTAATTTTCTATGTGGGAGTCTAAAATTTTGTATATTACCATGCTCCAAAGTTTCAGGGTTCAATATTGAGGTTTGCACATGTTTTGATGATTCCCTAGGTATGATTTTTCATGTTTTAGGCATAATTGGTAGAAGGATAGTTGATTTTTGAAGGATTTTGTACAAAGTAACCTACCCTAATTTTGATATATGTTGTATAAAGCTCAAATGGGTATCTAGAAATATGTTTTAATTTTGGAGATCATGTCTGCACTGGAAGTTATGGCCAAAAATCTCAATTTTCTGCCCCCATGTTTTTTGGCTTTAAAGATTAAAGGCTTGTGAGGAAAAACCCATCAAGTGATGTTTTAGGGTTTCAAGATTGGTTTATTTAGGATTTTTTTGTTTTCCTCCCCTTCTCTATATCAAAAATAAAATTCACACCCTTACCTAACACCCTTCATAACACAATGCCCCAACTTTTACAACAACAAATGATTACCTTGTCTTCTGTCAAAACACCCGACCCTAATAAGCATTTACCCTTGAGCTTCAAACCCAATACTTATTTCCACTATCATAAAAAAAATGGACATGACATGAAACATTGCAAGCATCTGAAACATCTTATGCAAGACCTCATTGAGTCTAGTTGTTTATCCATTGGAGGTGTTAGTGATCAAGGTAATAAGCACATTGCCCCTTTGAACCAAAACTTTCAAATTTTCAAAAATTTGATGCCCAAACATAATATTTCATTTTTGAAATCCAATGAAACTCCAAAGAATGATGTGATGAATGTTGATACAAATGATGAACATAATGATCCTATTACAAATATCAATCATATGGATGAAATGGTAGGAGTGATAAATGTCTTCCCTCATAAAGGCCGACCTAAGAGCCCTCTTGATATTTATTTCTCCTCTAAGGATATAATTAAACATGCACCTCATGGTCCTCTCTACATAGTCAGATGTATCTATGACAAGCCTACTAGTGGGATATTAATAGATCCCACCTGTGGAGAGAATGAGATCATTGAGGAGTTCTTACTATTGAATGAACTTTATCAATATGAATATGATAAATCAAATGAATGGATAAAGACATACAATGGTTTTTCTTTTCCTACAATAGTATCAATTAACTTTCCATTACAAATAGGACAAAAAAAAAATAGATGTTACATTCTCCATCATGCCACAGTTGAACCAATTTTGTTTGAGGTTAGGCCACCCATGGCTTCACTCAATGAAATTCGCCCCTTCAGTTGTGCAAAAATGCTTAAAGTTTCCATTCAAAATGAAATATTCATAGTTCACCATAGAAAATTTAATCCCTTTTCTTCCAAAGGAAAATTTTCCTTATAATCCTTTTGGCTTGAGCCCATGGAACCTATCAAGCAATGAGAAGACTTCTTTTTCGTATGCTACAAAAAAATCAAGGCAAAGAAAATAGCCAAACTATCTCTCTAAGATATGTCCCCCTCTACCTCCACACCTCCCATCCTTGATGAAACCATGCTTGAACCTAAACAAGAACCAAACAACCAAGACCAACCAAAGATAGAAATTTTACCCACATCGTCCAAAATACCAAGTGACAATTAAAGCAACTATGTCATACCTCCTAGAATAAGACTTTACAAAGAAAAAGAGAAAGTGGATGAACAACCTCCTATGGTTCCTTTTGTTCCTCCCTTTAGAGAAGAAAATTAACCTATGGCTAATCAACTTTCTCCTTCACAAATGCAACTTGAAAACAAAACTAGAAGAAACAGAGGTACTAGAGAGTGTCGACGTAGACATCATTCCCTTGCTTGCAAGTTACATGAAGGGTTAAGTAAAGAAAATCAAAATCTGAACTCTATTGTAGTAATGCATGATTACCCTCCTTCCTATAATGGCCAAATACAAAAATCACAACAAGAGATTAACTCTTTGATGGACATTATCTTTCGTCCTCCTATTGTGATTAATTTGGATGATGATGATGAGATTGCTAAAATTGATGAAGAGGTGCATAATGAATTGAACACATTATTTACCTCTTTGATGAGCTTAAATGAGAAATCTCCTATACATAGTGATGAACTTGGTACTTCTCCTATTTTGAAAATTTCCCTTGTCCCTTTGGCTAGTTGTTTACCTTTGGTATAAAATTAACATGATTGGGAGGTGAATGACTTGCTCGACAGTTGACTCACATTTTCCTTACTATTCATTTGCATTTTCATTTTCTTTTCTTTTTATTTTGTGTGATTACATGTGTGTAATGTGATCCCCCATAATGTTTTGTTTGATGTCCTCTCTTTGTGACATTCCTCTATTTTTACCTTCATTCTTCTCTATTTCATACATCGCTTTCACCTTTATATCTTTCTCTTTTTCTTGTGTTTTCCTTTTTGGGATAACACAAGGCATCAAGACATTCATGTCTCCTTCAAGTTGACCCAAAAGGCTTTTTTTTTTCTTTTCCTTTTAATTTCATCTTTATCTTTTTCTTATGTTTTCCTTTTGGGGATGATGCAAGGCATTAAGACATTCATGTACATCCTTCATGTTGACCCAAAAGATTTTTTTTCTTTTCTTTTCATGTCTTGTGTTTTCCTTTTGGGATGATGTAAGGAGTTGAGACACCCTATGTCTCTTCCATGTTGAACCAAGAGGTTTTTCTTTATTTTCACTCTTTTGTGTCATTCTTCAAGTTCTGTGTATTTGGGGGATGATGACAGTTCCAGCTCTCTAAAAACAATGTAGAAAGAACATATTGAAAAATCCATAGATCCCTTATGTTTTTGGTGTTTTCATTCTCGGAAACCCCTCCCTTTTCTTTTTATTTCACATGACACACATTAATTAGAAACATATGACTTGGTATAGGGCTTTCCAAGTTGGCTCTCATGTCTTCTTCTTATCATTTTTATTTGCTACTTTAAATTAATTTCTCAAACATGGTGTTTAGAAATTCCTTTAAAGTGGGAACATACATTGGCATTGTTGTCTTGCATTTTCCTTTTTCTTGATTCTTAGTACAACCTTCTTACTTCATGCGATGTGTTTGTCACTTTTGGATGAAATTGGGTGTGATGTCCTTCATGAGTGTGATCTATGTTAGCATTTTACATTCCTCTTAGTGGTCTAATGTGACACACCGCATCCCCTAAGCTGTGAACTTTATTCTTTGATCAGTTCTCTCTTGGAGACATTAGGCACAATTTTCCCTAAGTTAAGACCTTGAATGAACTAAGCAAGACTCCTTTGAACATTCTTGGCATGTTTCATTTTGAATTTTTTATGGCCACCTTGCATAGCACAACTTGCATTCCTATGGATCCATCACATTTGTTCATGAGTTCCAAGCATACGAAGTTTTGCTTGTCTCATGAAGCTCAAAAGACTATTTTCTTTTGTGGTTCCTTATTAAAGTTATCAGGAGGTATAACTTTGGTATGGTTGAGCGGGAAACCCATTCCAAGGCATGAATTTCACCATGGCCACCTATGTGTGTGTGAGTACATACTAGCCATGAGTGCATGTTTCTCACATTTTAGGCTTCTCACCCAGTGGACAAACATGAGTTCCATCACCTCATAGTGAGTATGCATTTTTTCAAACAAACAACTAGATTTGATCCACATCGTGTTGGAAAAATGTTCAAAGCTTGATCTAATTCTTTCTTTTCCTTTCCTTTTTCTCTCTTTCATCTTTGGCATTGAATGTTTGTGCCTTGTTATTGTTCTTGATATCATTTTCATGTGTGTTCCTTTGTGCTTATGTTAGTTTTTCATGATATCTTGATCTTGGGGGCTTCATCACCCCTCTTGATCATCATCATCCCATCTTCCTAGCATTGGTTCATTGGAACCCCTCTTGATGTGCGTTGATCTAATTTAGTGTGAATTTGAAGTAGGTTCATCCTCTCACTAAAGTGGGGGCTAAATGTGGACACTGAAAAAGTAACCCTTTTACTTTTTTTGTCTCATTTGGGTCCTCCTTGTGATTTTGGCTTAATGTTGCCTTGATTTAGTATTGTAATATGGATAACACATTCACATTAGGTCTTGGGCCCTTGTAAACTAAAAGGATTCAAGTGGTAGCTTATTTAAGTGTTGTAACATACTTTCACTTTTTTCTAGGGTCTTGTTAATATATTTCAACTAAATAACCTCTTTTCCCCATTTACCAAGTCTTATTTGAAAGTGTTGTAAAGTGTTGTAACACACTTTCACACTTTTCTAGGTTTGTCAATTTAATAATTGGGATTTCTTATGCTTTAATTGACCCCACTTTACATCCATGAGCTTTACTTATGTGTATTTTTGAGAATAATCCTACTAAATAACATTTAAAGTATCAAAATCCCAAAACCCACCTTAAATGACCAAGGTGGGAATCATTTGCCATTCTAGGCAAATGAGTCCCTGTAAGTGGGACCCATTCACCTAGAGTGGTGAATGAGTCCCCATAGGTGGGACCCATTCACCTAGAGTGGAAAATGAGTCCCCTATAGCTCAAAATTCAAATTTAATTTAAAATTCTAGAGGGTTTTTATTCTCTAAGATCTAAGGTCAATCTATGATGTTGTAATTTTAGGAATTATTGCATAATTGAGTATAAATACAAGCTCCTTCCCTTCATTTTCATACCTAGCATTCAAGTATACATGCATATAGTTTACAAGAGCATTTTAGTATTCATAAGATCATTCAAGGCATTTAAAGGGTAGATTATCAAGCCATCAAGATCTTTTTTCAAGTGTCATTCATCATGTGAAATATTGTTTGCATCATGTTGTTTTAGAGCTAACATTTGTGATGTAGGATTGTGTGATTCAAGCAAGCATTGGATTGAAGATATATCAACATCAAGATAGAGTTCAACTCCACATCTATTGGAGCCAATACTTACATGTTTGCAGCACCTCATTGTCCATTCTATTATTATTTTATTTCAAGGTTTAATTACCAACAAGGGGTTTGACCAAGGAAAACCCCTATTCACTAACTCCATAACATTTTTCCCTCTTCTTGTGTGTGATTTTCAAGGCTAGGTTGTAGATTTACTAAGAAGTTGTGGACACAAAAAAGTAACCCTTCTACTTTTTCTCATGTTCAAGCCTTCCTAGTGGACTTTGGCTTGATTTTTCCTAGATTTAATGTTGTAGTGTGGTCAACACATTCACATTAGGTCTTGGAACCTTGTGAATCATTAATAATTTTAGTCTATCTTGTAAAAGTGTTGTAACCCACTTTCACACTTTTCTAGGACCGTTTCATTATAATTCACTTAAATAACCCCTTTTTTATCACTTACCAAGTCTTATTTTAAAGTGTTGTCAAGAGTTGCAACAAACTCTCATGCTTTTCCAGGCTTGTAATCACTAATTCAACCCTTTCTCATGTTTAAATGACCCATTAATGCACTTTCTAGCCATACTTAAGTTTATTTTTGAGGATATTCCCTTTAAACCTTATTTAATGCACTTTAATTTTTGATGCCCAGTAAAATAGCCCTGGTGGGATCAAGTCATTGGACCTGGGGTGACTTAGTCCCACTAGGCACAAAAAATAAAATAATTTTAATTTCTTGGTGGGATTTTATTCTCTTACCCTTGAGGTTGGCTTGTGATGTGTTATTTTCAGGAATTATTGGAAAATCAAGTATAAATTAAGGTTTTTTCCCCTCATTCTACACCTAATTCATCCAACATCCAAGCATTCATTCACTTAGTCATTCTCTTGAGCTTTCAAGCATCTCTAAGCATAATCAAGTCATCCATAGGAGCACTTTATTACATATCTTCAGATTTATACATCAAGGGTTTGGTAAGTTTATGACATTGCATGTTGTTTATTTATAATTCTCTTCTTATTTCATTTTATTATCTAGGGTTTGATTACCAAATCGGGGTTTGACTAAGGAAATCCCCTATACTCTAACCCTTAACCCTTTTTCCCCTCTTTGCACGTGTGTTTGCAAGTCTTGAAGGAATATTTTTCAAAGGGGAAAGTTTCAAAAGGGCGTTGCAAAGTCATCAAAGTCAAAATAATCATAATTGAAGCTTGGAGACTTCTTCCAACCCATTTTATGTAGAATCAGGATCACACACCTATCAAGAAGGAAAGTATAGACTGAAAGCTACAAAATCCTATTCTATAATTCTAGAATTTTCAGGTGGACTAAGTCACCATCTGAGGTGAATTAGTCCCACTACTAGTCCTGAAAAGTGGTTTTTGCATTTTTGGATACCCATTTGGCAGATTCATGTTTCGGCATATTTTCCCTGAAACTAGACTAAGTCACCCAGCTTGGCGTAAGTGTCTTAGTCAACATTTTTAGTCAACTCTACAAGATTCTAGAGCCTCTCTGCATCAAATTTCATATTCAAGGTGCACCTATCTATTTTTGTTTAATTCTTTCATCATTTACTTGCATTCTTAGGTGTTTTTGCATACATGACTATGCTTTCCAACACTTTGCATTTTTAGGTTTAGCATCAACAAATCATTTCTTTTTTAGTTCATTACATTTAGAAACCATAATTAGGAATATTACACCCCACATCACATCAATCTTTGAATGTGAACATTGCATTTTGGCCCATCTTTCCACTTTTAGGTGAAAAACCCTAGAAGGACCACAAGACATCTGGGTGCCAAAATCTTTGTTCATATTTTGGTGAAGCTGACTTTTGAACATTTTTACTTCTAAGTTCAAGTGAATCCTAGGTTTAACTTGAATCAAAATTGAATTAGGAGTTGTATTGTTTAAATTGCATCCTAGGGTTTTAAAAATTGCATTAGTGAAAAGCTTATATAGCTTGCATTTTTACATCATCTTTCATTATACAACAAAAAAATTCTTTATTTTCATACAGTAACTACATCTTTGCATCTAGAAAACGTCAAATTGCATTCAATTTTTTTGAAAAATCACAAAAAAATTATCACTGGGACTTATTCGCCACATTGGGCGACTTACTCCTTTTGCGCATTTGGCACTGTAGTTTCTTGCATTTTTTGGGCATTTTCTGCATTTATGTTTTCTATTACTGAATCGCTATTATAGCTTCCATAATTTTGGTTATTAGCATTTTATTTCTCCTAGTTTGCATTTCATTTGCATCCACCTTGTCTTTAGTAGCCCTTGTATGAGTGTTTGTTTCCCTATTGATAATACTTTAGTGAGAATAAGTTCATGACTCATGGCCTGCAACAATAACACACTCATTGTGGACCTTGGGTTGTCTCAAGCTACTACTCTTGGTGTTGACAATAGTGCATTAGGCATGGATCCCACCTTTAGCAATGCTTTTCCTTCCAATAACATGCAAGTTGACTCACAAATGACCACATTCCACAAGATAAAATCATTAACATTCATGAGGATTTAGCACATCTATAGCAAAACATGTGTCTTGAAAAAATTTCAACCACTGCAATTCCTACTATAGACAACATCCATCATCTCCTTGAATTTAATGAAGCCTTAGATGTTATGAAACAAATTATTGAGATATACCATAAACATATTCCTTCCATCTCTAGTACATATCAACCAACAAACACTATGGTTAGTCAAGGAGGACTTAACACTCCTCCTTCCATCTCATACCACTTACATTGACCCTCTCATCACACAACTTTTCCAAACCATCTCATCCATGCAAAAAAACATCCACCATTAACCAAAACTAGAATGGACCACCCACCTATTATGTCTGTAGCAGCCCACTATCTTTGGAAATCCTAAGAACACTGATGCCATAAGGAATAGAAATTCCTAGATTTGACAAGTATGGAGGAAAGGGTGATCCTACTAATCATGTTAATGCTTACACAACCTTGTGCAGTGAATTTTTCCTTGACGATAAATTGTTGGCCAAATTGTTTTCTAGGACTTTAAAAGACACTACCTTAGAGTGGTTTTTATCCTTACCAAATAATTCAATTCATTCATTCAACAAACTATTTGATTCATTCATAAGTCATTTTCAAGTGCATATGACTCCCAAAAGGACATTGGCTAATTTAATTAGATGCAAACAAAATATGGGTGAAAAAGTAACCAATTTCGTCTCACACTATCAGTCACTTTATGCCCAACTCAATATCAAGATTCTTGATACACATCTCCAAAAGAGGTTCATTGAAAATTTACAAAGTCACATCTAGGATAGATTGACCATGATTAAATTTCCCTCCTTTATGCACTTGTGCAGAGCCATTTGTGATTAACACAATTCATTTAGTAGTCATGATGCGAAGTCCACTTCTAGCTGAGTCAAAAAATATCAACCTAGCACTTAAAAAAATTCACAACCATTTCAAAAACCAAACAAAGGGTTCTTACAGTTCAATCCCACTCAACAACCAAGTAGTAGTTGTTAAAGTTGTGATACCTTATAGTTATGGAGAAATGAAACAATAGTTTATATCATTACCAGACACTCTCCATAACAAAATGACCCAACTTATAGAACAAAAAATTATTTCTTTACCTACTATTAAACCACTGGATCCTACTAAACCTTTTCCTCCAACCTTTCAACCTAATGCAACTTATTACCATTATCATAAACAAAATGGACATTGCATAGAATATTTAGTGTAAGTATTTTCAATACCTCATTCAAGACCTCATTGATTCTGTCCATCTATCTATTTCAAATGTTAAAGGAAATAAGTATGTTTCGCCACCAAATAAAAGTTTTCAAATTTTTACTAATCCAATGCCTAAACATAATGTGTCATTTGTCAAAACTAGTGAAACTCACCACAATGATTTCATGAATGTTCATATAGATGTTGTACATTTTGATGCTATTCCATATACCACTACTATTGATCCTATAAAGGAAATGGTAAGTGTGATAGAATTTATCCCTCATACGGGCCAACCTAAGAAAAATCTTGATATTACTTTCTCTTCTAAGGATATTCTTCTGAATCTTCCTGATGGTCCTCTTTACATAGCCAACTGTATTTATGGTAAGCCCACTAATGGGATACTCATAGATCCCACCTGTGGTGAGAATGTGATCACTAAGGAATTTTTGGTATTACATGATCTTTATCAAGATGATTATGACAAACTGAGAGCATGGATCAAAACACACAATGGCTTTGCTTTCCCTATGATAGGATCAATCATTCTTCCATTATAGATAGGACCTACGACATTGGATGTTACATTCTCTATCATTCCACAATTGGATCAATTTTTGTTTGTGGTTAGTCCATCCATGGCTTCACTCAATGAAAGTTATCCCTTCAATCATACACAAATTTTTGAAGTTTCCCCTTGACAATGACATATTCACTCTTAACCACAGTGGCTTTAATCCTTTGTCTTCTAAAGGAAATTTCTCCTTATAATCCTTTTAGACCAAGCCCATGGAACCTATTACACTTCATAAAAAAAAAAATTATTGCTTACCAAAATTTTAAAGTAAAGAAAATTGTCAAATTGTCCCTCTGCAACATGTCCCCATCCACTTCTGACACTGCGGTGCTAGATGAGACAATTCTTCATCCTAAACTTGAACCATCAACTCAAGATCCACAAACAATAAATACTTCACCTTCATCATGCAAACGCCCAAGAGTTAATGAAACCAACCCCTTCATGCCCCCTCTCATAACCCTCGTTTATAAAGTAAAAGAGATATCTACTGAACCACCTCCTATGGTTGCTTTTTTTGCTCGCCTTAAGGAAGAGAATGAGCCTATGGTGGATCAACCCACTTTTAGATCAACACAACTTCAAGTTAGAATCAAAAGAAATTGAGGTGCTAGGGAGCATCAGAAGAAAAATCGTCTCCTTTCCCATCAATTACAAACTAAAGAAAATAAAGAAAATCAACCTCCGTATTTGATGAAAGCAATGCATGACAACCCTCCACCCCAATCACAACAAAAAAATCCAATACAACAACTACAACTCCTGACACAGCCTTTATAGGAAATTTCCAATTGTCCACCTATTGTAATAAATCTAGATGATGAGGATGAGATAACTAAAATAGACGAAGAGGTGCATAATGATCTGATTACATTATTTTCCTTCCATGAGCTTAAATGATACATCTCGAACATGAATTGGAGTTAAATGTCTTGCTCGATTGTTGAATCACATTTTGCTTATTAATCTTTTGCACTTTCTTTTTCTTTTTCTTTTTCTTTTTTGTGCATGTGTGTAATGTGCCCCCGTGATGTTATGTTTGATGTTCTCCTCTCTTTGTAACATTATTCTATTTTGTCTCCCTTCTTCTATATGTTGTACATTATTTTATTTTCTCCTTTGTTTTATGTTTTATTTTTGGGGATGACACAAAGCATAGAGACACCTTATATCTTTCCATGTTGACCCAAAAGGTCTCTTTTTTTCTTTTTACCTTTTTTTTGTGTTTTCCTTTTGGGGCTGATGCAGAGTGTAGAGACACACTATGTCTCTTCCATGTTGACCCAAAAGGTCTTTCTATTTTTCTTTTTTTCCTTTATTTTTCATTTTCCTTTTGGGGATGACTCAAGGCATTGAGACTGAAATTTCTCTTTCATGTTGATGCAAAAGCTTCTCCTTTTCTTTTTCCCTTCTGTTTCCTTTTCGTTTGTGTTTTCCTTTTGGGGATGATGTAAAGTGTTGAAACACCCTATCTCTTCCATGTTGAACTAGAATGGATTTTTATTTTTCTTTTGTTCTCTTTGTGTCATTCTTCCAGTTCTATGTGTGTTTGGGAATTGATGATAGTTTTGAGCTCTTTAATCAAAACATAGCAGCAATGAACATATTGACCCAAATCCATAGATCCCTTATGTGTTTGGTGTGTTCCCTTTTGGGGGCAACCCCTCTTTCTTTTGTTCCTTTTTGTTTCTCATGATGCATCCTTACTCATAAATGTATGACTTGGCATAGGGGCTTTTTAAGTTGGATCTTATGTCCTATTTATTTTTTCATTTTTTATTTTCTACTTTAAATTAATTTCTCATAGAATGGTGTGTAGCAATTCCTTTAAAGTGGGGGCATACATTGGCATTATTCATTTTGAATTTCTCTTTTTTCTTGGTTCTTTGTGCAGCCTTGTTACTTTATATGATGTGTATTATCACTTTGTGGACATTGGGTGTGATGACTTTAATGAGTGTGATCTATCTTAGCATATTGCATTCCTCTTGGTGTCTTGATTCGATGCACTGCATCCCCTAAGTTGCGAATTTTCTATCCTTTGATCAGTCCTCTCTTGGAGATATTAGACACAATGTTCCCTAAGTTAAATACCTTGCATGAACTAAACAATACTCCTTTTCACATCTTTTTTCATGTTTCATTTTGCATTAATGCATGCCCCCCTTGCATAACATTGCTTGCATGCCTGTGGTGCCATTGCATCTGTTCATGAGTTCTAAGCATACAAATCTTTGCTTGTCTCATGAAGCACAAAATGGCATTGTCCTTTGTGGTGCCTTATTAAAGTTATCAGGAGGTATAAATTTGGTATGGTTGATTTGGAAGCCCATTTTGAGGCATGAATTCTCCCCATAGCCACCTTGTGGATTCCTCACCCCATAGATAACTATAAGTTCCATGGCCTAGAGTCAGTATGTTGTGGATTTCTCACCCTAGGGACAACTAGAAGTTTTATGGCCCCTGAGTGAGTATACTTGGGCATTCTCACCCAGTGGACAACCATGAGTTCCATCGCCCAGGGTGAGTAGACATTTCCAAAAAAATAGCCTAGATCTAATCCACAATGGGTTGGAAAAATGATCGAATCTTTCTTTCATTCCTTTTCATCATTTTCATGTGTGTTCCTTTGCATTCATGTTTTGTTTTCCATGGGATCTTGATCATCCCTCTTGATCATTGTTGTCTCATTTTACCAGCATGAGTACATTTCAACCCCTCTTGATTGCATGATCAACTACTTTAGTGTGAGTTTGAAGTGGGTTCATCCTCTCATTAAAGTGGGGGCTAATTGTGGACACAAAAAAATTAACCCTTCTACTTTTCTCATGTTCAAGCCCTGGATATGTGTAGGATCATGACGGGAAAAAAAGTGGTGATATGATGGGTATGTGTAGGGTATGTGGCTGATGACTTTTTTTTACCCAAAATTGATGAAACGAAAAAGGTTTTAAAGGAGATTCTCAGCTTTCCACCAATATAAATTATGCTTTACTTTGAATTTAATAAATAATTATTATTCATTTTCTATTTGAATTATGACTAAGTCCTGATTGATAGGCTAATTGAAAAACATCTATAACTTTCACATGGTATCACATTTTTTTAATCTAAAACATGTGTCACATTCTATGCTTTGCATACTATAGGATTAAAAAAAATATTGAATTTCATGAAGTTTTGACCAAGTTAATGTGGCCAGACATACAAGTTTTTATATTTTTTAAAAGTTGTAATAAAAAAATCATAATTAATTATTTACTTGGAAGAAAATTGCAAAAAAATATGCATCACATCCGAACATGAGTCCTCTACTTATATAATTTTATTGTGGCTAGGGTGGTTAGACAGACACCTACTTCTTATTTCTCCCTTGAAATTTAAGTACTAATACATTGAAACTTCAAATATTCACCAAATAGATTTAAAAAAAGAAAAACCTAATAGTTTAAAAACTACAGTCAATTTGCTATAGATTATATTCTTACATATTTTTGAAATAATATAGGTAACTTATTCAAATTTTTACATCAAGTTGCCTAACTCTAATTTTTCTAAATTTTTCACCACTTAAGGGTCTATTTTTTCTATGATGATCCTGCACATACCCCCCTCCTAGTGGACTTTGGCTTGATTTTTCCTAGATTTAATGTTGTAATGTGGTCAACACATTCACATTAGGTATTGGACCCTTGTGAATCATTAAGACTTCTAGCTAGTATGGTAAAAGTGTTGTGAAGTGTTGTAACCCACTTTCACACTTTTCTAGGACCCTTTCATTATAATTCACTTAAATAACCCCTTTTTATCACTTACCAAGTCTTATTATAAAGTTTTGTAAAGAGTTGTAACAAACTCTCATGCTTTTCTAGGCTTGTCATCACTAATTCAACCCTTTCTCATGTTTAAATGACCCCTTAATGCACTTTCCAAACATACTTAAGTGTATTTTTGAGGATATTCTTGTTAAACCTTATTTAATGTACTTTGATTTCTGATGCACTGTAAAATTTCCTTGGTGGGACCAAGTCACCACCTGGGGCGACTTAGTCCCACTAGGCACAAAAATCAAAATAATTTTAATTTCTTGGAAAGATTTTATTCTCTTACTCTTGAGGTTAGCCTATGATGTGTTATTTTTGGGAGTTATTGGAAAATAAAGTATAAATAAAGGATTTTTCCCATCATTTTACACCTAATTTATCCAACATCCAAGCATTCATTCACTTAATCATTCTCAAGCATTTAAGCATCTCTAAGCATAATCAAGTTAACCATTAGAGCACTTTATTGAATATCTTCAGACTTATACATCAAGGGTTTGGTAATTTTATGACATTGCATGTTGTTTATTTATCATTCTCTTCTTATTTGATTTCATTATAATCTAGGAGTTGACTACCAAATTGGGGTTTGACCAAGGAAACCCCTATACTCTAACCCTTAACCCTTTTCCCCCTCTTTGCATATGTGTTTGTAGGTCTTGTAGGTAGATTTGTCAAAGAGGAAAGTGTCAAAAGGTGTTGAAAAGTCATCAAAGTTAGCATAACACTAATTGAAGCTTAGAGACTTCTTTCAGCCCATTTTCTGCTGAATTGGGATCAAACACCTATCAAGAAGGAAAGTGTAGACTGAAAGCTACAAAATATTGTTATGAAATTCTAGAAATACCCAGGTGGACTAAGTCACCATCTGAGGTGAATTAGTTCCACTGCTAGGATTGAAAAGTAGTTTCTACATTTTTGGATACCCATTTGGAAGATTCTTGTTTTGGTAGATTTTCCTTGAAATCGGACTAAGTCACCCAGCTTGGCATAAGTGTCCCAGTCAACATTTACAGTCAAATCTATAGGATTCCAAATCCTCTCTACAAAAAATTTCATATTCGAGGTGCACCTCTCTAGTTTTGTTTAATTCTTTCATCATTTACTTGCATTCTTAGGTATTTTTGCATACATCACTATGTTTTCTAGCACTTTATATTTCTTAGGTTTAGCTTCAACAAATTTTCTCTTTTTTAGTTCATTACATTTAGACACCATAATTAGGCATATTACACCCCACATCATAGCAATATTTGAATGATTACATTGTATTTTGGCCCCATCTTTCCCCTTTTAGGTGAAAAACCCTAGAAGTGCTAGAAAGCATTTGGGTGCCAAAATATTTGTTCACAAAAGTTAAGATTGGAAAAGTGGTTAAAAAAATTCAAAGTTATCAAAGTCCTAAGAGAAGCTTGGAGAATATCTAAATATTGAATTTTGTAGTTTCAAACTCATATTTGTATTAGGAGTAGAAGAGCAGGCTGAGGGTTATAGTTTCCTGTTTTGAATTTCTAGAAATCTAGAGGTGGACTAATTCATCACTATTGGCGAATGAGTCCCATTTCCCAAACCTAAACAATATTTTTTGTAGATCTCAGTACCCATTTTCTTGAAACCTGTTCTAGCACAATCTTCCTCAAACTTGATTAAGTCACCCAACTTGGTGTATGAGTACCAGTTCGCATCTGCTAGTTTCCTTTTTACAATGTAACCAGGTTGGTCTTCTAATCTACCTATGGAATTTCCAATTCCAATCAAAGGTAGCTTGAAGGACCTAGACCAACTGATGAGGACTTTGAAAAATCCTCCTACACTTTGGGCTCTACAAGACCCGGGAGGGTGATCCCTTAATGTGTTTACAACCTTTGTACCAATATCATTAACAACATTAACATAAAACATATAATCCCATTGAATAGCTTAACACAATAGGGTAATATCAAATAAATTTTTTTGCTCACTAATAATATCAACTATGTGGAGCATGAGATAACTACAACACAATCCATAGTAAAATATAGTCATTGATTTGCAATTTGTAGCAAGCTCTAGGAAAAGACAAACAATTATTGAAATACATGAATAAGTACAACTTAATCAGTGCCATATATCCATTGTAATAGTCAAATTCGTAAGCATCTAAAGGTTTATGATAGATTTAATACATAACATATAAGATCACTAAAAATATTGCATTACAATTTCATCAGTATGCATTCTAACCCAATACTACTTATCAAATCCTTATACATAACATACCTTCCTATAATCCCATTCAAGCATTTTAATTAATTCTGGAAATTAAAGCTAAAATAAGAATTATACACACCACGACAGTGAGATGAATGAAACAAACCTTAGTCATCTTATTCAAAATTTGGATATGCATGTACAGTGGAGAGACATGAGTTTGAATTTATCATTTCACCTTAAATGATAGTACTGTTATACAACATTAAATCCCCATGAATTCAAATTCGATTACAGAATAACCCATAACCTAAATTGCATTTCTCTCTAAAACCATCAGAATTTACAATTTTCTCTGCAACTTCACCTAGACTTGACCAAAAAATATCTAACTTGCTAACCCATACTTCTGGCCTTGAAATCCTTCTTATAGAAAATGAAGGAGAAAACAAGCACTGGGCCAGAAAGTACACATGTCACCAACCAATTGAAGCACCTGGTGATATTCCAAAAAATTGTTATAATAGCCATCACCCTAGAGAATATTCGTTTTCATCATGTCAGCTGAGGAAAGTTGATGCAACAATAAAAAACCACAAGAAACCTGCACCAAGACTGTCATCAGAGAAAAACTAGAAACCGTTGTAACCACAACATTTGATTTACCACCTGTTAGTGGTCCATTCTTTTATTCTTCCTCAATCAAATATTTATTTACCCATTTTTGGTATTCTTCATCAGTCGGCCAGTGAAAATTAATTACCTCGTTCACCCTGGCATTATAAGGTGTGTATTTTACCGCTACCTAATTTGCATCCCTTTCAAAAGATTCCAAAAATGAGCTGGTACTAATGATTTTATCCATACAACTCACCAACAAATCATAATATGAGTCATCACAAATTAATTTAATTTGATCATTGATGACCTCACTTGCTTGATCCTGCCATTGCTGGAGTGACCTGATTTTCCCTTCCTCATCAATTATATTAGGTAACAATGTGTTACCCCAATCATTAAAATTCTTCACCAACTCCCTGATCTTCCTACTCAAATCATCTGGTAGGGTTTGAAAACCATGCAATGACTTAACTAATACTTGAGTAGGCTTTAATGATTAGGGCCTATTATTTATATCAAACCTTGAGGCCTTATACATGACATCCAAATCATTGGCCCTAGGGATCCAATTTTCAATCAATGGTATCACTACCTCCTGATCCCTATCAATATTCTTTATTTCATCTAACAACAAAGAATATAAAGAATGTATAGATAGCAACTTATTTTCAACCTTTTCATTTAAATGCCTCAAGACAGTAGTAAAAATATCCTTTTTCCTTGAGAAAGATCCCTCCTCACTTACCCTCAAAGATGCCTGTAATTCATCAATTCTTTGCATGAGTTGCTTCTTTGTAGGATCAACAGAGCACTTTGTTTCTTCATCAATTTGTTCTAAAGGAGGGGTGAGGGAAAGATTTTGAATGGGAGACCCTGGTGTGGAAACAATTGGAGAAGCAAGAGTCACTAACAATGTTGTGGAAGGTAATGTACTGGTCCCTGGAGCACTTGATGTCTCTCCAATCTATTTATACGTAAACCTTTCCAACTCAATTTGCAAGTCAACATTCCTCTATTGCATCTTGTTGTATTCCTCAATCAAAAGGTTATAATTTTATATTAGGATCTTCTTTTTAGCCTCCTCCCTTTCAGTAGTCTTTTGGGCCAATTTGGCCACATTCATAGTAAAATTAATCTCTATAATATTTGGCTTTCTTCCTTGAGGTGCCAATGCCCAAATTGCCAAAGTTTCATAATCCTCACTGAAGGCAGAATCTTGCAATGTTGCTTTGAATTCTTCTTCAGAGTCTTGCAAGGGATGCTTGGACTTCATAATAGCATTAAAGGCTACTGTATCTACAATGTCCCATTCAGGAAGAATCAATACACCAGCCTGACTTACCAATTTTCTTCCTTCCTCAAGAGTGATGCTCTTGAATTCTTCCATTATTTCAACTTTTACTTCCTCATCATTCTCCTAGTTTGACCTATCAGGTCTTAGTTCTCTTCTCTTCTTACATTTATCTTGATACTCTTCAAATTTCATCCTCCATACCAATTGCAAGAATACAAGAGTTTTTACAAATGTATTATAATCTAAAAACTCCTTGCATGCTTCCATTATTGCATCTTGTACACTTTTTCCTTTCATATCTAAATCAGATAAAACCAATTCAGCTGGTCTAGGAGGGGAAGACATACCAACCTGCATGTCATGATCAATAACAATAATCTCATCCATCAAAATCTCCTTTGGTTGATCAATTATTTTCCTTTTAGGGCTTGGCTCGGATGGTGGTGATGGGGGAGTGCCTTCCGATGATGATTCTAAATCAATGATTTTAATTGCCCCAAGCATTTTGAAGTTTGGACATGGTTGTGAAGGCAACTTCATTATTTTCTTTCCTTTTCTATCCACCTCTTCTTCATCACTGCCATCATCCTTTTTCCTCCTATAAATGGGCCACCTCTCTTTAGGCTAGTATTGTTGGCCTTGTTTCAATTGGGCTGACACCTTGTTCCTGTACACCTAGACTCAGTTCTAAATTTATCCTTTTGGTCCTCAATGTTCCTATGATTTCTTTGAATTTCTCCATTTGAAAGTCAATTTTATTATGGTATGGATTGAACTCTGACAATGGATTATACTTTGGGTCCATTTTGTGCACAATATCTAATTTCTTATCATAAGCTATCCATTTCTCCTTATTCAACTCCTTCCTATTTAGGTTGTATTCATTTCTAACTAGGTCCTCAGGAAAGTTGAAATCATGTACAAACTTGACAGCCTTTATTCTTTGTCTGAAAAGAGCAAAAAAACCTTCAGGATCATGCTGCCACACGTCAAATGGTAATCATCAAAGAATTTCTCAAAATGCACCCAACCTCTCTTTGAAAAGGCAAAATTAGACACCACTGTATAATTAGGGAAAAATGTTCCCTTACCCTTTCCAGTGAGGTCCTCATGGATACAACATATTTGCCACATAACTTTTGCAAACCCCACTCTTGGTGGCACATTGTATGGCAATATATGAGGGGCTTCCTGAAAACCATATACCCTCAAAATAGTGTTGACTGGGTATGGGATAATGTGACCCCAGTTATGGAAAAATTTTAATTGTGGCTTCCTCCCCTTTTTCCTGAGGAAATCATGTAATTCCTCAGGGATCCTAGGTACATTCACCATCAATCTATCCCTTAATTTGGAAGTAAAACAATTATCAAATTGCACATAACTGGTGCTTTCCTTATTGCAAGATAAATCTGCAGCCCATATCTATACTGGCAATCTTTCTCCATCAACCCGTTTCCTAAAATTACATATTCTCAGAGAAGAAGTCAGTATTCTTGAACAAGAACATATGCATCAGCATAGAATACCAAAAGAATTGAGTGTTGGTATCATTTTTCTACAGCTTTGACAACCCTTCATGTATCCTCTTAGCCAAGAAAGAAGTGAAGTCACATGTCATAGAGAAGTTAGGGTGTCGTATTTGCACCCCAATAAATATATATGCAATGGGCATCATTGTACCAAGACTGAAACCCAAAATATGACACAATGAATAGAAGGCAGCCAAGAAATGATTTGGAAAATAGTTTAATCTGAAAGGTTCTTGGTCATTGGTGCTGATATGAAATTTTGAACCTCCTGCCCTAGCCAGATGAGGTGGAAGTAATTTAGCTCAAAAAAGAGACTTCAACTTTGCGTATTCCAGCTTCATTTCCTTAAGGTTGATAGGAACCAAATATTCATTTGGTTCACTCAAGTCAAAAATATGTTGGACCTCTTCTCTGTTAATGCTCAAAAGAACCTTTCCATCATTATCCCTGATTACCCGTGTGACAGGTTCATATCTTGCAGCTACTGCTCTAAGTAGGTCTACATCAGGGAATACATTTGGTACCACCAGCTTCCCCATATCATAAATCCATCCATTTGAAAAAAGGGTGAGGAAAATTCCTCTGTCCATACCACAATCTAAACATTTCCAAACCTGTGAGGGGAACCCTAGCATCAACTATGTAGGAGTATTTATATACTAACCCTTCCCCTAGGATTTTCCCTCGCATCAGAACCAATCCTTTCTTTCTATCATTCTTTGACAAGGGAAATTGATCTAGGAAATCATCATACATGTTTCTTTTTAAATAGTCAATCTGGCCAGAATGTTGCTTGGGTGGTGTGATTTTGGACAAATTAGGGCCTCTTTATAATGTCACACTTCAAATAGCTAGGACTAACTAGAGATATGAATTTACAGAACAAAACACCGCAATTTCACACAACTATAATTAAACTATAGCCCTAACATGTTTATCAACAAGCTCAATGACAAGCATAGCAAATATTTTTCCAAATTCAAGTGCAGAATGACTGGGAAGCACAAAAATTAACTCACAAGTTTGTTTGCAGAAGTCCCAAATTTTGGCTGCAAAAATCCACAACTTTTCTTTCGGCTTTGAAACTACTCTGCAAAATACTTGAATGTCTTGTGATACAAATAAAACAAGAGAATTGATTTCATGTCGATCAAATCATGCCAGTATGTGTCTCATCTGCCATTAAAATTCACTCGCGGGCTGTGCGAATGACTCC
Organism: Sequoia sempervirens; assembly: GCA_007258455.2. Classification (NCBI taxonomy): domain Eukaryota; kingdom Viridiplantae; phylum Streptophyta; class Pinopsida; order Cupressales; family Cupressaceae; genus Sequoia; species Sequoia sempervirens. The sequence goes on along the minus strand of VDFB02072274.1, from coordinate 106,579,539 downwards.
AACCATATTTAAATGCAGATTTAAATTCTAGTTGTTGATCGTTTAGTTAGATCAGATCATCGAACGGTCATCTTCAAAACAAGCTAACACATTTACCAATGTGGCAATAAGGGGGCCACCATACCATATGCTATGAAGGAAGTCCATGTGGTGGTCGCCCGCAATATCAGAATCAGTAAAGAACCTACAACTTCTGATCACACGATGGCGGGAAATAGTAGATTTTGAGCATTAGTGATCTTGTTTGTTCAACATAGTCACCAGCCTTATCATTAACCATCCAGCAGCTTTCCCACCAAGATTATAACAGATCCATTAATTTAAAACAAGTGCACCTTAAGATCACTTTAGTAACCCGCCTTTTAATGTATTTAAGGCCGGATTAATGTACCACAGTATTTCCTTTATTCCTTCGGCTCCATCAGATGAGACACCTAGTGCCCACCCATGATATTGCGATCAATAACAACCTTGTAACTCCCAATCATGTGATGGTGGGAAACTGTTGATATCTGATGATAATTGATTGATGGTCAACCAAACCTATTCCCATCGGCCTCACCGGATGGGACACGTCGTGCTCGCCTATGATTATCACAATCAACCAAAGTAGTGTAGTGGGGTCATCGCGGGATAGTAGGCAATGACTTAGATCGAAAGGAAATTGATCAATGGTAGCATGAATTTGATCCGTCTGCAAAATAAAACATTTATTAAAAGGACAAGGGGACATCACTAGGCCAATAGTAAACAACAAGATAAGTTGTTTTTCAATGATGAAACATGAGGCAAACCAAGACTTAGGAAAATAAAACCCTGTGGAGGAAATAAAATATTTGAGACCCAAGGGACCCAGCCTAGATGGAATGATAGGACATAAGTCATTTTAAAACCCCTCAAAAAGTAACATCAAAATAGATCCCAACCAAGGCGTGAAATAAACAAAAGGGTTTAACATGTGGGAAAAGCTAAAACCCCAACCCTGAGAAATGTCCAACACCATGAAAGACGAGTGACATAAGGCAGGGCTTGAGTGAAACATAAGGAGAAAAAAATTGAAGTTCCATCAGTGGCTCTAGTTAGGGACATTCATTCCACTAGAATGAAGCAAGAAATCAAAATCTTAGGTGGAGCAAACCAAGATGCAGAGACGACCAAAAAGGAATTGTTCAGACAAAAAAACCCAAACTATGTACAAAATATAAACAAAATATACAAACCTAAACTACTATTCATGGAAAAGAATACTTCATGTGAAGTATAAATTCAAGAACTGTCCATGAACTGGCAGTTCAAAAATATCCCCTGTCATATCTTGGAGGAATTACAAATCTTCACCCCACTTACCATTTATCAAAAATGGACCCAACCAGATTGCATCAAATTTCCCATGTTTCTCTTTATCCTCTAATCTGACATTCCACATTAAGACCAAATCTCCATTTTTAAAACTCCTTGCAGTTGCCCTCTTGTCATACAAATTATTTACTTGCAACTGCAACTTTGTATTTCTTTTTTGGACTTCCCTCCTAGTTTCATCTAATTCTATAAGAGCTTCCACTCTCAATTGCATCTCATCATCAATTTCATTATCATACATCTAGACAAACTTGTACATTTCCATTAAGTTATTTTGGGGAAACCTGGCATTTATCCCATAAACCAAGCCAAATGGGGCACAACCTATTTCCTTCTTCACAGTTACCCTATCTACCCAGGCTACTAATTTTAATTTAGAATCCCAAGCCCTTTTATTTTGATCTAGGATTCTCATAATGATCTTCATCAAACTTTTATTGCTTGATTCTACCTATCCATTTCCCTCTGGGTGATATGGTGATGAATAAGAAATTTGGATTCCATGCTTTTCACAAAATTCTATGTATTCTTCAGATCTAAAACACATTGCATTGTCTGATACAATCCTTTCTAGACATCCAAATCTAGTCAATATGTTGATTATTAGGAAGTCAATTACAACTTTACTAGTGGCTTTCTTTGTTGGAATTAATTCCACCCACTTGGTGAAATAATCAGTGGCCACCAATATCCATGAGTGACCTCCACTAGATATACATGCTATCTCTCCTAGAAAATCAATACCCCACTACTGAAATGGAGCTTGTACTATAACTAGTTTTAGAGGCAAGTTACAAGAAAATTTTAACTTACCAGAGAAATGCTGACAAGCATCACATGTCTTCACTAGTTGGTGTGCATCCTTAAAAAATTTAGGCCACCAAAATCCATCCCTCATTATCTTATGTGCAGTTGTCTTAGCCATATAATTTCCTCCACAAACTCCACCATGCATCTCACTCAAAAGTTCTTATGCTTGATCTTGGTCAACACACTTCAGCATGACACCTTCTCCATTTCTCCACCAGAGCTTTCCATCTATAATAACATACTTGATAGCATGTAACTTCAATATTCTTTTCTCATTTTCACTCAAGTTTTCAAGACATTTAATTTTTTGCAAATAATATATCACATCTCTATACCATTCAGAATGTTCCATATCACATATGTGTGATCTATTTTCATCTTCTAGAAAATTTATCTAATTTGCTTCCAGATTACTTTGGGCCATGAGCTTGGCCAATCCTTGTCCTCTCACCAGTTTGGTAATCTGGACCTGAATGTTGAATTCTTGGATCCTATTTATCCACCTACACCTTCTTCCCGATACTTCCTGCTATGTGAAAATGTCCTTAACATCAGCACTAGGTACATATGCAATTACAGTAGCTCCCATCAAATAAGGCCTAAAAGTTTTTACTACTTTTACCAATGCATATGCCTATTTTTCATTTATATCATACTTAAGCTCTGCAACTTGTAGAGATTTTTTGAAAAAGGCTATAGGCTATTCAAAACCTTCTGCATTCTTTTGCAACAACATAGCTGCAATTGTGTGGAAAGAAGCAAATGAGAAAATCTGTAAACATTTGGAAAAATCAGGGGTTCTTAACATATGAGCCCCCTTTATTGATTGCTTAATGGCTTGGAAGGCCTACACAGACTCCTTATCTCATTCAAATTTGGCTCCTTTCTTGTGCATTTTGGAAATAGGGTGAACTATCTCAGAAATTGTTTTCACAAACCTCCTTAAGAAATTTATTTTTCCAAAGAAAGATTGTATTCCTTTGACACTTCGGGGTTGTGGAAATTTTTCAATTGCAATTACCCTCTCTGGATCAATTTTTACTCCATCCTTGGAAACTATGTCCCAATAATTTTCCTTCTAGTACTCCAAACACACATTCTTTGGGTTCAAAGAAATACCATACTCCAAGGCTCTAATGAATATCTTCTCCAAATGCTCACAATGATCCTCTTCCCTTTTAGAATATGTTGTCAATTCATCTTGGTAGATCACCAAAAACAAGTTAATGAAATATGAGAATGCCACATCCATGGCTCTCTAAAAAGTAGCCCCTGCATTTGTTAGATCAATGGCATTCTTGTATAAATATATGTTCCCCATGGTGTGGTGAAAACTATCTTAAACTGCTTAGACTCCTTGACCATAAGCTGATTATAACCAGAAAAACCATCCATCATAGACATCAATTCACAACCTATCACTCGTTGCAACATGGCTTCCATATTGGGTAATGGATAATTGTCTTTTAATGAAGACAAATTCAAATTTATAAAATCTACACATAACCTGATGTCTCCATTTTTCTTCCTTACTAGTACCAAGTTTGCTACCCATGACGAATGTCTGATTGGCTTGATGATCCCTGTATCCCTTAGTTTCATTAATTCTTCTTGCATTTTGGGGGCCAAGGTGGAATTAATAGGCCTTTACTTTTGTCTAAATGGCTTGGCATCATCACACAAAGGAATCTCATGTCGGAAAAGATCCTCCCTATATGCCTTAAGGTCATCATAGGACCATGCAAACACATTCCTAAACTTCCTTAATAAGTCAATTAGCATTCTTCTCACCTTTGGTGACATTTTCTTTCCAATATACACCTTCTTTGGGGATGCTTCTATTCCAAGATTTATCTCTTCCAAGTCATCAGGATGAGAAAGAATATGATTAGCCTTTGTCTTATCTTGATTATCAAACACTCTTTCTAGTACAACTAGACCCTTGGGAATTGTGTTCTCCTTTAACTGAATGACCTCATTTCCAAATATAGTATCCTTACCCTCAACATTTTCAACAAAAGCTCCAAAGTCAATTTCTTGATTCTCATATTCACCCACATAATTAAAAAAATTCAATATATCATCATCATTATCAAAAAAATTCCAATTTTTTATGTTATTAGGGATAGAAGGTCGGGTTTGCACCTCAACCTTTGAAATTCCAGCATAGGTCATTGTTGATGGTGATTTTGGCACCACAACAATGCAAACAGAGTATTGCTACTCTGCTTCTCCTGAAAGAGAAAGGCAACACATGGATGCCTTAGCTCCCAAGGTCTTGGTAGTTGGGCCTCAACTGTACTGGTGTTACTCAGTGGTCAATGCAACAACAATATTCAAGGGCCCTGCTTGTGTTGGGCTTCTAGATTGCTTCAAGATCAAACATGAAATAAGTCCTATACTAACCAGGGGTTTTAAAGAAATATAAAAAGATAGACCAGGGTTTTGAAACAGAAAAGAACAATAGTTCATCCAACCTTAACCAAACTTTGCTAACTTCAAGCAATTTATAAACTAAAATTGCAGAACAAAATTAACTTGTGATCAACACACAGTATCATTCATTCATAGTGCTGATTTTAACAACTGATTATAAACTACCATTTAAGTAAAACATAAAAATGAGATTTCATTCCTTGAAAGCTTTCAAAATCAAATGATTAAATTTGAGATAAATACCGTTCTGGAACACAATATGAAGTAGATTCGAATCTAGTTGCTTCTATTGTGGGTTAGAAAGATAAGCAACATTTACGAATCTTGCACAATCACTAGTGTACATAAAACCTGTGTCTTCAAAATGCTTCCATCTATACTAGGAGAACTTTGAAAATACATTACCGCCTGTACTGAAATCTAACGGCTAACCAGGAAGGCAAGAGAAGCTCTCACTACTAAGAATCAAGATGCAACTTGATCTCCTTCTGCTAGCTGACTAACTTCTATCAGTTCTAACTCTAAAACAATACTCTAAAACTAGAAGTTCTAATCTAGAAGGTCCTTAACACTAAAAATTCTGGAACCCTTTTCAAAGAGGCAAGAATGCCATATATATGCCCTCCCGTGAGAAGAATGTTGGCCTTCATTTTTAGGGTTTTACAAAATATCCCCCGTGTTAGAGAGTTGGAGTCCAGATCCTTAACCAAAGTCCACTCTATAATAAATTCGAAGCCTTGCTGTCTTATGTCCGTGAAGGTTGTCCACTAGAAAGATCTATAGATCTTTTACAGCTATCACACTTATTTTTGGCCTCTGTGTCCATTTTCAAAATCTAGTGGAGCTATTTTGAGTGCCCCAAAATATCACCATTAATGTCGAGCTACCCCTTGTCAGTAGATACCAGCTGTCCATTTGACTCACGGCTATATCTTCTTCCTTCGGTGCTCTTTCCACTCCAGATCCGCTCTTCAACAAGTTGTCGACATAGCCTGGGCCAATCAGTGAGATGCTTCGGTGAGCTACAAATGTCATACTGATCTCACAAAGGGCATTGGAAAGACTACATCCTTCTAGCATGACCACATGACGAAGTCCTTCTCTCGGCAAACCCTATTTCTTCCTGTGAGGTCCCTTTCCTGTTGGCAAGACATCCACATTCAACAAGACGTTACGGTGGGCGCTAAGAGCTACACCGATATGCTCTTTCATTGGCAGGTTCGTTGCTATCAGCAAGACCAACATTAGTCAGGAAGATGTTCCAGTGAGCTCAATGCTTCACACTGAGGGCACAAAATATGTCGGCGAGACCCCATCAGGTCAGCCAAACCTTTCACCGAGATCTCCAAGAAATATCCTCGTTCACACGACCTGATCTTACAAAACAAGGTCTTCATTAAAAAAATACATTAATATCATGCCTTTTACTAAAAATAAACTTAACTCTAGTGGAGGCGGAACCAAAACAGGACTGGGACCGAGAAGAAAAATTAAACAAGTCCAGTCGGAACCAGGATCGGGACCGAACAGACCCAGAAAAGACACCACGCCAAAACTGGTAGGGTCAGAACCAAAAAAGAAAATGGAACTGGGACCAGAGTTGGGATGTGGATGAGCCATGGAAATAAACAACATTTCCAAGATCATACCCCGTCGTGGCTCCGTTTCCACAAAAGAAACCAAACGCGAGGGACAGGAAACAAAAGAACACGGTGGAACCGGGACCAGAACAAAACATGAACTAGAAACTTTTTCAACTTTCAGGTTCAGATTCCGTTCTGAACCCGCCTTCGACAACACCCAAAAAGACAAGGAAAAGTAAAGAGAAAGGGGAGGGAAAACCCCACAATGAAACAAAAAGGAAGAAAAGGGAAAGAGAAGGAAAAGCGGGATTGGAACGAAAGTCAAATCAAAAACCTTTAAAAAGGTTCAAGGTTTGGATCTTGTTCTAGTTCCAAGTTCGTCAGAACAAAATAAAAAAGGTGCAAGGAAAAGACCAAAACAATGAAACCAGAATTGAGGAAGAAAGAGACAACATAACTCGGAAGGAATCCAAGTTCGAACTCCGATCCGGTTCTTGGCCCACCCAAAACAAAGAAAGGAATGCCTAGGGTCGAAAACACCCAAGGCATCGAAGACAAAATTAACAACGATCAATAAAGGAGAGAGAAGAAAAAAGGTGAAGTCAGGGCTGGAATGGAAACCGAATGAGAAACTCTGCCAGAAGTTTAACATTTGGACTCAGAACTGAACCCGACTCTGAAAAAGAGCAAAAGAAATGAAAACAAATCTCGGTCGGAACCGAAACCGGGGAAGGAACAAGACCCGAACTTAGAAGGAATTTCCAAGTCCGGGATTGGTTCCACTTTCGCTTCTGACAAAACTTTGAAGGAAAATGCCTAAGGCATAAAACCAAAGGCCAAAGAAACCAGAAGAAAAGGGGGGGACCCATTTTGATCTAGATCAAAGTGGGGTGGTTATGCAAGGCATAACAAATGGCGACTCAGCTGGGAAAATGGTTTAACTATTTTCATGAATCTGAAGGATTCAGCTACCTAGAACTCTTGGTTCATGAACATTACAACTCTAGTTGGGTCAGCTATAACAAGCAAGGTAGAGCTAGAATCTCAAATGTAAGTCAATCAAGGGCTACCCAGAATCAATGTGTGTGCTTGACTATGCATCACTCTTCTTATGAAGTTCTCTTCATCTTTTGGACAAAAATTTGTAAGACTTGAACTACATGAGTTTATTTCCTTCATGCAATGATGTCCTGGACATTGCTCCGCTGCCAGTCAGGCGTCCATAGCCCTGATGGAGATACCTCTAGTTCTCTCACAACATTTCTCTACTGCGGGTTAGGAATCCATAGCCCCAGTAGAGATACTAGAATTACCCATTCATATTGAATCTTCTTTTCTTTTGATAATTCTTTTCTCTTCTTTTGAAGTTTCAGATATCTCAGTTAATTCTATTTTTTTTAATATGTCAGATATTAATATCTGACCTGGGTTGAAAACTACAATGGACCTCATAATAGCACTTGGAAGTCATATTTTTCACTGAAATCTTACAACACTGCCATCCTAGGACAAATACACTACGAGAAGAGGAGATGATTTTAATGATTTGTGATAGATTCAGGGGAGCTGATGAAGGATTTCTTACTTGGCACATTGCTTTCAAAACTTTCCACAACTTTTATTGATAACGAACATGAAACAATGAATTGAGGACAGAATCATCCGACCAGAAGACTTGAAGATATCTAAACCACTTCTCTCCTAATGACCATAGCATGCTTCAAATAATAACCCACAGCTTCAGATAGGAGAAAACAGATCAACCCCAAAGAACAAAACAAAAAAGAAAACAAATAACAAAGTAAACACAGAGGACAAAAAGAGAGAACGAACAACAAGCAAATTATTTACACAAAGAGCAGCAGATTATAAACAAAGACTATTTACAAGCAGAAATTATTTATGCAAATGCATTACTTATCCAAATTCCAACTTCACGATTTGAAATAGTGTTTAAGAAATTGTCCATTGATAGGCAAGGGGACAGGTTCTCTAGTTAAACTACTCCATCGGAAAGCATTTTCTCCTAAGATCTCAGCAATCTGATAAGGACCTAGCCAAGGTTTGTCAAATTTCTGATGACTGCCTTTCTTTTCACTAGCTTTGTCTCATAATAATACAAGGTCAGATGTCCTAAAAGCTTTTATCTTAGCTCTTTTTTCAAACCAGCGTTTGACAATAGCCTGATGCCTAAATAATTGTTGTAGGGCCACATCTCTCTCCTCCTCTAATTTCAACAAAGCAACTAACCTGATCTCTATCCTATTATCACTAGAGTAAAATTTATGCATGAACTCTAGGATAGGTATTTGTAGATGGATAGGAAAGATAGGCTCTTGGCCATATACTAGCTTAAATGGTGAGGTGTTTAAGGTAGTCTTAATCCTAGTCCAATCTACCCATAATGCAAATATAAGCTGGGTATGCCAATCTCTAGGGTTACGTTCTAACAATTTCTTAATCACCCCTAAGAGATTCTTGTTGGTTGACTATGCAACTCCATTCCCTTGCGGATAATAATTGGAAGGATATTTCAAGACAATCTTGTGATCATATGCCCAAGAAATAAATTTAGCAGAAGAGTAGGCAGAGCCATTGTCACATACTAGAGCGAAGGGTACCCCAAACCTTGTAGTGATGCATTCGGTGAGGAAATTGATCACTACCTCCATTGTGCTATTTCTGCAAGGTGTAGCCTATGTCCACCTCATGCAATAGTCAGTAGTAGTCAAGATGAATTTAAGCCCTATAGTAGAGTTTGGGTTGATAACCCCAATGAAATCTAATACCCATTGGGAAAAGGGCCTTACCTCATAAATGGGCTATAATGGCATAGCTGAATGGTGTTCCCTTGGTGCTATAACTTGGCACATGTGACATGTTCTTACATGCTTATGTGCATCCTTGAATACAAAAGGCCAGTAATAACTAGATCAGAGGATTTGGTGTACCAGTGAATCTACAGATCCATGACCCATTCCATGTTTCCCATGAAACTCAGAGATCACATGTTTAGCCTCTTGATGATCAAGGCATCGCAGGTATACTCCTTCAAAATTCCTCATGTATAACAACCCTCCTTTGAGTTTGTAATGGGAAGTTTTTAGTCTTAGGGCTCTCCTCTGAGTGGCGTTCATTCCCTCTGGACACCGGTTATTGAACATGAAACAAATGAGATCACCATACCACGGGTTGTTTGAGAAGGACTGCGTAGTATATTGTTAACAAATAATGTTGTTAGCAGCATTAGCCATGGATTCAGACAAACCAGTACCTTGGACAAGTTTCATAGGGTGTATCTCTAAATCAAACTCTTGCAAGATGGCCATCCACTTATCTATTCTTTCTCCCAATTCGCTCTACATTAGTAGAGACTTGACAGTAGCGCCAGGAACTACAACAATAATTTGGCTTCAAAGGATGTATTGCCTAAATTTTTTAACAGCTTGGACCAGTGCAAAAGCTTTCTTCTCAAGAGGTGGGTATCTGATTTTTGTGTTTTTGAAGGGAGAACTCATGAAAGCAATCGGCCTCTCCTTTGATTCCTCTCCTCGTTGAGTTAATACAGCTACACATGAATGTTCGAAGGCAAAAGAATAAATATAAAACGGTCTCGAATAGTCAGGGATAGTGAGGACTGGAGCTTCTGAAATGGATTGCTTGACTTGAGAAAATGCAGCCTTCACCTCATCACTCCACTCTATTTTGGCATCCTTCCTCATCATCTCATTCAAGGGCTTCACGATTTCTACAAAGCCTGTGATAAACTTCCTCACGAAGTTGATCTTTCCAAAGAAGGATCTCATCTTCTTCTTGCTTCTTGGCATGTATATCTTGAGCATGGACTCAACTTGATCTGGGTCGATGGATATTCCTCTTTCTAAAATTATGTGTCCCAATAGCTTCCCTTCAGAAACTTCGAACACACACTTTTTGGGATTTTAAGAGACTCCATATTGGATGCATCTCTCAAGAACTTTGGCTAAGTCCGCAACATGGTTCAGTTGATCTTTGGAGAACACTATCAGGTCATCCATGTACACAATAATGCATTTGCTAATTAGATCCTTGAAAGCTATGTCCATGGCACACTAGAAGGTGGCTCCAGCATTTATCAGGCCGAATGGCATCCTTCTATATGCAAACATCCCCCACTTGGTAGTGAAAGCCGTCTTCATCTTGTCTTCAAAGTTGACCATTACCTAATTGTATCTAGAGTAACCATCCAAGAATGTCATCATATGTACTCCATTAATAGTCTGCAATACCTCATCCAGGGAAGGGAGTAGGTAGTTATCCTTTTCTGAGGCTCTATTCAGATTTATGAAGTCTACGCATAGTCTGATCTCCTTGTTTTTCTTATGAACTAGGACTAAGTTAGCCACCCATGTTGAATGGCACACAAGGAAGATTATCCTTGCAAACAACAATTTATGAACTTCTTTATAGATTAATGGTTCAATCAGAGCATTGACAAGGTGTTGCTTCTATCTGAAGGGTTTAGCTTCGGGCTTAAAGGGAATAGTGTGAGTCATAACCGAAGCATCAAATTTCTGGAGGTCCTCATACCCCCAAGCAATCACAAAAATATCATTTTTGAGGGCCCTCAATATTTCTTCTTTAATTGCTTCAGGGAAGGCCTTCCCTATGTAAACATTCCTTTCAGGGCCAGAATCAGTCAGGTTGACTGTCTCATATTCGCCTCCCTTTTCTTCAGCTGATACCTTCTCTCGAGCCCTTGGGTCTGAGTCAAAGATTCTCTCCAAAGCCACCATTCCCTTGGGAATGCTATTGCTCTTTAAATTAAGGACCCCTTCTGTATCACATTCCTCAGGGCTCCAATCCCCTTGATCTCTGTTGGACTCATCAATAATTTTCCCCTCAAAGACATTTGAGCTTGCTAAGAAAGCCAGAATATGTCGATCATCATCAAAAACCTAGAAATTATTGATATTTTCAGGAACAACTTGGGTGGACATTAGTTCCACTAAGAATCTTTTGAATTTAGAGCCTTGCATATGCTCCAAGGTGCTTGCAGCAACAACCAATGAATCAGCTACCTGATTTTCTTCTCTAGGGATTAAGTTGATTCCAAAGGCATCAAAGTCTTCGATCAGGTTCCATACCCTGTTTCTATATGCTGCCAGTCTTCTATTGTGACATGTATATTGGTTGCGGACTTTCTTGACCACTATTTCTAAATCTCCTTTGACCACCAAGGTAGTGACCTTCTTGAGTGCAAACATTAGTCCCCTTGCCAGGGCTTCATATTCAACTATATTATTGGTGCACCCAAATTGCAGCCTGTAAGAAGCAAAGAAAACTTTCCTTTCTGGGCTAGTTAGCACAATTGCAACACCACAACCAATCTTGGATTTGGATCCATCAAAGGTAAGGGTCCACAACTGATCACAAATAGGGGTTAATCCTTTTGAAGTTTTCATGGATATTTGAATAGGATTAACCAAAGGTGGGACTTCTTGATCTCTTGGACCCGACATAGGAAAAGGATTGTCTATAGGCTCTCTAGGTACTCCCTCCAATTCCTATCCAGTTGCATCATGTAACCTGTGGTTATCTTCCTAGCGCTCACTTATCCCTTTGGTTGATTCCTTGGGTTTTGTTTCATTTGTAAGCACAAGGGTGCCAAGCATATCTTGGGGCTACTCCTCATCAGTGTACTGATTTGGACATGTGTCTAGAGTAGGTTTGATCGAAGTAGGGATTTATTTTGCAAGTATTGTATCCCTGGTTAACATGGTCATTTCCTTGGCCTCAAATGAGAAGCAGTCTGCAATGGTCTCCAGACAACTTGTGCCAGCTTCCTCAGCTTTAGAAACGCGATTTAAAATGTCAATGCAGGGTTGGCAAGTTAATTCAAAGTGGCTTTGATAATGTACCCTGCACCAATTAGGAAGTAGGAGACTTTGCAAATCTATATCTTCCCCTAAGACTAGTTGTTCTTGTTGCAGTTTTTCTGACTAATGCTTGCTGATTTTCATCAATCACAAGGTTAGGGGGCCTTTGTATGGGCAGCTCTTTAAGATCAAAAATAGAAAAAGGTTAAATCTTCTTCTTTTCTATACACACCTATCCCAGTTTTGAAATAGGCTACCTCATTATGGCAATCATATTCAGTAATGATATGTTTTAGGCGAGGCTCGCTTTCAACCTTGATTTGAGTTGGGATCCCTCTCCATGGTAGCCACATATGTGAAAAGTCAAGGGAGAGGTATCCTCCTAGACTTTTCATCAGATATCTACTTAGTAGTATACCATAGGTCTCGGGAAGGTCTGCCACTTGAATATCTATGTTTGTTAGGATCCTAGGGTTAGATCCTACTTGAACATGTATGTTTCTTAATTCCCCCACCACATTAACCTCTATTTTTTCAAGTTGAATGACCTTATTTGTCTGAATGGGGTCCAATCCCAACTTCTTACACACAGAAAATGGCATGACATTTCCTAAAGCCCCCGAGTCCAATAAACAGTTATGCAAGTTCTTGCCTAAAATTCTTAAACTTAAGAGGAATGGTGGAGTACCTACCTTATTTTTGTATAAGGTTGCATTCACGTCCCTAGTAGGTGTCACCTTATTCTTTCCTTTCAACTTATATGCTTTCTCTAAGGCTTTTAGCACTATTTCCCTTTGGGCAAGGCACCACTTTAGAATGTCAAAATATGACAAGGAAGTTTTTTGTTTCTGCATCTCAGAAACGATGTCAAATTTTGCATTACCTTTGAAAACACCAAAGGAATTACCCTTATTATGGAAATCAGGCGGTCCTTGTGGTGGAGGAGGATTATTATCAGCACCTTGATTTGGAGGCACCATGTGATTAGGAGGTGCTGATGTAGTGAATGGCCCCTTACATTGATTTCTCAGGAAGTGTCCTCCCTTTGTCTGAAAAGCTTGGGCATCATATGAATCCTCCTTTGGTTCATACTTTTCTTGCCTTGGGAATGAAGGTTCCTCTTCAAAAATGTCATAGGTCATTGTAGTATCCACTAAGTCACCTCCTTTATGTGAATTCCCCTGGAATGTGTGGGCATCTTCGTGTGCCATCTTAACAACTTTCTCCATCTAAGGACAGTTTACCTCAGAATGGGTTGCAGTATCATGCAATCTACACCAGTTGGTCATGAAGTTGAGGTCATCCATGTTTGCAGTATGTGCTCTCTCCTCATTTGCTTGATAGTTGTGGGGGAATCCACCATTATTAGGCCATGTATTCCATTGCCTGTTGTTGTTCAGTCTTTGATTGTACCCTTTGTTTTGGTTTTGATAACCTCTTTGGTTGTAGTTGTTGCTATTCTGATAAGTACCCTGGTTATTACCGTTCTGATTAGGGTAGTTCCCTTGGTTTTGGGAAGGGTTCAACCGAAGTTGAGCCATGTCATTGGTAACTTGAGACAACATTTTCTTTAGGGTTTCTACCTCATTTGTAACCTGAGTTGTCTTTTCACTTTCCATGTTCTTAACAACAGGTGGCTAATCAACGTGACTTGGTGTTACCATTTGGTTAAGATGACCATGGGAACTTTGAGGAACCTGTGGTTGTTGAAAGAGGTCAGGAGTTCCAAAAGCAAAGAACGGGATAGGTGGTTGGGTTTGCAATGCAGACATAGGACCATAGTGGGAAGGAGACATCCCTCAGACAGTGTTGAATAGAGGAGTTGAGCTATGCATCTAATACCCCATTGAAGGGAAACCTCCTCCTAGACTTCCTTGTTGAGAACTGACTTATTGTTGCAGATTAATAGCTAAATGATAGACTTTGGATAGAGAATCAATATCAGCCATTGGATATGTCCTTTTCAAGAACAATACAAGCAAAGGGTCTATAACCCTGAAGTATGACTAAATAGCACTATTCTTAGTAACTAGATAGGGATCTTGTAATGTCCTATACATTCATTGGATCCTGGTGTTGAATAAAGGAAAGGATTCACCTGGTTCCTTCCTTATGGTTGCAAATTCATGGTATAAAAGAGTTGGATCCACATACACCCTAAATTGGTTGATGAAAGTGTTTTCCAAATGTGTCCAGGTCAGAAAGGAACTTTGAGGAAGATTAAGGTACCAATTATATGCCATGTCCCCTAAAGAGTAAGGAAATAACCTACAAACCACATCATGGTGGGCTATCTGAGCTCTAGTACAAGCATCCTTGAAAGCTTGTATGTGCTCTTCAGTGCTCGTTGACTCACCATGAATATACTTAGGGAAAAATTTCTCAGGGTTTTTGGGCATATCGTGAAAACCTCCAGGGATAGTCCCCAATGGAGAGGGATTGTTCTAAAATAATTCCATTAGTGGCAGTGGTGTTGGTTGAGCCAACTATTGTATGGGTTGAATCAACAATGATGATGATTGAGATGGATTAGCAAGTGGATTAATGGGTATCCACTGGGGTATTGCCAAAAATCCTGGTGGAGTGAGTAGAGTTGATAAGGGTGGTCTGATGGTTGCCCCAATTCGGTGATGCTTATGTCTTGTCGGGGTCTTGAGTTCTATGAAAGATGATGGATTCCCAGTTGATCGAAGAACTTTGTGGGGCCTTTCTGAAGAGGATGATCCATTTTTATCCAACTTTCCCTTCTAGGCCCTCCTTCTAGTGCCAGTTCCTGTTGATGGCGATTTTGGCACCACAACAATGCAAACAACGTATTGCTACTCTGCTTCTCCTGAAAGAGAAAGGAAACACATGGATGCCTTAGCTCCCAAGGTCTTGGTAGTTGGGCCTCAACTGTACTCATGTTACTCAGTGGTCAATGCAACAGTAATATTCAAGGGGCCTACTGGTGTTGGGCTTCTGGATTGCTTCAAGATCAAACATGAAATAAACCCTATACTAACTAGGGGTTTTAAAGAAATATAAAAAGATAGACCAGGGTTTTGAAATAGAAAAGAACAATAGTTCATCCAACCTTAACAAGACTTTGCTAACTTCAAGGAATTTATAAACTAAAACTGTAGAAAAAAATTAACTTGTGATCAACACATAGTATCATTCATTCACAGTGCTGATTTTAACAACTGATTATAAAATACCATTTAAGTAAACATAAAAATGAGATTTCATTCCTTGAAAGCTTTCAAAATAAAATGATTAACTTTGATATAAATACCATTCTAGAACACAATGTGAAGTAGATTCAAATCTAGTTACTTCTACTATGGGTTAGACAGATAAGCAACATTTACAAATATGGCACAATCACTAGTGTACAGAAAACCTGTGTCTTCAAAATGCTTCCATCTATACTAGGAGAACTTTGAAAATACATTACCACATGTACTAAAATCTAATGGCTAACTAGGAAGGCAAGAGAAGCTCTCACTACTAAGAATAAAGATGCAACTCGATCTCCTTCTGCTAGATAACTACCTTCTAATAGTTCTAACTCAAAAATAGTACTCTAAAACTAGAAGTTCTAATCTAGAAGGTCCTTAACAAAAAAAAGTCTGGAACCCTTTTCAAAGAGGCAAGAATGCCATATATACACCCTCCCTCGAGAAGAATGTCGGCCCCCATTTTTAGAGTTTTACAAAATATCCCCCATGTCAGAGGGTCGGCATCCAGATCCTTAACCAAAGTCCGCTCTATAATAAATCTGAAGCCTTTCTGTCTTATGTCGATGAAGATTGTCCCTTGGAAAGATCTGTAGATCTTTTATAGCTACTGCACTTATTTCTAGCCTCTGTGTCCATTTTTGAAATCTAGTGGAGCTATTTTGTGTGCACAAAAATATCACCATTAATGCTGAGCTACCCCTTGTTAGTAGATACTAGCTATCCATTTGACTCACAGCTTTATCTTCTTCCTTCGACGCTCTTTCTGCTCTAGATCTGCTCTTTAGCAAGTTGTCAGCTTAGCTCGGGCCAGTCGGTGAGATGCTTCGATGAGCTACAAAGGTCATACCAATCTCGCAAAGGGCATTGGCAAGAATGCATCCTTCTGGTGTGACCACATGACAAAGTCCTTCTCTCGGTGAACCCTATTTCTTCCTGTGCAATCCCTTTCCTGTCTGCAAGACATTCGCATTCGACAAGATGTTACAGCAAGCGCTAAGAGCTATAGCGATATGCTCTTTCATTGGCAGGTTCGTTGCTATTAGCAAGACCAACATTATTCAGGAAGACGTTCTAGCGAACTCAACGCTTCACACCGAGGGCACAAAATATGTCGACGAGACCCCATGGGGTCGGCCAGACCTTTCGCCAAGATCTCCAAGAAATATCCTTGTTCACATGACCTGATCTTGCAAAACAAGGTCTTTGTTAAAACAATACATTAATATCATGCCTTTTACCAAAAAGAAAATTAACTCCGGTAGAGGCAGAACCAAAACGGGACCAGGACCGAGAAGAAAAATTAAACAAGTCTAGGTGGAACCAGGATGGGGACCAAATAGACCTAGAAAAGACACCACGCCAAAACTGGTAGGGTCAGAACCAAAAAATAAAATGGAACCGGGACCGGAGTCAGGATGGGGACGAGCCACAAAAATAAACAACATTTCCAAGATCATACCTCGTCGTGGCTCCGCTTCTGCAAAAGAAACCAAACGTGAGGGATAGGAAACAAAAGAACACAGTGGAACCGGGACCAGAACAAAACACGAACTGGAAA
Source organism: Sequoia sempervirens (assembly GCA_007258455.2). Taxonomy (NCBI): domain Eukaryota; kingdom Viridiplantae; phylum Streptophyta; class Pinopsida; order Cupressales; family Cupressaceae; genus Sequoia; species Sequoia sempervirens. The sequence continues at coordinate 106,562,711 of VDFB02072274.1, read as the reverse complement.
CTTTTTCAAGTTTCAGGTTTGGATTTCATTCCAAACCCGCCTCTGACAACACCCAAAAAGACAAGGAAAAGTAAAGGGAAAGGGGAGGGAAAACCCCACGATGAAACAAAAAGGAAGAAAAGGGAAAGAGAAGGAAAACATGCAGAAGCAGGATTGGAACGAAAGTCAAATCAAAAACCTTTAAAAAGGTTCAAGGTTTGGATCCCATTTTCATTCCGAGTCTGCCAGAATAAAATAAAAAAGGCACAAGGAAAAGGCCAAAAAGACAGAACCAAAATCGGGGAAGAAAGAGACAACAGAACTTGGAAGGAATCCAAGTTCGAAATCTAATCCAGTTCCGAGCTCACCCAAAACAAAGAAAGGAATGTCTAGGGTTGAAAACACCCAAGGCACCGGAGACAAAACCAAGAAAGACCAATAAAGGAGAGAGAAGCAAAAAGGCAGAGTCGAGGCTAGAATGGAACCCGAATGAGAATCTCCACCAGAAGTTTAACATTTGGACTCGGAACCGAACCTGACTCTAAAAAAGAGCAAAATAAATGAAAACAAAGGTCTGTCAGAACCGGAACCAAGGAAGAAACAAGACCCGAACTTAGAAGGAATTTCCAAGTTTGGGATTGGTTCCGCTTCCGGTTCCAACAAAACTTTGAAGGAAAACGCCTAAGGCATAAAACCAAAGGCCAAAGAAACCAAAAGAAAAGGGGGGGACCCATTTTGATCCAGATCAAAGTGGGGTGGTTATGCAAGGCATAACAGTCATATCATCTAGTTTTAATGCAATGTTGACTAATAGGTCTGCCACTATGTTTTGACCTCTCTCCATCCATCCTATTCCAAATGGATCAATTCTCTCCAATTCATCCCAAACAACATTCCTATGCTATTTCAAACTCTTGTTCTTTGATACATACTTGGATCTAACTTGAGAGACCACAAGCTCAAAATCCCCAATTTCCTTGAGCTTCTTGATCCCATGTTTTTTAGCCAATCTCAACCCTAATAACAAGACTTCATACTCGGCCACATTATTTTTGCATTCAAATAATAGATTGAAAGAGAACCTGAATGTCTTTCCACTTGGTGATCATAACAAAACACCTACACTAGAGCCTTCCTTTGAACTTGCACCATCAAAATACATAATCCACAAGTCATCAGATTCTGACAATCATTTTATTTCTGTATCAATCAATGCAGTAGGCTTATCACAATTTCTAGGGAATTCCTCAACCCTAAATTCATCTATACTACTGTCAATAAAACATGTCATATTCTCAATCAAGCCATGCTCAATCATACGAGATACTTTTGATTTTCTTTCAATTTTGACATCTTTACCATCAATGGAGAAAATAGCAAATGACAAATCACATTGCATATTACCTCCCATTGATGCACTCCATTTTCTTGACAAAATCATTCCAAAATGAGGTGGAATGTCTGCAACTACTACGGTCATGGCTAAATCCTTGTCAAGTTACTGAGTCAATTTATAAGGTAATGCTTTGATAGTTCCAATAACTGGAACTTCTCTTGAATCCATAGCATAACATTCACCTTGAATAGTATCTACTGTCAAACCCATTTCCTCCATTATTTTTATTGGCATAACATTATTTGATGCCCCTAAATCTATCATATAGTTCCTTAAAGTTTTCCCATTTATATCCACACTTCAGAAAAAAGGGGTTATATTTTCAAGGCACATGTTAATAGAATTTCCTAAATACACAGGGGGAATTTGTGAGACAATTCCCTCCACTTCCTTTTCTTTCTCTTTATCCTTCACTTCTTTACCACTTCCTTGTTTAATCTAATTAATAGCAACATATGTGATCAAGGATATTGTCTTTTCTTTGTGTTCATTTATTCTCATTATTTCTAGCAAAGGTACAATTAATTTAACCCAAGAAAGCACATGAAACATATCTACAGGTGTATATTTAGGAAAATTAGACATCATACCTTCATCATTTTCCTTTTTCTCTAGTTGATTACTTCCTCCTAGCTTCTTTTTCTTCTTATCCTCTGCAAAAGGTTCAGCTACCTTTGTAATTGCCTTTTTCTTCACCAATGATTCAGTTAAATCTTTTAGAGTCTTTTGGGTCTCGTTCCTTTTTTCCCAAACCTTATCACTTTAATTTCTTTGACTTTCACAACATCCTTTTTGTTTTCAACCTTAACACCTTTGTTTTTATCCTTTTTCTCTTTAATAAACAAGCCAGCAGGTTTACCCTGCTCACCACCCATAGTTTTATTTCTCAATTGAAGTGAACTTCTCATTTGAGCAGCCATTTCTTCACTCAATCTTGCAATCTCTTCTTTTGACAGTCTCCTTAAGGACACTAAATCTTCAACTTGCTCCATATTTCAAGCATTATGATCAAAATCACCTTCCTCATCAAAAAAGACCTGTTGATGATACATCTCACTTCTCTACCTCTGATTATCCACATTAGCTTCCCATATTTCATCATCAAAGGAACACTATGCCTCATCAATGTATGATCTATCCATATAAACATCTACATCATCATGCTCATGAGCATCCTCCTCTATTTCCCCAGCAACAAGCAATTGAGAAACCCCACAATAATTTTGGTCATGTGGATGTTCACACACCTCACACCATGACCTATCTACTACTAGATTCACTGAATTTTTCTTCAAGCAGTTTGGCATATTCAGATCATTTTTAAGCTTCTGGCTAGGCAAGATTGGTTTTCCATCTTTCTAATTTGTATTGTAAGGATAATTTTGTAATATGGGTAGCATATCATTTTTATTATAGGATTTCCTTTCATTTCCTATACCCTTCTCTTGCTTGGAAACAGTTTGCTTTATGTCTTTCAAGGTACTGTAAACCTTTTCCCACTTTTCATCATCCTTAGGATTTGCAACCGGAACCTTCTTAGTCTTATTTTTAGGATTTTTTAAAAGTGTAGGTTCTTCCCTCCTACCATATTTCCCAAAAGCTCTTCTGTTACTTTCAATATTTATAACTACCCTAAATGCATTGCTCATAGTTCGAGGGTCTTTATCCCTGAGGAGATATGCCATTTTGGAATCAAAAGCATTGAAATATGTAGTTAAAAAAACATTTTCATCAAGCCTAAAAACCTAAAACAACTTATACATTTCTTTTTGAAATCTTAAATTAAACTCTATCACAGGCTTGTTCAATGACTTCTTGATGTTATTAAACTCATTTAGCATGAAACTTGCATTAGTTTTGTCACCATACTGCTCATTGAAACACTTTTCAAACTCATCCCATGAACCAATACTAGCATTAGATAGACCCCTATACCAATCCCTTGTATCTTCTACCAGAGATTGTACAAACAATTTCATTACAACATCTTCAAGTTCTACCTCATAATCATTTAACATATCCATGAAAGCTTTTAAGTGTTCCTCTGCTATCACAACATTATTGTCGGCAAACTTACTCATCTTTTCTCTCAAGTCAGTAGGGATGGGATTTGGATAACTAGGGATTCCATCAAAGAATAATGGCCAATAACTTTCCATCTGTATAGGTCATTGTTGAAATAATCCTTCATTCTTCTGAAAATCAACACCATAACCTAAATCTTGTACCCTAGGACCATCTTGATTTGGATTTACAAACCTAGTTGCATGAATTTTTGGGCCAGAATTATCTGTAGCAGGATTTGGAGTAATCTTAGGATTATTATTTAAGGCATCCTAGTGATTTGATGAGGTTGTAGCTTGTGCAACCTCATCCGTGCTTGACATCTTTAGGAAACTTATTTTCCTCTTCATTTCTGCATTCCCAGACTCAATTTATGTTCTCTCCAACCCTTATGCTAGAGCCTCACTTTCCCTTTTATCCTTTTCTAAGGAAGATTCTATTTGAAATGACACATGTGGCTGGAGATCTTGTTGAGTGGAATGGGGAGTCACCTTCTCATTTATTTTAATCCCCTCAACCTTTTGTTTTCTTTTGTCCAAGGAAAGCTTAAGGTTTGTACTACTCATTTGAGACTTAACATGATTTGAGGGCTTTGGGTCAGCATCAGACATCAATGTGGCATGTTGGGTTTTCTTTAGACACATGCTTTGTTTCCTTGTTAACAATCTTTCATACAATTGGGTCCTCAACACCTGGTTCAAGTTCTTCTTTATTCAGGAACTTCATTGTTGCCAACTATCCTGTCAACCTATCCCTTTCAATCACAACATTCCTCAACTCTATTTCCCTCTCTTTTTCTCTTCTCATTCTAAGTTCAGCTTGCTCTTGGATTTCCGGGCTCAAAGAATTAATGTCTTCAAAAATATCATCAGGATCAGGGAAAGTCACATCAAAACTCGATGTATCATCTAGATCTATTAAATTGACCCCTTCTAGTACATGTTCAAACAATAAAGGGTTTACATAATTTTCAGCAGGAGGAGGAGGTACATCATTGGTGCATTCTCTATGATGGCTTCGACTTCTACTCCTGCCTCTTCTCTTTTTCAATATATTTGACACTAACGGGCCCTTTATTATGGCACTTCACATCTTCTTGAACCGGTGTATTAAATAATGAATCAAAAAATCCACCATTGTCTAACTCATAATTTCTAGACACCTCTTCAAGATTCTCAAGGATAGGGTGTAAAAGCTTACTTATACCTTGGTGTACAGGGTTCTGTGACATGGGAGTAGCATTACTAGATTCTGGTCTTTTCTTTATCTAGTCCTTTTTCTTCATTTTGGGAAGTTCACCTTCCAATTTTTGTTCTGGATGATTCATGATGAATGACCTGGTGTTCTTCATTCTTCATACTAGTCTAAATGTTCTTTCCACTTATAATAAAAATTTCAAAATAAAATGCACATTGGTGCAGATACTTCAGAGTCGCCACCCAATTAGCTTGGGAATACCAAATACCTAAAGACACGTGGTAGAATATAAAAATCTTTGGAACCTTGTACTGACAACACACAAAAGTGCTTTACAACATAACTCTTAACACTTATGAAAATAGAAGAAGCAGACAAACCTAACACAAAATTATAGGCTCAACATTCAAATCACATAAATACTATGAAAACTCTATGCAAAATGGACAACCAACACACTGATAAGAAATATTAAAATTAGCTCCCTAGTAGAGTCGCCATTTTGTTAGTTTTTTTCTTACACTGTAACCAGGTTGGTCTTCTAATCTACCTATGGAATTGGCAATTCCAATCAAAGGAAGCTCAAAGTACCTGAACCAACTAATGAGGACTTTGAAAAAGCCTCCTACACTTTGGTCTCTACAAGACTCAGGAGTGTTGATGGTGTTTTTATGCACTTCTCAACACAGGTAGTGCGTAGGTGCACTACCTTTCTTGAAAGACAATCTCCCACAATCGAATTGCAGAACACTATCCCAAGGTCTCTCGGATGTCAGGTCATGACAGTGCTTAGATACCTCAGTAGTTTGATGTAATTTGCTGGAATCACAAGGCGGTCTTACAAAAAATACAAAGCAAGGACACAAAGCATGAAGTTGGATCTTGAAATGGAGTTCTTAGGATGGGAAGTTGTTATGCACTAGCTATAGGCTCAAACAACAATCTTGGACTCCATTTAGTTGTTGGATTTGGCTTTACAATGTGCAATGAACCTTAGCATAGGTCAGTTACTAAAAAAAATGAAAACGGGCAAAGGGGAGGAAAAGTTCCTAAGTTTGAAGCTAGCTATGAATAGTGACAATGGAGTTCCTGCAATGGACAATTCCTCAAAATAATGTCCCACTTAACTAGGAATTTCACAGTACCATGAAAATTGTGCTATCTTCTAAGGGCTGTAGATATTTCATCCTTCATCCACCACCTACATGTATCAATTAAGGATAAATGTTTGGAGCAGCTTTAAAATCAAGTCCAGGCTAACTTTGCATAGCTATCTACCATCAACAATGAGCAAAAAGTATGGACCAAGAAATCATCAACATGGCAAGAAATTTGCATGATCACCCAACAGCATTCCTAAGATCTATCCAAATAAATAAGACAGCTAACTAATCAGCAATAAGATCTAAATGAAACATCTAACATGAGAGACTGAATCAAGCAACATGGGAGAAACCAAGAAAATACACCAAGTCAATACTTTTTTCTTATAAATTTCTGCAGCATGCCTTTACAACAACTCAACTCTCTCTTTGCAAATGAGAGGAGTGCCCTATTTATAGTTTTCAAAAGGTTGAATGCATGGCCAAGATTTATTCTCATTGTGTGGCCAATATTCATTACAAAATAGGGTTTCACCTACCCCCAAATAGATTACAATTAAAAATTACATTTTCATCATTTCCCTATTTTGTCTTCTAGCTGATGGCACTGTAACTCTTTCATCATTTAGCAAATTGTTGTTTCCTTTGCTATAGCTACTCTTTAGGAAGGTCTTCATCTTTGGCTGGGCTGTCCTCCTGCTCCTCGGAAGCTGTGTACTCTATGTATTTGAGGATGACTGCTTGGAGCTTGTCTATCTCGAGGATCTCACATTCTAACACCTGATAGCTCCATTCCTTAGCATTTTCTTCCAGCCTTTTCCAATCTTCATCATACTTTGAGTCTTGGTCTCTGAACAGCTCTAATTGGTCGAAGGCGCAGGCAGCAAAACTCAGGAACTTCGTTGTGATTTCTCTAGTTGTCCTGTCCTTCATCTTCTCCTGGAAGTATGGTTTGATCTTCTCTAGATCCATTTGCACAGTGTGCATATCATAGCCCGTCATTAGCTTAAGACATTAGGCCCATTCCACCCAGATTTCCTTGATCCACTCAATGTCTGGATCCACCCTGCTCAGGATTTGCTCCAATCTCTCCTTCTGGTTATCGAAGTCTCTGTGCCACACATCCACTAGCCAATGATCTTCTTTTTTAAGCTCTAGCTTCTCTTCCCATGTGGCCTCAGGCATTTGAAGGATAGCTTCGATCCTTGGGAAGGTGGAGTCGTAGGTTGCGGGGAAATTGGTGCAAAGCCTCTTCATGCTCTCCAGAGATTGTGTCAAGTCTAAGAACTTGTTGGTTGTCTGCACAGCCCTGCTGATTCCCATGTTTCCGACGTATGTGACCTATCAGAACCAGTCCTCGATGGTTTTCTCCAAGTTCTTCTTTCTTTCCATTTTATCTATTTTGCTCCTTGGAGAGCAACTGTGGTGCGGCCATGGATGTAGTGGGGAGGTCGTCCACTAAGGACCATTGTTGTATATAGTATGTTAATGCTGCAACTTGCGCCTTGAGCTCGTCCTTAGAGATTTTATCCTATTTTATCAGGTACACCACTGTGGCCATCAACTCCTCAAGGTGCTCAACCTTCTATTCTCTAGTTGCGGTCCCCAAATCAATGGTGGAGATGTTGTAACTCACCCCTGCCTGGCCAATAGTAGGCGTTGCAATTTGTGCTGCTCTGGAGCCAAAAGCATCCATTGTTATCTTGGATCAAACCTTGGGCTTCTTCTCCTTCTTCGTTGTGATCTGAGATCGAGCCAAGATGGCCTCCAACCTCACCTTTGGGTCCTTCAACACTGGGGTCATTCTCTCAAGTTGCCTCTCCAACCATTTGGGCATAGCAGACTTATCCTTGGGTGAATCACGGCTACCCTCACCCTTCTCAGTCAAAGGCAAGACCTCCGCCTCTTTCTCCTTGTGGGGTTCTTTTTTCTCTTTGGTATCATCCTTTTCCTCTTCGTCAGAGTCATGGACGAACACTAGGCGCTTGACAGGAAGCTTAGTGGATAATTGCTTGATAGGAGTTTCTTCTTTTGCTGCTTCTTCTTCTTTCTTCTCCTTAGTAGCCTCGACCTCAGGGCTCTTGGCAACATGGGTCTCAGCCTCGGCTAAGTCCTTTATCTATTGCTCTTCCGGTGGCTGCCCCTCGTCACCATGTGGTGACCCTTCCACTTCCGCCCCAACATCTTTTAGCTGTTGTGCCATTTCTTCTTCAAGGTCCTCATCGAATGTCTGGATGATTTCCTTAGCACCTGAGCCACCCTCCTGATCTCCACTCTTGGAAGAGCCTGTCTCCTCCTCCTCATAGACCACCCTGTCAATGGTTCAGTGCTTGTACTTAGGGTGTTCATGATACTCATCAGCCTCCTCCTCTATAGACTTTGAGTCTTCCTGCTCTCGTTCCTCCAACTCTTTTGAGATTTGCATTGTGGCCTCCATAGCTGATGGCCCTGTCAGTGGTTGTGAAGGCTGAGCCGTTGCGAGGACTTGGGTGAGGGCTGCCTGGAGAGTTGGATCCATCAAGATCTAGGAGAGCTCAGGGGGGAGGTTTTGCATGTGTCTCGTGAGAGCCTCGGGCTTAGTGGAAGAAGGAATAGGCGATGTTATTGCTATCAGAGGGAGTGATGTAATTGGAGACATGGTATCAGAGGAAGGGGGAGTCATCATGCCAGAAGAGGAATCTATGACAACTACCGACCCGGCCGAGGGTGAAGGTGCAAGATGGACATAAATGTCCACTACCGGTGGAGATGCGGCAACCATAGGAGGGGTAGGGAGAGCTAATGGGGGCTGCAATTCTGTCATACCCACTATTTGTTTAAGCCTCTTGGGAGATGAGCCTCCTGCTTCTTTCTTCGCTTGTTCCTTAGGATCTGGAGACTGCGCAGTCTCTGTTCCTTTCCTTTTTTGGGACCTAGTGACTGGAGAAGACTTGGAGGTCCCGCCGATTGATGTGGTGGCAGCAACGTCCTTCGTGGCACTCAGCTCGCTCTTGAGCCCCTCATAGGTCAGGACCACCTCTTGTCGCTTCAGATGTGCCACCTGCCCATCAATTCACTCCCTTGTATGAGTTATGATTGGCTAGGTTATGGTGTCTAGGTCATCGACCTCCTATTCATCCCAGTCGATTGATGGTATTGGCAGGTTGGCAACCGCAGGGTACCTCGGGTGCATGATTGTGGACTCATCTTCGTCAACCTGGTCCAGCACCGGGAATGGTTGCACTCTCCTCAGGAATAGTACTATCATGTGCATGTAGTTCCTTGTGAGCACCTCCTTGTCATCCTAGTAGTCGGCCCAAACATCCTCAATGTGATATTGATGGGCATAGGCTGGCCCTAGTGCTTTCCTGACATGGCCATGTGGATCCATCTATGGGTGAGTGGTGTACCAGTCAAAATGGTACTCCTTCAGCTCCTTCTCAGAGTTACTGGCACACTAGGAAGTTTGCAATTGATACATGCCCTGGCCAAGGGTCATGGGGTAAGAGATACCTGCTATATGCTTGTTGCTGAAGATTGTTTGTAGGTGTTGGAGTTGCCGAGAGAGCTCCAAAAGGATGATTCTGTCATTTGGGTACCGAGGCAATCTATTCGGCCTCTCAGAGAAGCCCTGGGCTCGAATGTATGTGAGTTTTGGATACTGGATAAAAAAGAAGGTGTACTGCTTTAGAAGCGCTCTGGCACTGTGGGAGACTCTCCTCTCGAAGTCCCTGACAATTAACCTGATGATATGGCTAATGAAGGAATCATTGACCCTGCAGTATTCTTTCTTGAAATTCTAGTATTGGAGTTGCGGGTACTTGTCAAATGGTTTGAGTCCTCGCTTTTGCCCCTAATCGGGTGCCACAAACAACTTGTTGTATTGTCTCTGATCTACCAGGGAGTAGATGAGGTAGGAGGTCATGTATAATTTGGAGCTCTTTTTCACGTTGACAAACTGCTTATGGAAGAAGTTGCTTATGATCCCTCCCCAGTAGAATGAAACATTGGTTGTAACCTCCTCATTTCCCCACAGGATCTATTCAATGTAATAGGTCATCCATTCCTGGAAGTAGGCGGTCATTGGAAGACCCATGACCCTACTCAACATGGTTACCAGGTCATGGTAATCTTCGTGGAAATCACTACGGAAGAGTTCCTAGGGAACCTTCGCAGTGCTGCCCCATTTTTCTTTAAGCCAATGCAGATTTATTGACTTCTTGCACCCTGTTGGGTTAGCATCCCACGCTGCTTGGCATTCTTCTAACATGGGGACCTCTATCTGTTGGAATGTGTGGATATGGAATGTCTTGGTAATCCCTTCTCATGACATGTCTGCGAGGATGTTTCCCTCCTTATCCACAATTGTTCTGGTATCTGTCTTATTTGCTTCTCGGTAAGCCATGACTAATTCGGGCGCCACTAGAGATGGAGGGAAACCAACAGCCTTGGCTATTCCACTCTGCCTTATCAATCTGGCATTTTTCGTTGTCGGGTTGACCCTGACCCTCTGAGTGAATTCATCTATATCCACCTAGTCAATATTGGTGTCTGTAATTTCCTTCCAGTCCATTGAGACCTTTTAGTGAAGTGACTCGCCCTGGAACTAGTACTTCATTTGATCTTTGTCTTCCTTTCCCCGAGAGGTCCTTCCTGACTTCTTGCCCTTATCCTTCTCGGCGGATGCCCCTGAAGTTCCTGCTCCTGATTCCATATATTCTGCAAGCAAGGGCAAAGTTAGCACAGTGGGTCATGAAGGCATTCATGTTAGTCCATATCTCTAAAATAGCATCCACTTCAAATAATCAATCAAGCATATCATGGATTTTATCTCTAGATGTTATTGATCATTGTTTCAGGGCATTTGGGCAATTCGGGCCCGGAGGGCCGAACTTCCCTAACGAGAATGTAGTCTAGAAGGGAAAACACAACGGAAAGCTCCTGAAGGCCTTCCTTGGTCGAATTTTAATATGTTAAGAAGCTTATGATGAAGAGGACCAAAAATTAGGACATGGGTCAAAGTTAGATTCCAGATTTGGGTTCGTTATGATCGATTTAAGGGGCCTCAGAGGTTCTAGGCCGGAAAGCCACCAAGAGAGCATTTTGGACAGCAGAGAGCTGACGGAAATCCAAGGACAGAAGTCCGTGGTCCGGGGCCTGGAGGGCCAAAGGGCGGCCGATGTTAATTCATTTCACCTCGAAGGCTCGGATCGGCGACACTGGGATGGAGAACGACCTTTGCCATTTTGGAAGACAATCCTCGCACGGAAGTCTGGCAGAGGAAGTCTGGCAACATATCTTGTGTTTCTGAACCTGACAGCACCTAGCAGGCCAGAACCCATAGGGCAGTGTTCCGGACAGGAATTTCTGCTTCGAGCGGCGGGCGAGAGGCGGACTTCCAAGGGCGGAAGTTCAGATACCGGGGCCCACAGAGTGGACGGCCGAGCGGCGATCTCCATTTAGAATGGCGAGAAAGGACCGGAATCCCAGGACATGGGGCCTGGAGAGCAGACAGACACTTAGATATTCGGCAATATTCAACGACGGACGGTGGTTCAGGGCCCAGAGATTGGAAGCACAGGGTCAAACCTTCGCGACGGCAGGAGAGCGACAGACTTCTGAGGGTGGAAGTCCGGATACCAGGGCCTGAGAAGTCCCAAGGACACGGATGCGAAAATGCCAGACAACGGCAGAGTGGAAGGCAGGGCCCAAAGCTCGAAAGGCATTGATGACTTTGCCGAAAACTGTGTAGCAAATTAATTACGAAAGGAAAAAAGCGAAAGCGAAGGAAGAGCCCGGAGGGCGGGACGCTGAAGGATGTTCGCCGTCGCCGCTGGAAAAACGTAGGAGGAACCCCGAAGGAGGAACTCTAGGGTCCGGGGCCTGAGAGGCCTGGAGGACGCATGCTCAGTTTAAAGTTTGTCGGCGAGACACATGTCGGGATCCGACAGCCGGGAGGTGGGGAGGAATTGGCAGTTTGGGCATGGCGAAAGGCAAACGAAAGTCCGAAGTAGGAAGCCCGACCAGCCAGGCCCGAAGAGGAGAATCGCCATCAGCAGGGGTTCAAAGGTTTAACATTGGATGGAAAAGGAAGGTTTCGGGCTGAGGGCGAACATTTTCTCTACGTGAAGAACAACTATGGCAGGGAAAAACTCCAGATCAGCGAGGAGGGCAGTCCATGAGGTTTGTCGATTTTCCAAGACATGGGTTTGGTGCACCATTTAATGTTCTATCAGTCTATGCTCTCCTTACCAATTGTTCACTTATTTAAATATTTGAAAATCACAAAAAAGACACATGGGAGGGCAACCGATGGCCTACCTCGAACACGTGGAGTGGCGAGATGTGGGATCCACTGGGGGTCTACAAAATAATGCTGAGGACGATGATCGTGACGTTGTCGAAGGCGGTGGGCTACAGATGATAGCTTCTCCAATTCGCTGCAATCTTGTTTATGAAAATGACTTGGCAGGATTGGGCATTTTATACCCCAACCGCCATGAATGCCTACATTAAATGCCTGTACGGTCGTGAGAAAAGTTGGTGAATTTGAAGTCAGCGATGGCGGTGGAAAAACTGGGGCCCGAAGACCGGGGAGATGTGACGTGACGACCGCCATTTTGAAGATTTCTCATTGATTGAACGATGGCGGCGGGGAGCGGTTCGGGGCCCAGAGGGCGGGACTCCGCCAGGGATCCACCGTGAGGTATGGTGCAACTATCACAGAATTCCTGAGACAAAATTTTGGACGCCCTGACCCGGTAGACCCCACTGCAGGCAGTGGAAGGCCCCTCATCATGGGCGATGAGGACAATGGTAGGACATGGTGGGCGGGTCTCCGCAGCAGGTTTGCTATCGCGGACGGTGAAACTAAGACATAACCCCAAAGACGGATCTTCGGGGCTCAGGGCCCGGAGGGGAGGGCATCGTTTTGAAGATTTTAACAAGTTTTTGCAAATGGTGAGAGGTGGATCAGACCCTGGGGTCCGGAAGGATGCCCCACGGACGCTGTAAGAGATGGCAATCCCAGCGGGGAAATCTGGTTACGGAACTCCGGACGCCCCAGCCTGGCAAGGCCTGGGGCCATTTTAGGGCCAAATTGCTAGAGAGATTCTACGAGGCTCCAGAATGCAGCAAAAACCAAAAGTGGAGGCATGATCAATTTATGATGGAACTTTGGAGCAACATCAACCATCCGAAACATCAAAAAAGAGAGGCACACAAAATGAGGCGGCCCCCAAAATGACCCAACAAGGTGAAAGAAAAGAGGGTCCCTGTTCCGAACGGGACGTGTGTGCTATGGGCACAACAAATGGCAACTCTGCTGGAGAACGCTCCCAAGCATTCTAGGGATAAATATTCGTTCAAGACCTAGAATCTCTGGTTTCTCAGACCAGAAGTGGCTTCCAGAGATGAATCTAGAAGGACGAGACCCTTAATTGGATCAGCTTACCGGACATCTCAGAAGTGTGTGTGTAGTGAGTTCATTACTTTCTTTGGGATAGTGACTAGGGTTACCAATTCAACCAAGTGAGCTACATAAATCACCTAACACCAAAAGTAACCTAGACATTGCCTCACTGCCAGTCAGGTGTCCATAGCCCCAACAGGGTTGTTGCTACAATCTCATGGATATTGCTCTACTATCGGCCGGGTATCCATAGCCCCGATAGAGTTATTTGAACACCCATAGGGTCATTTATTTCCCTTTTTCAGAGTTCTTTTATCTCTTTTTTGCTTTGATATTTCACTTCTCTTTTTCCATTTAGTTCGACCAGGTAAGCATTGAAGCCTACAATGGGTTTGAAACTGTAGTGGTCACTGGAGCAGACTTGAGATTTTTCACTCACCAAGGTGTCATAACAACCATAGTATGGTCCTTTAGAAATTATTATTATGTGATTTATGCGAGATCCGAGATGTGGGTAAGGAGATCCAGCTAAGGGTCAGGTTCTGAGCAGAGTTCAAACAAGGAAATCATTCACGAACAGCAAAGTGAACCACTTGCCAGGCAAGCACGGCCACCACAAAGGAGTGGGGAACAACTTTCGAAACAAAACTACTGGGAGGGAGAAAACAAGAAGGACTCAAACAAAATGAAAACAAGAAAGAAAACAACTACTCTAACCTATCTACAAGTATTCACAACAAAGAGCTCGAAGGAGCTCAAGCCTGGAAGTAATGCTTCAGTTGTTGCCCATTGACTGGCAACGAGATGTTCTCACCAGTTAGGGTCTTTAAGCAGAAGGCATTATCTCCCAAAATTTTAGCTACTTGAAACGGGCCAAGCCAGAGCTTGTCGAATTTGTTGTGTCCCCCTTTCTTTTCATGGGCCTTGTCCCAATACAGGACCAAATCTACAATTCTAAAGGCCTTGATCTTGGCTCGGCGGTCGAACCATCTCTTAACTACGCCCTGATGTTTGGTGAAATTTTCTATTGCATGGTTTCGGACTTCCTCTAAATGCAAGAGCTCAACTAACCGAGCTTCCCTATGATCTCCCTCGTAAAAATCATTGATGAATTGAAGAGTAGGAATCTTCAGATGGATGGAGAATATAGGCTCTAGGCCATAGACAAGGTGGAATGAGGAATCGCCAAGGGCAGCCTTGTGGCGAGTGCGATCAGCCCAAACGGTGAAATGAAGCTGGGTATGCTAGTCCTAGGGACTCCTATCTAGCAGCTTCTTGATCACAGTAATCAGATTTTTATTCGTAGACTCGGCAAGGCCATTGCCCTGAGGGTAGTAATTGGATGAGAATTTAAGGGCTATTCCATAGTCAAACACCCAACTAGCAAATTTTAATGAAGCAAATGCAGGTCCATTATCACATACCAAAGCATACAGACAACCAAAGTGATTTAAAATGAAACTTTCTAAGAAATTAGTAACTACTTCAGTTGTGCATTGCTTATATACTATTGCTTCCATCCATCTAGTACAATAATCAGTAGGAGTAAGAATGTACCTGTGTCCCGCAGATGATGAAGGGCTTACCAGACCGATGAAGTCAAGACCCCATTGCGCAAACAACCTTACCTCTAGCACAGGCTGCCGTGGGACAACAACATTCTTCTCCTTGGTGGTAGCGGTCTGGCATGTGTGACATAAATGAACATGGCAATGGGCATCCTTGAAGACAATTGGCCAATAATACCCTGCTCTTAATATTTGATGTGTTGTGGAGGAACCAGAACCATGGCCCGTGCCAAATTTATTGTGAAACTTTTTCAGGACCTGATCTGCTTCTTCCTTGCCAAGGCATCTCAAATAAATGCCTTCATGGTTGTTCTTGTAGAGAATGGAGCCCTGCGGCATGTAGCCATTACTTTTCAATCTCAGGGCCCTCTTTTCGACTCCTTGCAGGTGCGGCGGACACTTATGGTTCAACAGATAGTAGATGACATTATAGTACCATTCTCCAGGGGAGACATCCTCAAGCTAGTACTGCTGCACTATGAGTTCAGGTCCAGCTCCTACTGTTGTTTCTACAATTGTGCAGGTGAGTGTCTGTTCTCTCACCAGTTTCATCGATTGGATCTCCATATTATACTCTTAGAGTAGGGTGACCCACTTAGCCCTTCGTTCGCCCAATTCATTTTGCATGAACAACGTTTTTATTACTGGGTTGGGGACAATGGCAAACACCTTGTTGCGTAGGATATAGTGTCTAAATTTCTTCACTCCTCTGACGAGAGCGTACGCCTACTTTTCAATGTTGTGGTAATGCAATTGAGCATCCTTGATGGGAGCACTCATAAAGGTGATCGGATGCTCGTTTCCTTCATTGTCCTTTTGGGTTAACATGCTAGCACATGAATGCTCTGAAGCAAATGAGGAGATGTAGAATGGCTTCAGATAGTCCAGGCTAACTAATACAGGTGCCTCAGCAATGGCCCGTTTGATTTCTTCAAAAGATTGCTTGGCATCGGGTGTCCATTCAACTTTGGCATCTTGTTTGAGCATGGCATTGAGAGGTTTGACAATCTCCGCGAAACCTGTGATGAATTTCTGGATGAAGTTGATCTTTCCAAAGAAAGATTTTAATTCTTTCTTGCTGCCCAGAGGTTGAATTTTGAGTAAAAACTCAATGTGCTCAAGATCAATGGAGATTCCCTTTTCTGAGATGATATGCCCCAGCAACCTGCCTTCAGTCACTCCGAAAATGCACTTCTTGGGATTGAGAGAAACTCCAAACTCTCTACATCTCTGAAATACCTTGCATAAGTCGGAGACGTGATCGCCCCAGTTTTTAGAAAATACGGTCAAATCATCCATGTAGATGATTATGCACTTGCCTATTAGGTCCTTGAAGACGATGTCCATGGCGCATTGGAAAGTGGCACCAGCGTTGATGAGCCTGAAAGGCATTCTTTTGTATGCGAATGTCCCCCACTTAGTGGTGAACGTCGTCTTGTGGCGATCCTCGTATTGTACCATTACCTGGTTATACCCGGAGTACCCATCTAGGAAAGACATCATTTGGGAGCCATTGACGATCTGCAGCACCTCGTCCAATGAAGGTACTGGATAGTTGTCTTTCTCTGAGGCGTAGTTCAGATTGCAAAAATCTACACATAATCTAATTTTTCCACTCTTTTTCCTAACCGGCACCAAGTTGGCCACCCATGTGGAATGCCTAACTAGGAAAATAATTCTTGCTGAGAGCAACTTTTGCACCTCCTTGTAAATGACAGGTTCCAGTAAGGCATTGATAGGGCGCTATCGTTGGCGGAATGGCCTCACTTCGGTCTTGAGAGGGATGGTGTGTGTAATGACAGAGGTGTCGTAAGTTTTCAAATCTTCGTAGCTCCATGCCACCACATCATGCTACCTCTGCTACGCATCTGTGATTCCCTTCTTTTCCTCCGGCGTGCATACCTTGCCGATAAAAATATTCTTGATCTCGTCGGTTGTTCCAAGGTTGTGAGCATTACACTGGTTGCTTATGGCCTCCTTTTTCATTTGCTGATCCTGATCTTTGATCTGATCCAAGTCAAATATGTGTTCCAGCTGAACCATGCCTCTAGGGATTGTGTTGGTTTTGAGGTTAATAACCCCCTCTATGTCTAGTTCAGCTTCCTGTAGATCAGCTTCATCAATTATTTGAGCTGCAAAGACATTAGAACTTGTGATGAATTGAAGGATATGCTGTCATCATTGAAGACTTGCATGTGAGTAACATTATTTGGGATCGATGGCGTGGATGTTAGCTCAACAGTGAATTTTTTGAGCCTAGATAAAGAGAGGGGTTGTATAGTACTGGTTGCTTGAGCCAAGGAGTCAGCTGTACGATTCTGAGCATTAGGGATCAGTTGTATATTGAATGCATCTAATCCCTCCAAAAGATCCCATACCCTATACCTATAATTTGTGAGTCTTCGATCATGGCAGGAATACAACTTCTTGACCTGTTTAACCACGAGTTTGGAATCCCTGAAAACTTGCAACATTTTTACATTTTTTTTCAAGGCCTTGAGAAGGCCAAGAACTAAGGCCTCATATTCTGCCACGTTGTTGGTGCAATAGAACTGCAATCGGTGGGAAGTGAGAAATGTCTTACCCGTTGGGCTAATGATTTCGAATCCAGCTCCAACTCCTTGCCTGGACTTTGATCCATCAAATCAGAGTATCCATCACGTGGAGGATTCCTTATCTTCATATCTAATTGAGCTTCTGTTCCCTTTCGGCTAGACGGCTGGTCTTGTGACCTTAGGGGAATTTTTTGGTCTGATACAGAGATCAACAGGTGGCTTTGCTGGTGTCTCCTTTGGCTTTTCCATTTGGGGGGCAGCTGATTTTCTAACATGCGCCACTACTGCTTGACACAAGCAATAGTCAAACTCAGAGTGTGCAGCATTGTGAACCCTGCACCAGTTTGGCAATAAAAGATTCTGTAAATTCATTTAGGCCCCTAGGCTGAGTTGATCCCTTGCGCACTTCTCCATGAATTCCTGGAAGCCATTGAGTAGTCCCCAGTCGTCATCCTTATCAGGTTCATCATCGGCTTCTATCAATATTTCTGTGTCTAGGGGCATTAGTGTAGAGCCCATCGAAGGGCTACACAACACCAGTAACACTTCGTCTGCACATTCTTCCTAAAGCCCAACCTCATTTTGGTAGGCGAAAGGGCAGTAATTCCCTAGATCGGTCTCGGTGAATAACACCTCATTGATATTGTTGTATTCCGTGATCATATACTTCATATGGGGTTCACGGTCGATACAGATCTGATTTGGCAGCCCCTTCCATGGTAGCCACATCTGAGAAAGGTTTGTGGCGGTGTATCCATTCAGTGCCTTGGTGAATTCCCTTCCCGAAATGATTCCATATGCATTAGGAATGTCAGCCACTTGAATATCAATGCCCTGTTGTATCCACGGGTCTATGGCAATCTGCATCGGGATACGGTTTATTTCACCCATGATGTTGATCTTTGTTTTTTCCAGCTGGGTCACCTTCCTCTTTGAAGGTGTGGGGGTGATGCCGAGGGCCTTGCAAACAGCCAAGGGCATGACATTGGCAGACACTCCTGAATCGAGCAGGCAGTTATGTAGGTTCTTTCCAAAGATCCGAATGGTGGTCAGGAAAGGGGGAGTTTCTGATCTCCCTTGGAAGATGCCCGTAGGCATGTCCATGTGAGATATCTGACCTTTGTTCTTATCATTGTCCATATCCCTAGTTTTCCTAAACAACCGGTCCTTGGAAAGCTACATATTAGCCCTTTCCGGCTCCTTTTCAAATTGTCTACCTACCGACTGATTCACGGGAACATCCTTCCGTTTTCCAGTATTATCTTGTATCTCAAGTTTTTTCTTAGGTTCTTCAAAGGTTACTCTCTTAGCTGGGGTTTCTTGTGTTGTACTAGAGGATGGAGTCCCGTTAAGGATCCTAAAGAAGGCATGCCTCATGGCAGGAACTTTGAGTAATTTGAAGGCTGATAAGCTAATTTTTACCTTCTTGAACTCTTATGCTACATATTCACCCATTTGCTCAATTTTTGAGCTAAAAGCTTGGCTTATGGCAGAACTAAGAGGTTGGGCCTTCGTTTGTCCAGACGGATTTTGAGATTGGCCTTGAGGCTGATTTTGTGACTGGTTTTGAGATTCGTTCTTATTAAGGTATTGGGCAGGTATATGAGGGAGCCCAGGGTTATTGCTAGTGTTGAGATCAGGCGGAGTGGCGAAATTGTTTGGTGGGGTAGAAGTTATAAAGGGTCTGCCTACTTGTCTATTTCTAAGGAAGTAGGGACTCGACCGTTGATGGAACATGTGGACCTCATCTACAAATAGTTTTTCTTCATCTACCAAACCATTATCTACTGAATCAAAGAGCTGAGCCAAGGTTTGTTCATTATTTACCTCTTGCGCTTCTTCATCCTCAATAGGGGTAGGCTCAACTTCGGGCTCATTGTGATCACCTCTCAAAAACGACGCTTGATTGACCACCAAACAAGAGGAATCGTAGGGCTCGGATGGGACGATGTCCATGCAGTTGGCATTGTCGACTACGTTTTGTACCTCCACCTAGAAGATTTCATCAGCTGTCTAGAACTCAGGACAATCCAACTCAGAATTTCTATTAGTTTTGTGAAGTCGACACCACCCGGACAAGGCTGCTTTGGCCAGGTATAAACCGCTGGATGTTTTGTCATTGCTTTCCGATTGATCGAAAGGCGTAGGGACACCACCATTGTTGGGCCTAGTGTTCCACGTATGACTCTGCCTCTAAGAAGGTATCCTCTTTGCATTTTGATTGGTATTTTTCCCCCTATCATAATTCGGCCCGAATGAAGTTCCTACTTCTCGATTGTCCCTGCTGTCCCTATTGTCTCGGTTGTCCCGATTGAGATTAGCCTAGAAATTGTGCTGGAAGCCTGCAATTGATTATTTCGATTCTTTAGGTGCATCATTTCCATAGACATTTTCTTTATCATCTCAGTTAGCTCTTCTAACTTGTCTTTCTCGGTCACGCTTCCAGGAAACGGGGCCGGATTTGGGAGAAAAGAGGCCAGGGCTACCGGCTGATTCTGATAGGCTAGAGGAAAATCCGGTCCCGATAGATACAATGGCGCCTGGGGCTGTTGGGAATATGCCGGTTGTTGTGGAGCAACTTGGGAATAGTTATACTGCTGCTGGGGTTGCAAATAGGAGGGCGTGAGAGGCGCATAATTCAATGGCTACCCTGGATGTGGCACCATAGGCAATTGGGGTATTTGGTTCATAAGGGGGGTTTGGTGAGCAAACCCCTGATTAAGCCCCTGAATCTGCATTAGGTGAGCTACCAGCCCCAAAGAAGGCAGCGGGCCAGAGATATTCTGCCCTAAGTCTGCACTGGCAACAACGGCCTCTGCATAGGCGGTCACTAGGGTAGTGAGCGGTGGGTGCACCCTTTTCACCAAGGCTGACATGAGATTGTCCAACGCTGTGTAATAGACCGGGAGAGCCACTGCATCATTATGGAGGTACGGGTCCTGAAGCCTTATGTAAGCCTGATGGAAACAGTCATTAAAGGAGCCAATAGGTTCGTTGACCTCCCTTCTGACAGACATGAATTATTGGTAAAGCTCCGAGGGGCTGATGGGGATCTTGTATTTCTACAAGAAGGCATTCGTCATCAGGTTCCATGAGGTAATGGATCCTCTCGGCAGATTAATGTACCAATAGAAGGCCTCTTCCCCCAATGAATGCAGAAAAAGGTGACATGCAACGTCCTCATGGTCCACTTGCATTTCGGTGATCGCTATCTCGAATATTTTGATATGCTCCTCAGCTGTTCTTTGTAAGTCGCGTGGATGAAAATTCAAACAAAAGCCCTCCAGATTCTTGGGCATATCATTGTAGACTGCAAAATGTATCGGCAAAGAGTTTCGCGCCAACCAAGCCATGGAGGGTGGCGGAGGTGGTGCTTGCTATTGGAAAATAGGAATTTGGGGCTGTATTTACAACACAACAACAATATGAGGCTGCCCTTGAGCTATGGCTGCCTGGACTGTGCCTTGGGCTGGAGGGGCCAGGAGAGGAGCAATTCCCTAGCTGCCGGAGATAGGAGGTGCAAATGCAGTTTGAGGTGGTTGGGTGGAAGATGAAGACCAACCAAATGAAGGTGAGGGTGGAATGGAGGCAGATGGGATGAAGGAAGAGGAAAAGGCAACGCTACTTCCTTCAGCTCGTTTCGCCCTCGTAGGGGGCTGCAATTCTTCAAATTCTCCGTTGTTTGGCGTTCACCATAGAACTCTCTAAAACCTTTCTAGGGAGAATGATCCTATTCGATCCAGCTTCACTTTATCCCTTAACTTGGTATTGTGAATGTAGCCCTCCTTTTAGCGCCAGTTCTGTTGATGGTGTTTTTATGCACTTCTCAACACAGGTAGTGCGTAGGTGCACTACCTCTCTTGAAAGACAATCTCCCACAATCGAATTGAAAAACACTATCCTAAGGTCTCTCGGATATCAGGTCATGACAGTGCTTAGATACCTCAGTAGTTTGATGTGATTTGCTGGAATCACAAGGCGGTCTTACAGAAAATACAAAGCAAGGACACAAAGCATGAAGTTGGATCTTGAAATGGAGTTCTTAGGATGGGAAGTTGTTATGCACTGCCTGTAGGCTCAAACATCAATCTTGGACTCTATTTAGTTGTTGGATTTGGCTTTACAATGTGTAATGAACCTTAGCATAGGTCAGTTACTAAAAAAAAGAAAAAGGGGCAAAGGGGAGGAAAAGTTCCTAAGTCTGAAGCTAGCTATGAATAGTGACAATGGAGTTCCTGCAATGAACACTTCCTCAAAACAATGTCCCACTTAACCAGGGATTTCACAGTATCATGGAAATTGTGCTATCTTCTAAGACCTACAGATATTTCATCCTTCATCCACCACCTACATGTATGAATCAAGGATAAATGTTTGGAGGAGCTTTTAAATCGAGTCTAGGCTAACTTTGCACAGCTATCTACCATTAGCAAACAACAAAAAGTATGGACCAATAAATCATCAACATGGCAAGAAATTTGCATGATCACCCAACAACATTCCTAAGATTTATCCAAAGAAATAAGATAGCTAACTAAACAACAATAAGATCTAAATGAAACATCTAACTTGGGAGATTGAATCAAGCAACATGGGAGAAACCAAGAAAATACACCAAGTCAATGCTTTTTTCTTATAAATTTCTGCAGCATGCCTTTACAACAACTCAACTCTCTCTTTGCAAATGAGAGGAGTGCCTTATTTATAGTTTTCAAAAGGTTGATGCATGGCCAAGATTCATTCTCATTGTGTGGCCAAGATTCATTACAAAATAGGGTTTCACCTACCCCCAAATAGATTACAATTAAAAATTACATTTTCATCCTGTCCCTATTTTGTCTTCTAGCTGATGGCACTGTAGCTCTTTCATCATTTAGCAAATTGCTATTTCCTTTGCTGTAGCTACTCTTTAGGAAGGTCTTCATCTTTGGCTAGGCTGTCCTCCTGCTCCTCGAAAGCTGTGTGTTCTATGTATTTGAGGATGACCGCTTGGAGCTTATCTATCTCGAGGATCTCACATCGCAACGCCTGATAGCTCCATTCCTTAGCATTTTCTTCCAGCCTTTTCCAATCTTCATCATACTTCGAGCCTTGGTCTCTGAACAGCTCTGATTGGTCGAAGGCGCAGGTAGCAAAACTTAGGAACTCTGTTGTGATTTCTCCAGCTGTCCCATCCTTCATCTTCTCCTAGAAGTATGGTTTGATCTTCTTTAGATCCATATGCACAGTGGGCATATCATAGCCTATCATTAGCTTAAGATATTGGGTGCATTCCGCCCATATTTCCTTGATCCACTCAATGTCTGGATCCACCCTGCTTAGGATTTGCTCCAATCTCTCCTTCTAGTTATTGAAGTCTCTACGCCACATAGCCACTAGCCAGTGATCTTTTTTAAGCTCTAGCTTCTCCTCCCACGTGGCCTCAGGCATTTGAAGGATAGCTTCGATCCTTGGGAAGGTGGAGTCATAGGTTGCGGGAAAATTGGTGCAGAGCCTCTTCATGCTCTCTAGAGATTGTATCAAGTCTAAGAACTTGTTGGCTATCCACATAGCCCTGCTAATTCCCATGTTTCCAACGTATGTGACCTGTCGGAACCAGTCCTCGGTGGTTTTCTCCAAGTTCCTCCTTCTTTCCATTTTATCTATTTGCTCCTTGGAGAGCAACTGTGGTGTGGCCATGGATGTAGTGGGCAGGTCATCCACTGAGGACTATTGCTGTATATAGTCTGTTAACGCTGCAACCTACTCCTTGAGCTCGTCCTTGGAGATTTTATCCTATTTTATTAGCTACACCACTGTGGCCACCAACTCCTCAAAGTGCTCGACCTTCTGTTCTCTGGTTGCAGTCCCTAAGTCAATTGTGGAGATGATGTAACTCACCTCTGCCTGGCCAACAATAGGCGTTATAATTTGTGCTCCTCGGGATCCGGAAGCATCCATTGTTATCTTGGATCGGACCTTAGGCTTCTTCTCCTTCTTCGTTGTGATATGAGATCGAGCCAAGATGGCCTCCAACCTCGCCCTTGGGTCCTTCAGCACTGGTGTCGTTCTCTCAAGTTACCTCTCCAACCATTCATGCATAGCAAACTTATCCTTGGGTGAATCACGGCTACCCTCGCCCTTCTCAGTCAAAGGTAAGACCTTCTCCTCTTTCTCCTTGTGGGGTTTTTTTTCTCTTTGGTATCATCCTCTTCCTCTTTGTTAGAGTTGTGGACGAACCACAGGGGCTTGATAGGCAGCTTGGTGGATAATTGCTGGATGGGAGTTTCTTCTTTTGCTACTTCTTCTTCTTTCTTCTCCTTAGTAGCCTCGGCCTCAGGGCTCTTGGCAACATGTGTCTTGGCTTCAGCTAATCCTTTATCTATTGCTCTTCCGGTGGCTGCCCCTCCTCACCATGTGGTGACCCTTCTGCCTCTGCCCCAACGTCCTTTAGCTGTTGTGCCATTTCTTCTTCAAGGTCTTCATCGAATGTCTGGATGATTTCCTTAGCACCTGAGCCACCCTCCTCATATCCACTCTCGGAAGAGCCTGTCTCCTCCTCATAGACCACCCTATCAATGGTTTGGTGCTCATACTTAGGGTGTTCATGATACTCATCAGCCTCCTCCTCTACAGACTTCGAGGCTTCCTGCTCTCGTTCCTCCAACTCTTTTGAGATTTTCATTGTGGCCTCCATAGATGGTGGCCCTGTCGGCAGTTGTGAAGGCTGAGCCATTGCGAGGACTTGGGCGAGGGATGCCTGGAGAGTTGGATCCATGAAGATCTGGGAGAGCTCAGAGGGGGAGGTTTTGCATGTGTCTCGTGAGAGCCTCGGGCATAGTGGCAGTAGGAATAGGTGATGTTATTGCTGCCAGAGGGAGTGATGTAATTGGAGACATGGTTGCAGAGGAAGGGGGAGTGGTCATGCTAGAAGAGGAATCTATGATGACTACCGACCCGGCTGAGGGTGAAGGGGTAAGATGGACAGAAATGTCCACTGCCAGTGGAGATGCAACAACCACAGGAGGGGCAGGGAAAGCTAATGGGGGCTACAATTCTGTCATACCCACTGTTTGTTTAAGCCTTTTGGAAATGAGCCTCCCGCTTCTTTCTTTGCTTGTTCCTTGGGATTTGGAGACTACGCAGTCTCTGTTCCTTTCCTTTTCTTGGACCCAGTGACTGGAGGAGACTTGGAGGTCCCACCGGTTGATCTGGTTGCAGCAACGTCCTCCATGGCACTCGACTCGCTCTTGAGCCCCTCATAGGTCAGGACCACCCATTGTCACTTCAGATGTGCCACCTGCCCATTGATCCACTCCTTGGTACGAGTTATGATTGGCTGGGCTATGATGTCTAGGTCATCGATCTCCTATTCATCCCAGTCGATTGATGGTATTGGCAGGTTGGTAACCATAGGGTACCTCGGGTGCATGATTGTGGACTCATCTTCCTCGACCTGGTCCGGCACCAGGAATGGTTGCACTCTCCTCAGGAATAGTACTATCATGCGCATGTAGTGCCTTGCGAGCACCTCCTTGTCATCCTGTTAATCAGCCCATAAATCCTTAATGTGATATTGATGGGCATAGGCTGGCCTGAGTGCTTTCCTGACATGGCCATGTGGATCCATCCGTGGGTGAGCGGTGTACCAGTCAAAATGGTACTCCTTCAGCTCCTTCTTAGAGTTACTGGCACACTAGGAAGTCTACAATCGATACATGCCCTAGCCAAGGGTCATGGGGTAAGAGATTCCCGCTATATGCTTGTTGCTGAAGATTTTCTATAGGTGTTGGAGTTGCTGAGAGAGCTCCAAAAGGATAATTATGTTGTTTGGGTACCGAGACAATCTATTTAGCCTCTCAGAGAAGCCTTGGGCCTGGATGTATGTGACTTTTAGATATTGGATGAAGAGGAAGGCGTACTACTTTAGAAGTGCTCTGGCATTGTGGGAGACTCTCCTCTTGAAGTCCTCGGCAATTAATCTGATGATATGGCCAATGAAAGCGTCATTGACCCTGTAATATTCTTTCTTGAAATTCCAGTATTGGAGTTGCGAGTACTTGTCAAATGGTTTGAGTCCTCGCTTCTGCCCCTAATCGGGTGCCACAAACAACCCACTGTATTATCTCTGATCTACCAGATAGTAGACAAGATAGGAGGTTATGTAGAATTTGGAGCTCTTTTTCACATTGACAAACTACTTGTGGAAGAAGTTACGATTGATCCCTCCCTAGTAGAATGAAACCTTGGTTGTAACGTCCTCATTTCCCTGCAGGATCTGTTCAATGTAATAGGTCATCCATTCCTAGAAGTAGGCGGCCATTGGAAGACCCATGACCCTGCTCAACATGGTTACCAGGTCGTGGTAATCTTCGTGGAAATCACTACGGAAGAGTTCCTGGGGAACCTTCGCAGTGCTGCCCCATTTTTCTTTAAGCCAATGTAGATTTATTGACTTCTTGCACCTTGTTGGGTTAGCATCCCATGCTGCCTGGCATTCTTCTAACGTGGGGACCTCCATCTGTTGGAACATGGGGATATGGAATGTCTTAGTAATCCCTTCTGGTGACATGTCTGCGAGGATGTTTCCCTCCTTATCCATAATTGTTCTGGTATCTATCTAATAGGCTTCTCGGAAGCCATGACTAATCCAGGCGCCACTAGAGCTGGAGGGAAACTGGCAGCCTTGGCTATTCCACTCTGCCTTATCAATCTAGAATTTTTCATTATCAGGTTGACCCTGACCCTCTGAGTGAATTCATCTATATCCACCTAGCTAATATTGGTGTCCGTAATTTTCTTCCAGTCCATTGAGACCTTTGAGTGGAACGGCTCGCCCTGGAACTGGTACTTCATTTGATCTTTGTCTTCCTTTCCCTGAGGGGTCCTTCCTAACTTCTTTCCCTTATCCTTCTCAGCGGATGCCCTTAAAGTTCCTGCGCCTGATTCCATATATTCTGCAAGCAAGAGAAAAGTTAGCACAATGGGTCACGAAGGCATTCATGTTAGTACATATCTCTAAAATAGCATCCACTTCAAATAATCAATTAAGCATATCATGGATTTTATCTCTAGATGTTATTGATCGTTGTTCTAGGGAATTTGGGCAATCCAGGCCCAGAGGGCCTGGCTTCCCTGGCAGGAATGCTGTCTAGAAGGGAAAACGCAACGGAAAGCTCCTGGAGGCCTTCCTTGGTCAAATTTTAATATGTTAAGAAGCTTATGATGAAGAGGACCAAAATTTAGGACATGGATCGAAGTTAGATTCCAGATTTGGGTTCATTAGGATCTATTTAAGGGGCCTCGGAGGTTCCAGGCTGGAAAGCCGCCAGGAGATAGCATTTTGGATGGCAGAGAGCTAACGGAAATCTGAGGATGGAAGTCCGTGGTTCGGGGCCTGGAGGGCCAAAGGGCAGCTGATGTTAAGTCATTTCGCCTCGAAGGCTCGAATCAGCGACATCAGGATGGCGAACGACCTTCACCGTTTTGGACAGCAATCCTCGTACAGAAGTCCGGCAAAGGAAGTCTGACAACATATCTTGTGTTTCTGAACCTGACGGCACCCGGCAGGCCAGAGCTTGTAGGGTGGAGTTCTGGATGGGAATTTCTACTTTGAGCGGCGGGCAAGACGCGGACTGCCGAGGGTGGAAGTCCGAATACTAGGGCCCGCAGAGCAGACGGCCGAGCGGGGATCTCCATTTAGAACGGTGGGCAAGGACCGGAATCCCGGGACATGGGGCCCGTAGAGCAAATAGAAGCTCAGATATTTGGCGATATTCAATGGCGGACGGTGATTTGGGGCTCGAAGATCGGAAGGGCAGGGTGAAACCTCCCCGATGGCAGGAGAGCAGTGGACTTCCGAGGGCGGAAGTTTGGATACTGGGGCCTGAGAAGTCCCAAGGATGTGGATGTGAAAACGCCAGACAACGGCGGAGCGGAAGGCAGGGCCCGAAGCCTAGAAGGCATTAATGACTTCAGCGAAAACTGCGCAGCAAATTAATTGCCAAAGGCCAAAAGCATAAGTGAAGGCAGAGCCCAGAGGGCGAGATGCCAAAGGATGTTCCCCGTTGCCGATGGCAAAACGCAGGAAGAACCCGGTAGGAGGAACTCTGGGGTTCGGGGCCTGAGAGGCGTGGAGGATGCATGCTCAGTTTAAAGTTTGTCGGCGAGACGCATGCCCGGATCCGGCAGCCACGAGGCGGGGAGGAATTGGCAGTTTGGGCACGGTGAAAGGCAAATGGAAGTTCGAGGTAGGAAGCCCGACCAGCCGGGCCCAAAGAGGAGAATTGTCGTCGGCAGGGGTTCAAAGGGAGAAACTCTGGATCGGCGGGGAGGACACTCCACGAGGTTTGTCAATTTTCTAAGATGTGGGTTTGGTGCACCATTTAGTGTTCTATCAGTCTATGCTCTCCTTACCAATTGTTCACTTATTTAAATCTTTGAAAATCATGAAAAAGATGCATGGGAGGGCAACCGATGGCCTACCTCAAACACGCTGAGTGGCGAGACGTGGGATCCACCAGGGGTCTACAAAATAATGTTGAGGACGATGATCGTGACGTTGTCAAAGGCGGTGGGCTCCAGATGATAGCTTCTCTAATTCACTCCAATCCTATTTGTGAAAATTACTTGGCGGGATTAGACATTTTATACCCCAACGGCCATGAATGCCTGCATTAAATGCTCGTACGGTCGCGAGAAAAGTTGGTGAATTTGAAGTTGGTGATGGCGGCGGGAAAACTGGGGCCCGAAGACCGGGGAGACGTGATGTGACGACTGCTATTTTGAAGATTTCTAATTGGTTGAACGACGGTGGTAGGGAGCGGTTCGAGGCCCGGAGGGCGGGACTCCGCCTGGGATCCGCTATCAGGTACGGCGCAACTGTCACAGAATTTTGGAGATGAAATTCTGAACGCCAGGGCCCAGAAGACCCCACGATAGGCAGTGGAAGGCTCCTCACCGCGAGCGGTGAGGATGATGGCAGGACCTGGGGGGCGGGTCGCTACCGGAGGTTTTCAGTCGCGGACGGTGAAACTAGGACAGAACCCCGGAGATGGATTTCCGAGGCTCAGGGCCCAGAGGGGAGGGCACTATTTTGAAGATTTTAACAAGTTTTTGCAAACGGCGAGAGGTGGATCAGACCCCGGGGTCCGGAAGGATGCCCCACGGATGCTGTAGGAGATGACAATCCCAGCAGGGAAATCTGGTTATGGAACTCCGGATGCCCGGGCCCAGCAGGGCCCGGGGCCGTTTTAGGGCCAAATTACCAGAGAGATTCCGCGAGGCTCCGGAATGCAGCAAATACCAAAATTGGAGGCATGATCGATTTATGACGAAACTTTGGAACAACATCGACCATTTGAAACATCAAAAAAGAGGGGCACGCAAAATGAGGTGACCCCCAAAATGACCTGACAAGGCAAAAGAAAAGAGGGTCCCCATTCCAAACGGGGTATGTGTGCTATGGGCACAATAGGGAGAGTGATCCCTTAACGTGTTTACAACCTCTGCACCAATATCATAAACAATATTAACATATAACAGATAATCCCATTGAATAACTCAACACAATAGGGTAATATCGAATAAAATAGGCTATTCACAGATAATATCAACTATGTGGAGCATAAGATAACTACAACACAATCCATAGTAAAATATAGTCATTGATTTGCAATTTGTAGCAAACTCTAGGAAAGACAAACAATTATTGAACTACATGAATAAGTACAACTTAGATCAGTGCCATATATCCATTGCAGGAGTCAAATTCATAAGCATCTAAAGGTTTATGACAAATTTAATACATAACATATAAGATCCCTAACAATATTGCATTAAAATTTCGTCAGTATGCATTCTAACCCAATACTACTTATCAAATCCTTATATAGAATATACCCTCCTATAATCCCATTCAAGCATTTTAATTAATTCCTTGAATTAAAGCTAAAATAAGTATTATACACACCACGATAGTGAGATGAATGAAATGACCCTTAGTCATCTTATTCAAAATTTGGATTTGCATGTACAGTGGAGAGACATGAATTTAAATTTATCATTTCAACTTAAATGCTAGTACTGTTATACAACATTAAATCCCCATGAATTCAAAACTAATTACAAAATAACCCATAACCTAAATTGCATTTCTCTCTAAAACCATCGGACTTTACAATTTTCTCTGCAACTTCACCTAGACTCGACCAAAAACTATCTAACTTTCTAACTCGTACTTTTGGCCTTGAAATCCTTCTTATAGAAAATGAAGGAGCAAAAAAGCACCGGGCCAGAAAGTACACATGTCACCAGCTAATTGAAGCACTTGGCGATATTCCAAAAATCTGTTGCAATAGCCATCACCCTGGAGAATATTCTTTTTCATCATGTCAGCTGAGAAAAGTTGATGCAACAATTAAAAACCACAAGAAACCTGTGCCAAGACTGCCATCAAAGAAAAACTAGAAACCGTTGTAACCGCAACATCTGATTTACCACCCATTAGTAGTCCATTCTTTTATTCTTCCTTAGTCAAATATTTAGTTACCCATTTCTTGTATTCTTCATCAGTCGGCCAGTCAAAATTATATACCTCATTCACCTTGGCATTATAAGGTTTGTAATTTACCGCTACCTGATTTGCATTCCTTTCAAAAGATTCCAAAAATGAGTTGGTACTAGTGACTTTATCCATATAGCTCACCAACAAATCATAATCTGAGTCACCACAAATTAATTTAATTTGATCATTGATGACCTCACTTGCTTGATCCTCCCACTACTAGAGTGACCTAATTTTCAATTGCTCATTAACTATATTAGGTAACAATCTATTACCCCAATCATTAAACTTCTTCACCAACTCCTTGATCTTCCTACTCAAATCATCTAGTAGGGTCTGAAAGCCCTGCAATGACTTAACTAATACTTGAGTAGGCTTTAATGATTGGGGCCTATTATTTGTATCAAACCTTGAGGCCTTATACATGACATCCAAATCACTAGCCCTAGGGATCCAATTTTCAATCAATGGTATCACTACCTCCTGATCCCTATCAATATTTTTTATTTCATCTAACAACAAAGAATATAAAGAATGTATAGATAGCAACTTATTTTCAACCTTTTCATTTAAATGTCTCAAGATAGTAGTAATAATCTCCTTTTTCCTTGAGAAAGATCCCTCCTCAATTACCCTCAAAGATGCATGTAATTCATCAATTCTTTGCATGAGCTGCTTCTTTGTAGGATCAACAGAGCACTCTGTTTCTTCATCAATTTGTTCTAAAGGAGGTGTGAGGAAAAGATTTTGACTTGGAGACACTAGTGTGGAAACAATTGGAGAAGCAGGAGGCACTGACCCTATTGTGGAATGTAATGTACTGGTCCTTGGAGCACTTGATGTCTCTTTAATCTATTTATACCTAAACCTTTCCACCTCAGTTTTCAACTCAACATTCCTCTATTGCATCTTGATGTATTCCTTAATCAAAAGGTTATACTTTTCTATTAGGCTCTTCTCTTCAGCCTCCTCCCTTTGAGCAGTCTTTTGGGCCAATTTGGCCACATTCACAGTCAAATTAGTGGCCTCGATGGTTGAGGCCTTTGAATCCCTCTTTATTATTAATCCTCCTCTAAAATTTGGATTAATGTCTATAATATTTGGTTTTCTTCCTTGAGAGGCCAATGCCCAAATTTCCAAAGTTTCATATTTCTCACTAAAGGAAAAATATTGCAATGCTACTTTGAATTCTTCTTTAGAGTCCTGCAAGGGATGCTTGGACTTCATAATGGAATTAAAGGCTACTGCATCTACAATGTCTCATTCAGAAAAAATCAATACACCAGCCTAATTTACCAATTTTCTGCCTTGCTCAAAAGTGATGTTCTTGAATTCTTCCATTAATTCAGCTTTTACTTCCTCATCATTCTCTTGTTCTGACCTGTCAGGTCTTAGTTCTCTTCTCTTCTTACATTTATGTTGATACTCTTCAAATTTCATCCTCCATACCAATTGCAAGAATACAAGAGTTTTTACAAATGTATTGTCACCTAAAAAACTCCTTGCATGCTTCCATTCTTGCATCTTGTACACTTTTCCTTTCATATCTAAATCAAACAAAACCAATTTAGATGGTTTAGGAGGGGAAGGCATACCAACCTACATGTCATGATCAGTAACAATAATCTCATCCATCAAATTCTCCTATGGTTGATCAATTATTTTCCTTTTAGGGCTTGGCTGAAATGGTAGTGATGGGGATCTATCTTCTGGTGATGATTCTAAATCACTAATTTTAATTGCCCCAAGCATTTTGAAGTTTGGACCTGGTTGTGAAGGAAACTTCATTATTTGCTTTCCTTTTCTGTCCACCTCTTCTTCATCACTGTTGTCATCCTTTTTTGTCCTATAAATGGGACACCTCTCTGTAGGCTGGTATGATGGCCTTGTTTCAATTGGCCTAACACCTTGTTCCTATACACCCAGACTCAGTTCTAAATTTATCTTTTTGGTCCTCAATGTGCCCATGATTCCTTTGAAGTTCTCAATTAGAAAGTAAATTTTCTTATGGTATGGATTGAACTCTGATAATGGATTATACTTTGGATCAATTTTGTGCACATTATCTAATAGCTTATCATAAGCTATACATTTCTCCTTGTTCAACTCTTGCATATTTCAGTC
This sequence comes from Sequoia sempervirens, assembly GCA_007258455.2. Classification (NCBI taxonomy): domain Eukaryota; kingdom Viridiplantae; phylum Streptophyta; class Pinopsida; order Cupressales; family Cupressaceae; genus Sequoia; species Sequoia sempervirens. The sequence goes on along the minus strand of VDFB02072274.1, from coordinate 106,530,791 downwards.
GAAATTGTTTCTAATCGGGTCCTCGGGAAAGTTGAACTCATGTACAAACTTTCCAAACCTTATTATTTCTCTGAAAAAAGCAAAGAAACCTTTAGGATCATGATGTCTCTTTGGACCACACCTCAAATGGTAATCATCAAAGAATTTCTCAAAATGCACCTAGCCTCCCTTTGAAAAGGCAACATCAGACACCACTGTATAATCAAGGAAAAATGTCCCCTTACCCTTTCCAGTGAGGTTGTCTTCATGGATACAAAATATTTGCCACATAACTTCTACAAACCCCACTCTTGGTGGCACATTGTATGGAACTATATGAGGGGCTCCCTAAAAACCATATACCCTCAAAATAGTGTTGACTGGGTATGGGATAATGTCAACCCAGTTATGGCAGACTTTTAATTCTGCCTTCCAACCATTTGGCCTGAGGAAATCATGTAATTGTTCAGTGACCCTAGGTACATTCACCATCAATCTAGCCCTTAATATGGAAGAAAAATAAAATCAAATTGCACATAACTAGTGCTTTTCTCATTGCAAGATAAATCTGTAGCCCATATCTGTACTGGCAATCTTTCTCCATTAACCGATTTCCTTAATTACATATTCTCAGAGATGAAGTTAGCATTCTTGAACAAGAACATATGCATCAGCATAGAATACCAAAATAATTGAGTGTCGGTATCATTTTTCTATAGCTTTGACAACCCTTCATGTATCCTCTCATCCAAGAAAGAAGTGAAGTCATATGTCACAGAGAAGTTAAGGTGTTGTATTTTCACCCCCATGAATATATATGCAATGGGTATCACCGTACTAGGACTGAAACCTAAAATTTTACACCATGAATAGAAGGTGGCCAAGAAATGATTTGTAAAATAGTTTAATCTGAAAGGTTCTTAGTCACTAGGGCTGATATGAAATTTTGAACCTCCTGCCCTAGCCAAATGAGGTGGAAGTAATTTAGTTCTAAAAAGAGACTTCAACTTTGCATATTCCTACTTCATTTCCTCAAGGTTGATAGGAACCAAATATTCACTTGGTTCACTCAAGTCAAAAATATGTTGGACCTCTTCTCTGTTAACGCTCAAAAGAACCTTTCCATCATTATCCCTGATTACCTGTGTGATAGGTTCATATCTTGAAGCTACTACCCTAAGAAGGTCTACATCAAGGAATACATTTGGTACCACCAGCTTCCCCATATCATACATCCATCCATTTGAAAAAAGGGTGAGGAAAATTCCTCTGTCCATACCACAATCTGAACATTTCCAAACCTATGAGGGGAACCCTAGCATCAATTATTTGGAGCAATTATATACTAACCCTTCCCCTAGGATTTTCCCTCGCATCAGAACCAATCCCTTCTTTCTATCATTTGTTGACAAGGGCAATTGATCTAGGAAATCATCATACATGTTTCTTTTTAAATAGTCAATCTGGCCAGAATGTTGCTTGGGTGGTGCCATCTTGGACAAATTAGGGCCTCTTTATAATGTCACACTTCAAATAGCTAGAACTAACAAGAGATGGGAAATTACAGAACAAAACACCGTAATTTCTCACAACTATAATTAAACTATAGCCCTAACATGTTTATCAACAAGCTCAATGTCAAGCATAGTAGATATTTTCCAAATTCAAGTGCAGAATGACTGGGAAGCACAAAAATTAACTCACAACTTTGTTTGCAGAAGTCCCAAATTTTGGCTGAAAAAATTCACAACTTCACTTTCGGCTCTGAAACTGCTCCGCAAAATACTTGAATGTCTTGTGGTACAAATAAAACAGGACAATTGATTTTATTTCGATCAAATCATGCCAGTATGTGTCTCATCTGCCATTAAAGTTCATTCACGGGTTGCACGAACGACTCCAACCATATTTGATGCAGATTTAAATTCTAGTTGTTGATCATTTAGTTAGATCAAATCATCAAACGGTCATCTTCAAAACAAGCTGACACATTCACCAACGTGGCAATAAGGGGCCCACCATACCATACGTTGCGAAGGAATTCCACGTGGTGCTCACCCACAATATCACAATCATTAAAGAAATAGCAACTTATGATCATGCAATGCCGGGCAACCATAGATCTTGAGCATCAGTTATCTTGTTCATTCAACATAGTTTCCAGCCTTATCATTAACTGTCGAGCAGCTTTCCCACCAAGATTATAATAGATCCGTTGATTTAAAACGCGTGCACCTTAAGAGCACTTTAGTAACCCGCCTTTTAATGTATTTAAGGCTTGATTAATGTACCATAGTATTTCATTTATTCCTTCATCTCCATTGGATGAGACACGTGGCGCCCGCCTATGATATCGTGATCAATAACAACCTTGTAACTCCCGATCATGCGATGGTGGGCAACTGTTGATATTTGATGATAATTGATTGACAATCAACCAAACCTATTCCCATCAGCCTCACCAGATGGGACACATGGTGCTCGCCCGTGATTATCACAATCAACCAAAGCAGTGTGGTGGGGTCATCGTGGGATAGCGAGCAATGACTGAGATCAAAAGGAAATTGATCAATGATAGTTCAAATTTGATCCCTCTGCAAAATAAAAGATTTATTAAAAAGACAAGGGGACATCACTAGGCCAATGGTAAACAATGACAATTTTTTTTAAACAATGAAAGACAGGGCAAACCAAGACTTAGGAAAACAAAACCCTACAGAGGAAATAAAATATTTGAGACCCAAGGGACCCAGCCTAGACAGAACGATAGGACATAAGTCATTTTAAAACCCCTCAAAAAGTAGCATTGAAATAGATCCCAACCAAGGCATAAAATAAACACAAGGGTTTAACATGTAGGAAAAGCTAAAACCCCAACCCTAAGAAATGTCCAACACCATGAAAGACTAGTGACATAAGGCAGGGCCTGAGTGAAACATAAGGAGCAAAAATTTGAAGTTCCATCAGCATCAACAGTGAATTTTTCAAGATTCTAGAGCTCCATTCCATCTCCAACAAGTTTTCAGGTGCATATTTCTAGTTTCATAGCTTTTTGTTACATTTTACTTGCATTCTTAGGTCATTTAGTGTTACTTTACATATCACACTTTGTTTTCAAACATCTTGCATTTTCCAAATTTACACTTGGTGGTGAACCCATTTCTTGTCTCCATTCATTTCCAAGGATATCTTATAGTCAGATCCCTCATATCCTCCATTGGCTTGAGATCTCTAAGGTATTCTTGAATGTGAAAATTGTGAAATTGGATCCCCCTTCTTCCCCTTTTGTGTCGACAAGGAAGTTGTGCATCCATTTTTGTTGTCCACAAGATTCAAAATACATAATCCTTTTATGTTTTATTATTGTGAACTTGTGTGCAAGAGTTTCATATAATTCACATTGTATTTTGTGTTCAGTCTTGTGAGCCTTCATACAAATCACTATTGGGTTATATGTTTTATGGTGACATTGTGAGAGTTCAAGTATTGAGAAGTTGTGAGAAAAGTTATTCAAATATTTAAAATTTCTAGTGAGTCATCTTTAGGTTTTAGGATTTCATTTTAAAGTTTTCCTCCTAACCCTTTCCTTAGAAAGTCTTTTAGATTAGGTGATTTTCTAGGGGACCCAACCCACTCTAGATATTCACTCTCACCATAGATTACCCACAATTAGAGAGTGTTTCCATGTTTCAACAAGATAATAGAGTTTATATTTGCTAAGGGTGCAATCCTGATTGACAATAGTTTTTGGCACACTCGGTGAGACTTTGAAACTTGTTTTTAGAGAAGTTTAAATTTTTTAAAGCTGTTGTTTTGGTATACACAATAGTATTTCCAACCTTTAGAATTTTAAAGTATACCTAGCGAATCCATTCTTCTGTTTTGCATGAAGATCTAAGTGTTGGTGTGTTGCAAAAATCATCTATTCATTCCATTTTCCATCTTTTACATGAGTAAAAATTTCAAACTTTCATAAGCAATATGAATATCATCTTCCATATCATAAAGACCCTACTTATCTGATGAGCCCAAAATGTGCTCATAGTTTGTATATTAAGATGAACTTTTAATGCCTTTACTTTTGTTATTCGTGGTTGTTTAAACTCTTTTGAAACCTTTTATGGGGATATCCTCTAGCAAAATATTTTCATATTTGTACAGCCTATTATGTTGACTTGACTACATTTATTACCCCGTTGACTCCCTAAATGATTGGTATATCGCATATAGTTTTTGAATGATGAAATAGATTTAAATATGTGATTAATGAATAGATATTGTGTATGTGCCATGCGCCCTTTTCTTTCGCATCTGTTACCTTATGTTCCACAGGTTGTTGAAGAAAGTATGATCGAGTCAAGCGCAGCCGATCTCGGCCTTGCAGTAAAGCCTATTTCCTACACTACTTCAAGGAAGCTCTGGCGAAGAATCTTTGACTCAAACTGTTGGGAAAGATTTTTAATGACAGTCAATCTGGAAAGAGTGGAGCGCTAGATTCTCTCTAGATCGGGTTGAACTGATAAATTCATTTTATGAAGTTTGTTCCTTGATTCTGGGATACACTTTACTTCCACGTCTTTCATTGATAGGGTTAGTTAGTTAGTTGTTCTCCTGATTTCAAATAAGGTTCTCCTCCTGCATGAGAGAAGAGGGAGATGATAGTTAGAACTAAGATAGAAGCATAGTGATATAAAGATAGCAGATATTATGTAAGAGTCAATATGATAATAATGAAAAGCATAATCTGTATGACAAGAGACAGAGTTTGTTGTTAGTTATCAACAAAGCAATGTATACCATTATGTTTTCATGAATAAAGTTTGATGAAGTTCTGAGTTTAGCACTTGTGTAATCAGTAGATGCTTGTTAAGGGGGCCCACTTAGTAAGTATCTGTAGCTAGTTAGTTAGCTGTTCTTTTCTGTTGATCATTAGTTAGCTTTCATCTTCGAAGTTTTCATACAAACCCAGTCTTGTATTGCTCCTGCAGCATCGGGAATCCATCCTTGTGCCTGTTCCTGCAGCATAAGGCCAGTTCATAGTTTGTGTTTCAGTCGTAGCTATTATGGTTTCTGTTTTAGTCAAATCATGGTTGAGTTAAAATAACTTTGCATTAACTTTCTATAGCATAGATAGAATTCCTTCCAAGTATTTATTTATGTTAAGTTGTGACCGAAACTAGTTCTTAGTGCATATATTGTGCTGCGCCATTCAAAGTATGTGTTCCCTGGTTTGACAAGTAAATGAACATCCATAAAGAGATATTAGTCACCTGCTGGAATGTCCAATTCCTAGGAAAGGTTTTACTGTGATTTTCATATCCTTTTGTGGGAATGACCATTATCCATCTTCATAATCATGCTACTGGTTTCAATTCTTTGGCTCCTCAAAACCAACATCCACAACATAATTACCACCCACCCACCCCTCCTCAATATTCATCTCAGCCTTCATATGCTCAAAATCAGCCCCAAAATATTGAAGACTTGAGCTTTAGAGATATAAGACCAAAATATGAAAGGAAAATGAGTGAAATAGAGAAATAAATAAATTATATAGATCAGCAAGAGGATATTGCAAGCATAAAGGGTATGCTATTTGACTGCATGCATGACATGACAAAGCAATAAGAGGAGACCAAGAAGCAACATGGGTACAATTAGTAATAGGAAGATATGGCTTATTGGGCCTATCTCTATGAGCAAGAGTTGGAGTCACAAAGGCACCAAGTTCAAGCATCCATTATAGTTCTATATCAGCTTGCTCATGAGAAGACTTGTAAGTATCAATTTCCAAGCTTTAGACAAAGTGGGCCTCTTAGTATTCCTAAAGTTGAGATTCCAAGCTTTAGGTAGGATAAGGTCTTTAACTCCCCAAACCATCCTCTTAAGCTTGAAATCCCAATTTTTAGAAGCCTTCAACACTTGCAAGTTGAGGAAAATGATCATATTCAGCCTAGTATAATTGTAGAGCAACCCCTTGAGCAATATTCTTCATTGAAAGAAACCCAACAAGCTCCCCAATTTTCCCCTCCTAAGGAATCCAAGGGTGAACCCTTTGATCAAAATACCTTACTCCACACTGAGGATCTTAGAAAATTTAATCCATTGTGTTCAGCTCTAGAGGTTTACCATTTGCAACAACAAAAGATTGAACAAGAAAAGTCTTTTTACAGGTGAGCCTTTATTTTTTTTATTGATGAGGTTTCTAGTTTTTTCTGAAAATGATTAAGTTGCTATATTAAGTTCATCAAGGTAGCAAGATGAGGAGGTAAAGAAATTTGATCAAGAGGATAACTCCACAATTTGGCTTAATGAGTTACCTACTTTCATTGAGAACGATGATGAAAATGTTGTTTTTGAGCAACAGGAAGAGGTCAAAGAGTGTGATGAAATGTTGAATGAGGAGAGTAAGTGTAATGATGAAGCCTTGGAGCAACAATAGGAGTGGAAGTGTGAGTCTTTTGTGGAACATAAAAAGATTAAATTGAGTGCTACCAAGAGATATATGAAAGTAGCTTTGATTTAATTAATCTAGAGTTTGAGGAGTTGTTTCAAGCTGAAATTGAACTTTTTTGCTCACACTTGGATGTTATGCCAACATATTTGGAAGGGGATTGTCTAGAGTAGCAAAATAAAGAGCTGGGGGTGGCCTAATTCTCAAATGAGCCACTGGTTATGGAGCAACCTAACCAGCAGTATGATCTTGACTAGTTGGAAGAGTTTCCTTTTTCTTGTATAGGGGAGCTTGAAGCTGATGTGCCAATTGAGGGTCAGTTGGAGGAGGCTATCTTATTATTTGAACCATTTCCTTCCTTCATTGAAGAAAAGATTCTTGATTCAAAAATTTCCCATTTGAATAATGGTGATGGATTTGAGCTCATACCCACTATTCCTAAGATAATTTTGAGAGTTGATAGTTTTGATGAGCTATTATCTACTCTAATAGAGGAGGATGGTCCATTGACTATGGATGTGGATTTAGCATGGAAAGCCATCATGCATGGTGAGGATGATGTTATTTATGATCACTTGAATTTTCCTCTCTCTATTCCAAAGCCTTTAATGGGATGTCAGGCTATTAGGCATCTAGTTGGGTTGGAAACCAACAAGAAGGAGCAACCCCATGACAATGTTGATCTTGAGCATCAAGGGAGGTATCATTTTGAGCACAATCAGTTCATTTTTTCACTTGATCACCTTTTTTTCAAAAATCAAGATAGGTGGGTAAGTGATTGCAATTTCCTTCTTAGAGAGTTGTTAAAACAAATTGCTAGATATTTTTTTTTTCTCTACATCTTTCAGTTAACTCACAAGAATGCAAAGCATCCTCTATTGGTTAGAAAGGGGAGTGATTTTTCAAAACTAGTAAATGGTTTTGTCTAAATACCATTTTCACTGTTTATTGTAGGGTAGAGTAGTTTTCTGCTAATAAGTGATTGAAGCATGTTGATTTCAGTTATTTTCTTTCCCTAAGTTTTGTTGCACATTGTTTCTGGCCATTAGGGCCTTTTGGTTTTCTTTCAGTTTGGTTTGGTTTTCTTTTTTGCTTCTGTTTGGAGTGTTTGCAAATGTAGTTTCATGAATTCCTAATTTTGAGAAGGGCATATTTGACTATGTACCTAATGATTTTTTTCTAGGAAGCTGGTCTAATTCTTAATAGGAAAGCATTCAATAGAAATCACCAAGAATGTTACCAATTTTTCAACTACAACTCAAATTGGAAAGAAAAGAGAGATCAATCATCCCACACAAGTTGTGGGAGTAGCTAAACCAAAAAATTATAAGTAATGAACTATACAACTGAAGATTAAGAAAACAAAAGAATCATATAATGAAAAACATATCCATCATTGCCTAATTTGGGTCTTCAGTTGGTCTTCATTGTTGTTGCTCCTGCTTTCTCCTGATCTTGAATGAACTTGCATCATGTTAAAATGAGTTTTTAGAGCTCCATATATGAATCACTGTGCACTCTATAAACAAAAATATAGTACATTTCCTATAATATATTGAATTAGCTAAATAAACATTAAAAGTATGCAAGAGAGCCTAAAAACATGGAACATCATAGGAGCATTGAGCTTCACTATTTTTTATCTAACATGTTTTTTCACTATGCAGGTATAGGAAAAATCATGTTTCTAATCTATTTCTAAAGACATTATAGCATGTGGTGCAAAAATGGGCTCCAAAAAAGGTTTAGCCCAACATGTTGCCCCTTAACTTCAAGAGGGGATTGAGAAAGGAAACATGTTCATAATTCTCAAATCAAACATTTTAGTTGAAGGAGTAACTCATAAAGTGTCTACAAGAGTCTCAAGCATTGATCATTCATAACAACCAAGTAAAAACTGCATAAGGCAGCCCTTTGAATTGGAAAATACAAATAAGCAATGGACTTATCCAAAATTTCTAGGTAAAATGCAGTAGAAACTGAATGAGAATGCATCATGTGCATCATGGTTTTACATTGTACATTGTTGTAATAACATCATCCATCTTGTTTTCATCTCGTGAAATGCATATAAAAAGAGAATCTAGGCAGTCAAAGTCATCTTGACTGATGGAACAACAAAGAGTGCATTATCGTGGATGTGATGGTGAACAAACATACATAATAGTGTTCACATTTATATGGGACAAAAAATAATCAAAATTGATTTCTTCATGCATTGAAAGAAAAAAGATGCAGACCTTCAGTAGAATAATAATCACTCAAGCATTTCAAATGTTAATGTATCCTTGTTTGAGCCTTTCATAGCACTATGAATCATTTGGGAGATTATCATTTCATAAAATTCAAGAATACTTATGTCAAGTTGTAGTTGTTTCCAATGAAAGCTTAAAAATTCATGAAGAGTAAAAAAATTCCATTTAAAGGTGTTTTAGGAAATGCAAATATGCATATCAAAGATGTGCATCTTTGAGTTGTTGCACACAATAGTAAAGAGAATGGATAAAGCCATGATTTGAGAGTGCAAAAGAATCTATAAACATCATGAATCTATATTCAACATTTGAAGGAGAATATTCATAATAGAAGTGTGGTGAATGGAACATGGAATGAAAAGGATACTCTCAATTCGGTTATTTAATGAAAAGATAACAATCTATAGAAAGAACAAGCATTTCTTTGTGCAATTTTTTTTGAAAGCATTGCAAAAAGGTGTTGCATATTTGCATGTTCAAGTAGAGATGTATACAAAAAATAGAGTTACAACATAATGAACAAACCCTTATCATTTGAATCTGCGTATGCAAAGTTTGAAAAAGGAAATGCTTTTGCATAGGGAACAACATCAATACTAAACCAAATGTATTGATTAGATAGGGAGAAATGTAGGAATGCAGAAGGGAAAATGACTGCATTCATTCTCACTACAATACAATGAGGAATACATAGTGAGGGTACAATTGATATGATGCTATCCATCAGAGTAGAAGTAATACTTTATATCTTGTGAATATTTATTCAATAGAACATCTTTCTAAATTTTGAGTAAAGGTTATTTACAGCAAAGAGAAGTGAATAAACATAAAATGAAAATTATTTTGGCTATATCAATAGAGTGCAAAAGGAATCATCATTGATAACTATGCAATGTATGGATATCATTATAAATTAGTATGCATTGTTTGGAGAGAAATCATCTTATAAAGATGTATCGAACTATAAGCTACTCATAGCAAAAGTTACGTTACATGAAGAAGAATTGTGGTAATGAGTTCGAGGAACCTTGGTTGACATTCAGCATGAAATATGAATTCTTGCAAGCATGAGAAACACCCAAAATGATTCTATTAAAGTTGACGTATCTACTCCCACAACTCCATGAATCACTTGCAATGATAAACCTATCACACTATGAATAAATAAGCATGATATGATTTCCCTACAACTCAGATATGATGAAAACACCAATTTTGCATTATGTGAACAACTATCATGAATATGCTGTCGTAGAGAATAAAAATAGTTACAATGAATCAATCCTTATGAAAAGGATGAAAGCTAACCCTAGATTAGGATTAGATTAGAACATGACAAGTGTCCTCATAGGAATGAATGAGACAACATGTTCTAATATTAGAGGCTCTAATTATGAAAAAAGCAACTAATTAATTAAAATAAATAATGAAATAAAAGCACTCCTAAGTTTAGCTTAAGTGTAATAAAGCATAAATTGACCCAATTAATTAATGATTAATTAATTAATTAGGTGATGACTTTATTACTCTAACACCTCCCCTTAAGCTGAACTAGGGAGAAACTAAAATATGATAAAGAAATACTTTAATGGATGCATCAATGGGTCCTACCCTAATAGCTGATGAGGTACCCATGTACAATAGGCTAATTTCTCGTAAAAGTGGAGAAAGGGAGAAAACCTCATGGGAATAAAACTCCCCTACAAAAAGAGTGAAAAGAAAAGTATGTAATGCACTAATGAGAGTGAGAGAAGAATAGAAGGTGGGTTACATGATACCCCCCAAAGATAACTTCTATCTCATCAATACATAATAAGAATCTCCATAGGAGGAAGAATAAGAGACTAGAAGCACCCCCCCACAATGAAGAAACTCCTATCGCAATGGTGTAAGCTCGATGTAGGATATATGAAATGATCCAATAATGGAAAGAATTGTGCCTCCCCTTGGGAATAAACAAATTCAAAGGACAATGCTGAAGAACCTCAATATAGAGTGAAGTACCAAGAAGCCTAAAGATGGATGTCCTAAAAGGATGTTGTTGAATCTCTATATCTGAACCAAGACAAATTATGCCAAGACCAAAAAAATCTAAAGAATCCTGATATGCAACCACTAAAGGAACATATAATGTTGGGAAATGACTGGTATGAATAACTACAATGTGTGACTCAACAAATAGTTGTGCAATATCTGGCAAGTATTCATTGGACAATATAGAGAATGAATGACCAGTTTCTTGGTCAACAGGTATGATCTTTAAATAAGTAGGAGGAGAAAGGTGCTTTGAAGGCATCTTAGGAACTATGGTGGATGAATGCACACACAAGTTCAAGTGACCATACTTCTTCTCCATATGTACTCTTGATGGTTGAGAGTGAATATCAGGTATAGGTAATGGTGGATCCTCGGATGCAAAATGAGAAAATTCATAAAACCTAGAAGCATGATCAATAATGAAAACTATCACAATCTTCCTAGTGTGCAAATCCTTGATGAGAACTGAGTTAAGAGAAAACTCCACTGTCTTCCCTAATCCACTATGAGTAATCTAATAGATGGAGAGGAGGTTGGTTGTCAAACATGGAATAGATAGTACCTCCTAAAAGATACCATCATTAATTGCAACTGTACCCTTCCCACTAACACTGACATATGTGTTGTTACCCAGTAGAATGTGTTGTGTGGTGCTTGCACCAAATGTAGAAAAAATATCATGTGAAGATGCCATATGATGGGAAAATCTTGAATCAAGAAACCATCTATCTGACTAAAGACTTGTGGATGCATTTAAGGCATGGTCTTTCATCTTATCGAATCCATTTGCAATACTTGCTATACCTGAATGTGTAGATGGTGATGGTGATGGTGATGATGATGGTGATGGTGATGGTGATGGTGATGGTGATGGTGATACAGAAGAAGGTGATGGACTGTGAGACATAAAAGATGGAAATTGTGTATTGTTCTATTGTAGAAGATGTGTCAAATGATCAATCTTCTTAGCATAACAATGATGCTAATCATGTCCTTGCTTCTGACAATAAGCACAATTCAGTCACTCATTCCTATATGATCCCCCTTTAGAAGAGGCTGTGTACTTAGAAGATGCATGTGAAGATGATTCTTTTGCTTTCCCATGTTTTCTTTTTCTTTTTCTTTTCTTTGCTAGGTGAAGCCTTCTCCTTAGGACTCTGAATGGAAACTAGAGCCTGTGAACTAGAAGACTTTAGAGTACCCATCTGAACGAAATTTTCTTGATCTCGAGTGAGAGAAGAAGAAAAATCATCAAGTGAAGGAATGGAAAATCTCATTCCAAGTGCATCTTGTGTAGCATAGAAAGTAGAAACAAATACTAAATAATCAAGGCCCAACTTGGCAAGGATGGAAAGAATCAACTGTGAATCCTGCTTAGTAGTACCACACTGTGACAACTACAATTTGAGAGGCTTAAGTTTTGTGAAAAGGTCTTGGATGCTACTAAAATATCTAGGATTCAGACCTATAATCTCATTCTCCAATTGAAAACCCCTCAAATAAGCTTGCTTACCAAACAAGGATTCCAATTGGGACCAAATCTGGTTAGGTGTTGTGAAAGATTCAATGTGAAGTAAGAGATTAAGATACATAGACATGCATAATGTTCTAAAAGCTTCATCACATCTGTTAAACCATTTTCTCTTCTCTTCTACTAATGTTGGTTCAACGTTTGTACCCATGGTTACTCTAGAAAATCCCAGTTTCTTCAAACTGATCTCTATGTTTTTCTTCCACTCATAATAGTTGTATGGTGTAAGGAGAACTTTTTGAGGTTTTTCCATGTTTTTAAATTGAATGATATAGTAATGGGATGAAAATATAGTAGCATATAACTCACAATGCAAAAATTATCTTCTTTGTACTAAAAAAATTGATCCTTTGTGCATGTTTCCCAATAAATACACTAAAAAAGGAAAATCTAATTTCTGATACATAAATAAAATACCTAGTGAATATTCTAGAAAAATTAATCACAAATCTGGATAAAGAACTCAAAGAGCTTTCCAATGCCTATTCATTTTTGAAAAATGATGCAAAAGATATGCCACCGAAAGCGCGAAAATGATGATATGACTTTGACTGGAAAAAAATGTAGCCAAAAAAAAAACTAAAAAAAGAAACCTACACCACTAGATTGGGCTGAGAACTAGCTTTTTGGTGATATTTCATTTTCAAAAATTTGAGTTCGGACATAAAAGTTATGGCCAAAATACCAAAACTGCTCCAAAAGAGTTTGGGGGAAAACCTGGTGGTTAGACTAGCCGCTAGCGGTTTACTAATGGCAGTGCCCATCACCTTTGTTTTCTAAAAAAAAATTGGATCAAGTGTGTTGTACCAGGTCGTATGACCAAAAAATTAGTTTTTTTTTCTCCCAAAGTGACTGTGTCCAATTTTGACAATTTGACAGTCAATTTTGGAATTTTTTGGCACTTTGAACGCAATGGTGAAGCCCGTTTGGGCTCAAAATGCTCCAAAATTGTAGGTACGCTTTGGATCTGGAAACCCTCATAAACTTCAAATCCTCACAAATCTGACAACAAAGGCTTTTTTTGACGGAATGAAAGGAAAACCTGACTATTCCAACAGCTCAGATGGATTCAATGGAATGCTCAAATTTGACCACGAATCATAGATATTAATGCTTGAGTTTATTTATTAAAAAAAATGGATAATGTGGTTACAAATCTGGTGCTCTGATACCATGTTAAAGTTGATGTATCTACTCCCATAGCTCCATGAATCACCTACAATGATAAACCTATCAAACTATGAAGAAATAAGCTAGATATGATTGCCTAGCAACTCAGATCTAGTGAAAACACCAATTTTGTATTATGTGAACAACTGTCGTGAATATGTTGTTTTAGATATTAAAAATAATTACAATGAATCAATCCTTATGGAAAGGATGAAAGCTAACCCTATATTAGTAGTAGATTAGAACATGACAAGTGTCCTCATAGGAATGAATGAGACAAAATGTTCTAATATTAGAGGCTCTAATTATGTAAGAAGCAACTAATTAATTAAAACAAATAATGAAATAAAAACACTCCTAAGTTTAGCTTAAGTGTAATAAAGCATAAAGTGACCCAATTAATTAATGATTATTTAATTAATTAGGTGATGAATTTATTACTCTAATAGATTCTTCACAAAGCAAGATGTATACAAATGAGAAAGGATTTATTTTATTTGTAGAGAATATAAATATTCCTTGCATTTTCCTAATAAGGCCAAGGGTACAAGATATTTTAAATAAAAAATAATGGAACCCTAAAGTTGTGGGTTGTCACAACTTGTGGCATTTCTCCTTCATAGTTTTCACATAACTCGAGGAATGGAGGTGAAATGTAATATAATACAAAACCCAAAAAGAGAAATGAATACTTGAAGGTTATTGTTTTGGGCTGCAACAATCACCTAGAAAGCCCTCAAAAGTGCAAAAGGTGAAATATATAGAGAGTTATTTTTTCTAAAAAAATATGGGAGCACTGAATGCATCAAAGAATCAAAATTCAATCATTATTTCATACTAGATGAGCTTGAAATGGGCATATTGTGGGTAGACAATAAGGAGATAAAGGGAGATTCACTGACAGAGAACTTACCCAAAGATTTCCATTGATTTCTCATAGAAATACTATATTCAAATGTCATAGTTAAGAGCTCCATAAATCACGCATGGTGGCCACAAAACATAGAGATGTAGATTTTTAAATCAAGATGCATCAGAAATATAAGAGAGGCCATAGCTGCAAGTCAAGATTTACTTCAAAAAGTTGAGAAAATAAGGAAATTTTCAAAATTATTACAGAATGAGAGGCTTACCACATGAGTCCTATGAGAAAATTGATAGAGACTCCTTCTAAAAGCTCAAGGGATCAAACCCTAATGATGGCAACATGTGTAGAGGAAGGGAGCTTAAAAATTTGCAAGATGGAAATGATTGATAAAGATTAGGGATCAAGCAGTTTTGTTTGAGGGCTTCATCCTTTACCCTAATTCAAAGTTGGTGGTTTTTATCACATTGAATTTTAATTTTAATACCTTCACAAATACCCCATGGTATTAAGTCCTACTTGCATATGTGTTGCAAGCTTAGGTAATGTGCAAGTATTAAGTCTTTTTTTTATGATTTTGAGAAAATAATAGGTTCCTCCTTATGTCATTTTATGATTTTTTATAGAAAAATCAAAATGCCTAAGCATTGAATGCCTTTAGTATGCCTTAGTTTTATTTTATTTTTTGGGAAAATAAAAAATAAAATGGGGATATAATACACTTTGCAAAATTTGAGACAAACTACAAGTTCCTTCTATTTTTCTTGCAAAGTTGTTAAAAAATCAAATTAAGTCAGGGTCAAGCCTTCTATTTTGTAATTATAAAATTGTAATAATGTAAAACAATATTAAGATAATGTTTCTATAAATTATCTTAATATTTTTTATTCTAAAAAATGCAGTTGAATTGGGATTTCCTTTTTGAGTGTGAGTTCTTGGGAAAAAGAAGGGAAAATTTGACAAACTGAAGTTTCCTTTCCAGTTTTCAGTCAGTTAGGCCTGATTTTTTGAGTCTTTTGGGATCAACAAGCTTTGGAGAGAATCTTGCCATATTTTTCAGTCAATTTAGATGAGTTTTGGGAACTAATATTGAGGTTTTTCTTTTGAGCTCGAAAATGGCATTCAAGTTGCTATTTTGAGTTGTAGTTCAACTTGTTTTTTCTATTCTCACTATTGGAGACACTTGGGAGATATAGGTTAGAGAAAATTTTGATTTATTTCAGTTCAGAATATTGTTTCTTGCTCTCCTACTCATTTTTAGAGGGTTTTGTAAAATAATTTGTACTCAGATTTTGAGCTTGATACTTGTTTAGTTTTAATAAACAACATAGCTTCCCTTCTCATTTCTTGTCTCATATTTGTAGTGATAATTTGATGTTTATTACGATTCAAAATATAGAATCCTTTTATGTCTTAATATTGCAAACTTGTGTGCAAGAGTTTCATATCAAGTTGTATTTTTTGCTCAGTCTTGTGATCCTTCATAAAAATCACTATTGGGTTATATGTTTTATGGTGAGATTGTGAGAGTTGAAGTTTTGAGAAGTGAGAAAAGTTATCCAAATATTTAAAATTTTTGGTGAATCATCTTTAGGTTTTATGATCTCATTTTTTAGATTTTTGCCTAACCCTTTCCTTATAAATTCTTTTATATTAGGTGATTTTCTAGGGGAACCATCCTGCTCTGGAGATTCACTCTCACCATAGATTACCCACAATCTAAGAGTGTTTCCATGTTTCAAAAAGATAGTAGAGTTTATCTTTTCTAAGGGTGTAATCCTAATTGACTATAGATATCAAGATCCCTCTCATAATAGATAGCCTCCCTAAGAATATCTAAGGCTCTGAGATGATGGTATAGTGATCTTTGATTCCCTTCCTGATTTGAATGTCCTTCCTAAAGAACAACCAATTACTCATAAAAATGAAAAGGATGTGAGGATCACTTTAGGTTGTCCTCCTTCAATCACATAAAAGGGTGAATCTAGTAGACACAAGATACCTTACAAGTTAGAAAAACTAAAGTCTCCTTACCCCCCACTCGAGAGTGAACAAAAATTACAAATACTTTTAAACAAAGAACTAATAACATTACCACCTATGAATAGGTTGGTGCTATATCCTAAAGATGCAAAAGTTCCACATTGTGCATATCACCACATTCTCGGACACAATACTAATGAATTTTGAGCATTTTAGTTAGTATTGAATTTTTTTCACTTTAATGGCAATGCTTGTCATTATGTGATTTCCTATCTTTATATTCATCCCTTATCATGTAATAGTTGTAGAAAATTATATTCTCACTATTACATGACCTTTCCCATCACTTACCTCGGCTCATTCTTGTCTCGCACTCAGTGGGGGAAAGTAATTGTTAGCCTTGTCCTAGTAATGCATTTGTCATTGTCCCTTCAGTTAATCATCTACCTTCCACTTATACAGACTGAGATGGGGATGTAGATGACTTTCTCATAGGTTGAATCAAGTTTTTCCTTACTAGTCTTTTGCATTTTATTTTTCTTTTTCCCTTTTTCTTTTATGTGATTTCATGTGTGTAATGTGATCCCCCATGATGTTTTGTTTGATGTTCTCTCTCTTTGTGACATTCCTTTATTTGTACCTTCATTCTTCTCTTTGTCATGCATCATTTTTTCTTATCATCTTTTTATTTTTATTTATTTTTTATTTTGGGGATGATGCAAGGCATCGAGACATTCAGGTCTCCATGTTGACACAAAAGAGTTCCTTTTTTTTTTCCTTTTTCATTTCATCTTTTTCTTGTTTTTTCCTTTTGGGGATGACGCAAGGCATTGAGACATTCATGTCTCCTTCAAGTTGATCTAAAAGAATTTTCCTTTTTCTTTCGCCTTTTATTTTTCTTTTATCTTTTGTTTTCCTTTTGGGGATGACCCAAGGCATCGAGACACCCTATGTCTCTTCCATGTTGGTCCAAAATTTTTTCCTTTATTTTCACTCTCTTTGTGTCATTCTTCCAGTTCTATGTGTATTTGGGGAATGATGACAATTCCAAGCTATCTGAAAAAACATTGCAACAAAGAACATATTGACCCCAAATCCATAGATCCCTTATGTGTTTGGTGTTTTCATTTTGGGGGCAATCCCTCTCTTTTTTTATTCTCTCACATGATGCAGCTTTACTTAGAAACATATAAATTGGCATAGGGATTTCCCAGTTGACTCTCATGTCTTTCTTCTTGTTTGTTTTTTTAATTTGCTACTTTAAAATAATTTCTCACAATATGCTATTCAATAATTCCTTTAAAGTGGGAGCATACATTGGCATTATTCTTTTGCATTTTTCCTTGGTTCTTAGTGCAACCTTCTTACTTCATACGGTGCATTTGTCGCTTTGTGGATGACATTGGGTGTGATGTCCTTCATGAGTGTGATCTATCTTAGCATATTACATTCCTCTTAGTGGCTTTATGTGACACACAACATCCCATAAGTTGCAAATCTTCAATTCTTTGATTTGTCCTTTCTTGGAAAAATTAGGCACAATGTTCCCTAAGTTAAGACCTCACATGAACTAAGCAAGACTCCTTTGGATATTATTTGCATGTTTCATTTTTTGTTTTTTGTTATATGGCTACCTTTCATAACATAGCTTGCATGCCTATGGAGCCATTGTGTTTGTTCATGAGCTCCAAGCATACGAAGTTTTTCTTGTCTCATGAAGCTTGAAAAATCATTTTTTTGTGGCACCTTATTAAAGTTATCAGGAGGTATAACTTTGGTATGGTTGAACGGGAATCCCATTCCAAGGTATGACTTTCCCCATAGCCACTTGTGTGTGTGTGAGTGCATACCAGCGATGAGCTTATGTTTCTCACCTTTTAGGCCTTCTCACCCAAAAAACAACCATGAGTTCCATCACCTCAAAGTGAGTATGCATTTTCTAGACAAACAACCTAGATCTGATCCACATCATGCTGGACAAATGATCAAAGCTTGATCCAATTCTTTTTATTTCACATTTTTTCTTCTTCATCTTTGGCATTGTATGCTCTAACATGTTGTTTTTGATATCATTTTCATGTGTGTTCCTTTATGCTTATGTTGGTTTTACATGGGATCCTAATCCTATGGGCTTGATCACCCCTCTTGATCACTGTTGTCCTATCTTGCTAGCATTGGTACATTTTCAAACATAGATTTTTGGGACCCTATGGACTACTCTTACACTTCTAGGGTTTTTCACCTAAAAGGAGAGAGATAGGGCCAACAAATTCTTATGTATCACTCAAATTATGATGTGTGTGATGTGATGTGATGTGATGTAAATGAAGTTAAATAAATGAAATAGATTAATCTAAGTGATTGAAAATGAATGCAAAAGTGCAATTACAACTATGTTTAAAAACATATTGTGATATGCAAGCAACTATGTAAATGAAGAAATTATGCAAAACAAAAAGTACAGGGATGAATTTGAGTGTACCTAGGTGCAATGTGAGCTTTTTGGAATGTTCTAGATGCTAGTGAAATTTACTAATTTTTCATAGTGGGACTCATTCACCTATGGTGGTGGATCAGTCCACCTATTGGTTAAAAACTGTCGGGAGCTAGTTTATGTTTGTTGGGATCTAAAATTTGACATAACTCAAGTTTCCAATCCTAAGGTGGGACTCATTCACCACAGGCAGTGAATCAGTCCTCCTCCAAATTCCTAAAAAACTAGGAGTCAACTCTACAACATCAGATCTGAGAATGTTTGCTTGTTGGGTTACCAAAGTCAAATCTACAAAAAATGGACAAATAACTCTCTCCAAGCTTGATTTTGACTCAAGTTGACTTGAAGCACCTAGTTGACTTGAAAATCACTCTTCAACACCTAATAACCTCTCAAATCTACAAATAAAGGGCTACAAACAAATAAGTAAAAGGGGAAAAATGATTAGGGGCTAGTGAATAGGGGTTTTCCTTGATCAAACCCTACTCTTGGTGATTAAACCCTTGAAAAGATAATGTAATGAAAGAGAAAGATAAACTAATAACATGCAAGTGCTATCAACTCACCTAACTCTTGATGATGCAAGTCTAAAGTAATGTCAATGGCAGCTTCAAAGTGCTTGAAAAGATGTTGTAGAATGCTTGAATGCTTGAAATGTGAGATTGAATTCTTGAATGAGTGAGGAGATTGTAGGAGATGTAAAATGAGGTGAAAATCACTTATTTATACAATTATTGTGCCTTAGTATTCATTCATAGCACATCACAAGCCAACATCAAGTGATTTTGAATAAAATCCCAAAAGGAAATTTGAAATATTTTGAATTTGGGGCCAAGGGGGACTCATTCACCACCCATGGAAAATGGATTCCATCTAGGACCTAAAAACAAGTGTCGGAAAATATGTTGCATTTAATTTTATTTATCAGGATAACATTAAAAAATACACTTAATTAAGTCATATGATAGCATAAAGAGACCAAATAAAGCATGAGAAGGGTGTAAATAGTGAAGATCATG
This sequence comes from Sequoia sempervirens, assembly GCA_007258455.2. Taxonomy (NCBI): domain Eukaryota; kingdom Viridiplantae; phylum Streptophyta; class Pinopsida; order Cupressales; family Cupressaceae; genus Sequoia; species Sequoia sempervirens. The sequence continues at coordinate 106,511,004 of VDFB02072274.1, read as the reverse complement.
GAAGCTTATTACAAGACTTTACAACACTTCAAAATAGGACTTGTTGATGTGTGAAAAGGTGGTTTTTAGGTGAATTGCATTAAATAGAGTCTAGAAGAATGTAGAAATATCTTACAACACTTCATAGCACCTTCACAAGACATCGTTCTTTGAGTTTTAATACCTAAATAAGCATATTCAAGCCATGATACAACATAAAATTGAAGCAACATAGTTCCAACACCATGAAACAAGATCCAAAAGGCCATGAAAATGACAAGGGACCATTTTTCTATGACACAAATTTCAACCCCTCTTGATGCATGTTGGTCTACTTTAGTGTGAGTTTGAAGTAGGTTCACCCTCTCACTAAAGTGTGCGCTAAATGTGGTCACCCAAAAAGTAACCCTTCTACCTTTTCTAACTTGTTTGAGCCCTCCTTGTGATTTTGGTTTAATATTGCCTTGATTTAATGTTGTAATGTGGATAACACATTTACGTTAGGTCTTGGGCCCTTGTGAACTAAAAAGACTTAAATGGTACCTTACCTAAGTGTTGTAACACACTTTCACACTTTTCTAGGGTCTTGTTAATGTATTTCACCTAAATAACCTCTTTTCATCATTTACCAAGCCTTGCTTCAAAGTGTTGTAAGGTGTTGAAACACACTTTCACTTTTTTCTAGGATTATCATTAATAATTCAACTTTCTTATGCTTTAATTGGCCCTACTTTGCATCTACATGCCTTACTTATGTGTATTTTCAAGAATAATCCTGATAAATATTATTCAAAACATCAAAATCATGAAACCCACCTCAAATTCCTAAGATGGAACTCATTTGTCATTTAGGGTGAATGAGTCCCCTTTAACTAAAAATTCAAATTTAATTCAAAATTCTGGTAGGCTTTTATTCTCCAAGATCTAAGGCCACCCTGTAGTGTTGTAATTTCAGGAATTATTGCATAATTGAGTATAAATACAAGATTCTTTCTCTCATTTTCATACCTAGCAAGTTTGATCAAGCATTCAAGAGTTCATAAGAGCATTTGAGCATTCACAATAGAATTCAAGGCATTTCAAGGGAATATTTTCAAGCATTGAAGAGCTTCTTTAAGTGTCATTCATCATGTCAAAGATTGTTTGCATCATGTTGTTTTACAGCTAACATTTGTGATGTAGGATTGTGTGATTCAAGCAAGCATTCCATTCAATATCTATCAACATCAAGCAAGATTCCAATTCCACATCCATTGGAGCCAATAATTACATGTTTGCAACACCTTAAGTTTGGTGAGTTTCTACATCATTATTTTTTCATTCATCATTCTCTTTTCATAATTTCTTTCATTTCAAGGCTTAATTACCAACAAGAGGTTTGAACAAGTCAAACCCCTATTCACTAACCCCACAAAATTTTTCCCTCTCCTTGCATGTGATTTGCAAGTCTAGGTTGCAGTTTTTTCAAGGAGAAAGATTGGAAAAGTGATCAAGTTGTCAAAGAAATTCAAAGTTGTTAAAGTTGCAAACAAGCCTTGTAGGACTATAGGCTAAATTTTGCAGTTTTGGACCTGGATCTGTATCAAGAACAATATAGTAGACTGAGAGCTATAGAATCCGGTTCCAAATTTCTAGAAATCTAGAAGTGGATTGATTCTCCACTATTAGTGAATGAACTTCCCACAACCCAAGCCTAAACATGATTTTTGCAGATCTGAGTACCCTTTTGGTTGAAACCTATTCTGACATAGCTTTCCTGAAACTAGAGTGATTTTCCTAGCTTGGCATATGAGTTCTAGTTAGCATAAACAATAGGTTTTTTAGGATTATAAACCTCCATTCTGCCTCCTTCAGTTTTCCAAGTGCACATTTCCAGTTTCATAATTTTCTATTACATTCTACTTGCATTTTTAGGTCCTTTTCCATATCACATTGTGTTTTCAAACATTTTGTATTTTCCAAGTTTACACTTGGTGGTGAACCCATTTATTGTCTCAATCATCTCCAAGGATACCTTATAGTAAGATCTCTCACATACTTCTTTGTGTTGGGATCTCTAAGGTGTCTTTGAATGTAAATAGTGTGAAAGTGGATCCCTCTCCTTGTATCCTTTTTGTGAACAAGGAAGTGAAGCATCCATTTCTAGTGTCCACAATAAATAATTAGTTATCAATTTTGTTATTAAATTTTTTTAAAAATATTAAAATGTGTTAGTCTGACCACCATAACTTGGTCAAAAATTTATGAAATTCAATATTTTTTTTTTATCCTATATTAGGGGAAGCATATAATATGACACATCTTTAGTATTGAAAAAAAGTGAAATTGTTTAAAAAAATTATAGATGTTTTTCAATCAGCCTATCAATTTGGAATTTATTCATAATGTATGCATAGAAAATTAATAATAATATTTATTTAATTCCAAATAAGGCATATCTTATATTTTTGGAAAGCTAATAAATTTCTCAATAAAACCTTTTCATTTCATCAAATTTAGATTAAAAAATATCATTGAAGCAACTTTTTTGTCATATCGCCACTTTTTGGACCCCCATGATCTTGCACTCACCCTCAATCATAGATTACCTGCTATTTTTTTTGTCAATCAAAGTGATCACCAAGGTTTTCATTGACTTATTAACCTTTATTTTTGTATAACTGATGCACACTACAATTTGCAAGCAATGTGTCTTGCAATAATCTATATTTTTTAGTTGTCTGTACAAGTAATGATATAAATAGAATTTTGACAATGGTATGTGGTATCTTTCGTATTTTTGATTATACAAGTTATGCCCTCTCTCATAGCCAAGAGAGATGAGTTTTTCATATATCGGATTTAATGTTCAATGCTTCATAGTTTCAATAGAATCAAAAAAATGGAAAATATAATTGCTAATATATATTACTAGTGTTAGTGATAGGTTTAATTGGAAATTAAATTACCATTGTATAGTTTAATATGTTTTTTTATTGTCTATACATGAGCTAGCATGTTGCAGTTAGGACAACATATAATCCAATATTGTTGAAGTTTGGAATAAAGTGAATTCTTTGCAGCGCCAAATGTATTTAATTTTCTAATTTAATCTATCACTAACAGTTGTCTTTCTACTAGGTGGTTGATATAGGTGAGAAAAAAAATTGAACAAAACAAGGGCGGGTGGATTGAGAAGAGCGCTTCAAGAGACGTGAAGCTTCTGCACTAAATACAAGTGATTCTAGTTGTCATAGCTTGAATTGCAAGTGTAATGGATATTTAAATTTCCAAAATTTATTTTTCATTTATAAGTTATAATTTATATATAGATTAGATGCTTGGTGTGGGGAATTTATACAATTTACCGTTTAATTTAAATAAAATAAATGTTACATTATTGTGTGCGTACTATATCCTAAAATTTTACATGAATCATGTTTCCTCCTTGAAGTGTGAGTGTTGCATGAGAAATTGTTAAAGCATCAGTGAAGGGTGATACTACATCCCTTTAATTATCCTTCTCATAAATGATTTTTTAAAATTTTAGGATGATTTATCCAACACTACATTGGTATAATTTATCTCCTAAAATATAATAGGAACCTTTGGATCCTTGGTAATTAGATTAGTGTAGCGTAGAAAAAAGTGACCCTTTCTCACACTTAGTTTGGTAATTAATAATTAATGATGAAATGTACTTAATTGTTCCTTATTTAGGGTATTGTAAAGTGTTTTCCTAAAATTTCACACTTATCTAGGGCTTCATTAATTAATTGTGGTTAATTGAGCTTAATTGGACCCTTTAATTAAAATCTGAACCTTCTAAATTGCATTGTTCAAGGATCTATCTTGACACCCATTAATGACATGTTGCATGAAAATTAACTTAGAAAAGTTGGAGTACTAGAAAAATTTGCTAGGACCCATTCACCCAAGGTTGCGAATGGGTCCTCCTAACCTAGGACACCCCTTTCTTGGAAAAATTAAGATGGGTTTTGGATACTATTTCATTCCCCTGAAGCTTGGTCCTAGGAAGTTGTGCTAGGAATAATTCACCCAAGGTGGCGAATGGGTCCTCCTAACTTAGGACACCCGTTTTTGAATTTATTTTTCTTGGGATTTAATGATTTTGAATCCTAGATCTGATGTCGGCTTGGATTATTTGAATTTTAGGGTTAATTCTTAGATTTAGTATAAATATAAGGTTAATTCACATAGTTTCATCCTAGAAAATATAAGATACCTTATGCAAGAATCCTAAGAGTTCACAAGAACAATATAGATCATTTCAAAGGCATTCAAAGGTAGATTATCAATATTTTATTATAGCAATTCAAGGTCATATCATCATGTCAAGGAATAGTGCATCAAGCATGTGGTTGAGCTAATGTGTTGATGTAGCATTGAAGATCTATTTACAAGCATTTTTTCACATCTAATTCAAGATCAAGATCTACATTCTACATGGCCACTTCATGTTAGTTTTAAGATTTATATTCCAAGCATCTTCCAAGGTATCATCATTTTATATTTCATGTTTCATGCTTCTATTTCATTATTCAATCATAAGGTTTGATTACCTAAATGGGGTTTGATTGAGGAAAACCCCTATCCTCTAACAATTAACAAGTTTTTCTCCCCTTTTATGTGTGTTTGAATTTTTTTAGGAAGATCAAGTGGACAACAAGATTGGAGCAAAAGTGTAAAAATTATGAAGTTGCAAAGCTGTCATCCATATTGCAAGAACATGAAAACAAGGCTACATAATTTGTTTCAGGTTTTCGAAAGTTGACCATCAAGGAGCTAGAAGTGCATACATCAAGGAACATAACCCATATCTTAGTTTTCAAAAACCATAACAAGGACCCATTCAATAGTAAAGGAAAATGAGTTCTTTGCGACCTAAAAACAAGAAGTTTTCAAGAAGGTAAATATGGTTTTATCCTCTCAAAACTCCCCTCATTGTTTCTATAATAGTTAGGAGTCATTTCTGATTATTATAATTTATGCATTTTCACCTTCATAATTGGATGAAACATCTCCATAAGAAAAATTAGGGGTTCATCATCTTGATTCATTCACTTTTATAACCCCCTCTATTTTTCTTCATTTCATTTTGGTGAACTCACCTTATGAATATTGTAATTTTTTGAATTTCAAGTCTTTCTTTTCATCCTAGGTTAGATCTTGCATTCGTTTGCATTCAATTGCATTGAATTAGATCTCATTTAGGGTTTTCTATTTTGTATTCAAACTTGCATCTCATCTAGTGTTTAGAATTGCATTGTTTTGCATCCTCTAATTCTGAAAAATACAAAAAAAAGTCATTTTGCATATCATTTAAATCTCATAAATTTGCATTTGAAAATCAAAACAAAATTGTATTTCAAATTAGGTCTTTCCGTTCATCATTTTATCACCTTTTCAACTTGCATTTCATAGTACATTTGCAAGAATCTGAAACTGAAAGACATTGAAAAATGCTTAAAAATCAATCCAAAATAGTTAAAAAAACCCTAATCTAGGACCCATTCACCACTTGGGGTGAATGATTCCATTATTAGACCTAGATTGCATCTTCTGGCATATGAATCTCACTGAAAAACACTTAAAAATCAATCAAAAACATTTCAAATTCCTCATCAAGGACCCATTCGAGCCCTAACTAGTTTATGAGTCCATGATCAAGTTCTAGTCTACTTTTTCTAGAATCTAAAATCTTTGTTTTAGGCTTTTGTTTGTTGCTATTACATTTTTGTTTTAGTTTCTTGATTTTTTGTTTCATTAAATTCATTGAATCTAGCTTAATTTTCTTCATTTAGTGCATTATCAAAATTCAAAATTGCATTTAAAGCATTCTATTTTTAGTTTATTACATTGCATTCTTTAGTATCTAAAAATTACATTTCATTCGAGGACATTGCATTGCCTCTTTCTATTTTGGGTTTACACACTGTGTTTTTAAAACTTTTATGAGCTTTACAACTTATTGTCCTATTAGAAATACTATTGTAATATGTTGTTTGAGGCTCATGTCATCCCATGATGTCTCACTCACCATGGATCTTTAGTTTTCTAGCTCTCTTTCTGATAGTGTTGATAATCAACCCTCTATGGCTCATAGTTTGCATACTTCATTTCCCATGACTTCACTTCCAAAAACCAATGTGTTTAATGTTAACAACATTGTCCCTAACATCACAACTTGTACTCAAGCTTTGGGTGTACTCAAAGCATAGGTGGAACTCCAATTCCATCTTCTACAATGCCGATGTCCATTCCTACATACACTAATACTCAACCTACCACAACCCCTCAACCTACCACAACACTTAAACCTACCACAACCTTTCAACCTACCTCAACCTTTCAACCTACCTCAACCTTTTAACCTACAACAACCTTTCAGTCTACCACAACAATCATGCCTACTAGCACTGTGTACACTTCTTTAGGTATTCCCGCAAGGAATCCTTCTAGCTTTGTGCATTCAAATACAATATATCCTGAACCATCCACCTTCACCAACTTAACATTTACTTTCCCTCCACATACATAGAATACTTCATCTTATTCCCCTCCATCTTACAATCACAATGATGCTTTCCTTAACTTAGTTTTACAAACTATGACATCCCTTTAACAGTAAGTTGCAACCCTACAAAAAAAAAATGGTCAACCTTCAAAATACATTAAAAAAAATCCTCTGTGCTTTGACATATGAAGAGAACAAATGCCACAATGTATAAAAGTTCCTTGATTTGGGTATGTGCAGGATCATCATGGAAAAAATAGGCCCTTAAGTGGCAAAAATTTTAGAAAAATTAGAGTTAGGAAACTTGATGTAAAAATTTGAATAAGTTATCTATATTATTTCAAACATATGTAAGAACATAATCTGTAACAAATTAAATGTAGTTTCTAAACTACTAGCTTTATTTTTAAAAGAATAAAATCTATTTGGTAAAATTTTGAAATTTCAATGCAATAGTACTTAAATTTTAGGGAAGAAAAAAGAAGTAGGTGTCTGTTTGACCACCCTAACCAAAATAAAATGATAAGATATTTTTATAAGATTCTAGATATAAGTAGAGGACTCGTGTCCTGATGTGATGCATATTTTTTAATAATTTTTTCCATGTAAATAATTAATTATGAATTTTTTATTTCAACTTTTGAAAAATATAAAAATCGTATGTCTGACCACGTTAACTTGGTCAAAACTTCATGAAATTCATTTTTTTTTAATCCTATAGTATATGAAGCATAGAATGTGATGCATATTTTGGATTCAAAAAATGTGATATAGTTTGAAAGCTATAGATGTCTTTCAATCATCCTATCAATCAGGAATTTATTCATAATTCAAATAGAAATAAATAATAATTATTTATTAAATTCAAAGTAAAGCCTAATTTATATTGGTGGGAAGCTAAGAATCTCCTTTAAAAACACTTTTCATTTCGTCAATTTTTGGTTTAAAAAAATCATTAGCCATACACCCTACAAATACCCACCATATTGCCACTTTATGGCCCATCATGATCCTACACATACCCATTTGAGAAATATGGTGGGTAAGGGGATCCTATTAGCCATGTTTATGCTTTTACAACCTTGTGTAGTGGTTTCATATTTGAGGACAAACTTTTGGCTAAGTTATTTCCTAGGTCCTTGAAGGATGTTGCTTTAGAGTGGTTCTCTTCTTTACAAAATAATTCAATTGGTTCATTCAATGAAATTTTTGATTCCTTTTACAACCACTTCCATATTCACATGGGTCCCAAGATGACCCTTGCTGATTTAATGATAGGAAAATGAAAAGATGATGAAAAAGAGACTGATTTCATAGCAAGATACCAAAAAAATTATTCACAAGTAAAAATTAAGATTCCTAACGTTGAACTTCAATAAATGTTTATTTCCAACTTATGAGACAAAATCCAAAGAAAAATTGGAATGTTGAGATTTACATCCTTTACATGTTATGTACAACCCTTCATGATTGTCAAAATACAACTTGTGGTCATGATGTGAAAATCCCACTAGTCATCCTAAAATTTTTGAATCCACGCCTTAAAATAGTTACCAACCTTTCAAGAAGTAGAATAAGGGCCTTTTACAACTGAATTCCCTACAACCAAGTCAAAAAACCAATAACCAAGTGGCTACTATAAATGCAAGAAACTCTTTCAGGGATAAGAATAGAGAGTTCACTCCTCTACCCAATACCCTTCATAATATCATGTGGTAGCTTCAAAAATAATATTCTTACCCTAACTCCTATTAAAGAGCATGGTCCTAATATACCATTTCCTACAAGATTTTGATGAAACTCTTATTGCCATTATCACCAACAAAATGGACATGGTATAAAATATTGTAAGCATCTTAAACGCCTTGTGTAGGACCTTATTGACAATAATAAACTTTAAATCAGAGGTGTGAATGATCAAGGTAATAAATATGTAGCCCCTCCTAACCAAAATTTACAAATCTTTACCAAACCCATGCTGAAGCACACTATTTCATTTGTCAAAGCTAGTGAAACAAAGAATTATGTGATGAATGTTGACATGGATGATGAAAACATAAAAGATGACAATGAAGAACAACTAATGAAAATGGTAGGATGTATCAAAGCTAGACCTCATAAGGGCTCAACTATAAAGCCTCTTAACATTTCTTTCTCATGGAACAACATACTTAAACATGCACCTAATGGTCCTCTTTACATAGCTAGCTAGATCAATGATAACTCAACTAATGGGATATTGATTGATCCCATCTGTGGAGAGAATGTGATCACTAAAGAATTTCTATTTGTGCATGAACTATATCAATATACATATGATAAACCAAAATCATGGATCAAGATGCATAATGGATTTGCTTGTCCTATGATAGGCTCGATAGATCTCCCTCTAAAAGTTGGATAGAAAACATTAAATGTATCATTTAGTATCATCCCACAATATGACTAATTTCGTGTAAAGTTAGGCTACCCATGGCTTTGCTCCATGAATTTTGTGCCTTGTATTCTACATAAATGTTTAAAGTTTCCATTTGGTAATGATATCTTTATTGTGCATCATATAGTGAGTTTAATCCTGCCTCTTCTCAAGGGAACTTTTCATTAAATTTATTTTCGCTCGAGCCTATGGAACCTATTAAGCCTCATGAAAAAATCTTTTTCAAATCATATCAAAAGTTCAAGGAAAAGCACATAGCATAATTATCCCTTCGAAATATGCCTCAACCTATGACTAAACCACCTATCCTCGATGAAACAATAATTGAACTGAAAGCCCTTCCAAAATTCCAATAGCAACCTATAACAAATCCTCCTAAAACTTCTTATAAGAGACCACAAGATTAATAGAACAATCCTTTTGTCCCTCCTAAAATAAAAAAAGTTTTCAAAGATAAAGAGAAAGTGGTTGAACAACCTCCTGTTGTTTCTCTTATTCCTCCCACGGAAGAGAAGAAACATATGATTGACAAACCCAATATTACAATAAACACAAATTGATAATAGATTGAAATGAAATTGAAGTGCTAGAGAGTGTAGACCTATAAACATCGTGATATTGCTCATATGTTACAAACTAAAGAAGACAATAACAACATAGAAAATCAAAATCTAAACTTACTTGAAGCAATGCATGACATGATCCTAAACCCTTGCTAAAACATAAACAAGAACATTCCATGGACATTGTCATTCAACGTCTAGTTGTGATTAATATAGATGATGACATTGGAATTCAAAATATAGATGAAGAAGTGCATAATGAATTAAACATATTATTTTCTTCTTCTATGAGCTTAAAAGACAAATCTCCAGAAAAGAGTGTTGAATCAGGTGCTTCCCCTAGTTCATCACTTGTGATTGTCCCTTTGGCTAGTTGTCTGCCTTCCGTTTATACTGACTTGGATGTTCCTTACTAGTCCTTTCCTTTTTCATGTTCCTTTATAGGATTTCATGTGTGTAATGTGATCCCTCATGATGTTTCATTTGATGTATCTTTCTCTCTCTCTCTCCTTGTGGTGTTCCTCTATATGTACCTACTTTCTTCTCTATGTCGTAAGATTTTTTTTTTCATTTATTTTGTGATTTCCTTTTGGGCATGACACAAGGAATTGATACATCTAGGTATCTTCCATGTTGACCCAAAATATTTTCTTTATCTTTTTCATTTTTTCTTGCATTTTCCTTTTGGGAATGATGCAAGGCGTCAAGACATTTAGGTCTCTTATGTGTTGAACCGAAAGGATTTTTCTTTATTTTTTCTCTCTGTGTGTCATTATTCTAGTTCTCTGAGTATTTGGTGAATGATGATAGTTCTAATCTCTCTAACAACATTGTAGCAAAGACATATTGACCCCAAATCCATAGATCCCTTATGTATTTTTGGGGGAAACCCTTCTTTCCTATTTCATGGTGTAGCTTTATTATAGAAATATATGATATAGCATAGGGCTTTTCGAGGAAAGATCTCATTTCTAAGTAGAAAACATTGGGTACTTCAAAGCAATTACTCACAACAATGGTGTTAGAAACTGCTTTAAAGTGGGGGCATACATCGATGAAATATTTTGACATTTTGCATCTTTCAATATGGCATGGTTCTCTTTTTTCTTGTGACATGTCCCCTTCTTGGTGATGTCATTAGGTTTGATGTCCTCCAAGAATGTGATATTTCTAAGCATATGATCTCCCTTGGTGGCATGATGCGAAACAAGAAGCATCCCATAAGTAGTGATCTCATACTCTTCGACTTTTCCTCTCTTGGAGACATTAGGCATGATGTTCCCTAAGAAGAAGACCTTACACTAACAAAGAAAAATCCCATATAACAAAAACGTATAGACATGACATTCAAAATCATTCAAAAGCATTACATTGTGGTGCCTTGTCAAAGTTGTTCAGAGGATAACTTTAGTACCATATGGGAGGTTAATATGATTCTCTCATTTTCCGCCTCATTGCTATAACTCACCTACTGGATGGATTGAGGTTCCACTACCCCAGATTGAGTAATGCATGTTATGGAAAAATAGCCTAGACTTGGTCCACATAGTGTTGGATAGATTGTCGAAGCTTGATCCTTACTACAAACAAACAACCACATTTTACATTATGTTGGAACAATTATGCTTGATCCTTTTTTATTTTTTTCTTAACCTTTGATAGGGGATGACTATGTATCTTTTTAATTGTTGCTTACTTAATCATCTTGATTGTCTACTTTAATGTGGGTTTTTCATGGGGAAAAACTCTCACTAAAGTGGGGGAAAATTGTAGCATAGAAAAACATAACCCTTTTTCATGCATAGTTTGAGAATTAATAATTAATGATAAAATGTACTTAATTGTTCCTTATTTAGGCTGTTGAAAAGTGTTTTCATACACCTTCACACTTATCTAGGGCTTCTTTAATTAATTTTGGGTAATTGAGCTTAATTGGCCCCTTTAATTTAAATTTAAGCCTTATAAATTACATTTTTCAAGGATCTATCCCAACACTCATTAATGATATTGCATGATAATTAACTTGGAAGAGTTGGAGTCCTACAAAAAAAAGCTATGACCCATTCTCCCAAGGTGGTGAATGGGTCCTCCTAACCTAGGACACCCATTTCTTGGCATATTTGAGGAGTTTTTTATGTTATTTCATCCCCTGAAACTTGGTCCTCGGAAGTTCTACCAGGATGCATTTTCCCAAGGTGGTGAATGGGTCCTCATCACTTAGGACACCCCTTTTTGAATTTATTTGTGGTAGGATTTAAATGGTTTTCAATCCTAGATCTAATGTTGGCTTGGATTGTTTGAATTTCAGGGTTAATTCTTAGATTTAGTATAAATATAAGGTTAATTCACATAGTTTTATCCTAGAAAGTCTAAGAAACCTTATGCAAGCATCCTAAGAGTTCACAAGAGAATTATAGATCATTTCAAAGGCATTCAAAGGTAGATTATCTAGAGTTTATTGTAGCAATTCAAGGTCATATCATCATATCAAAGCCATAGTGCATCAAGCATGCAGTTGAACTAATGTGTTGATGTAGCATTTAAGATATATTTGAAAGAATTGTTTCACATCTAATTCAAGATCATGATCTACATTCTACATCGACACTTCATTTTATTTTTCATATTTATATTCCAAGACATCTTCTTAGGTATCATCATTTCATATTTCATGTTTCATGCTTCTTTTTCATTATTTCATCATAAGGTTTGATGACCTAAATGAGGTTTTTCTGAGGCAAACCCCTATCCTATAACAATGAACAATTTTTTCTTCCTTATGATGTGTGTTTGTAGGTTTTTTAGGTTGAAGATCAAGTGGACAACAAGATTGGAGCAAAATTGTCAAAATTGTCAAGTTGCAAAGTTGTCATCCATATTGCAAGAAAAAGAAAACAAGGCTACAAAATTTGTTATAGGTTTTGAGAAGATAAACACTAAGGAGTTGGAAATGCAGACATCAAGGAATAGAACCCAGATCTTAGTTTTCAAAATCCCTAACAGGGACCCATTCACCAGTAAAGGCGAATGAGTCCTTTGGGACCTATAAACATCATTTTTTCAACAAGGTACACATGTTTTTAGCCTCTCAAAACTCCCCTCATTGTTGCTATAATATTTAGGAGTCATTTTTTATTGTTATTTGTACATTTTAACCTTTGTAATTTAATGAAACATCTACATAAGAAAAATTAGGGGTTTATCATCTTGATCAATTCACTTTGATAACCTCCTCTATTTTTCTTCATTTCAATCAAATATATTTGCAAAAGAAGATAATATTTATCATTTTACATTAGAGTATTTCTCCATTCAAATCATATACCTTTTTTTAATTGTGAATCATTGATACATAGTTTGGTTTCATAAGGTTGTGATTAGGGAACATTGTTATTGTAATTATTTTTATTCAGTATAATATACCATACAAACTACAAAGGAAAGGCCATAATAACATAGAAACGGCCATTAGGCTTCCCAAATTTTATAATGGGATTGTTGTTTTGTAATTATAATGAAAAATTTCTATGAACACAATGTATTTTTCTATATAGAAGCCTCTTTACAAATATCCTTGTTGTCCATTTTGGAGCTTTAGAAAAAAAATGTATTGTTAATTGTGCATATGCTTATGCCAAAAGAATGCACCTATGTACATACAAAATGCATAAAACCATACATAAAAACATACATAGAAACATACATAACATGATGACACAACTTAGTGTGGGGTGTGCCAAACGAGGGATAAAAGTGACGAAACCAATAGATGGGACCAAACATTATGGAAATGGTAGTGAGGAGATAATGACAACATCAGGTCAATTTTCCCAACTCCTACTAGTTGGTGAAACTAGGCCTCATGGCTTGCACGAGAAATTATCAATTTTATAGGTCTTTTCTGGCATGGGAATGGAGGTGGACTAATTTTTGCATTTTGAGTTTACATAAAGAAGGAATAAAACACTCTATATTTTCTAACAACACATGGACAAGTTGGAGGAGAAAACCAACCAAATTGAGGTGAGGGGTACTAACAAATTGGGTTGCAGAGAATTTTAGAAGACAATTTGGGTTGCTTGTTTCTTAACACAGGTTTTTTCAACATGATTTTTTACACAATAGAATGAAGTGTGTACTATGAAGTACACTATGTATTGACGATTAATAGAGTTCCCCTTCAATGAGACATGTGTTATTTGATAAAATAACACATTGGGTTGCAGAAAATTTTAGAAGACAATTTGGGTTGCTTGTTTCTTAACACATAGGTTTTTTCAACATGATTTTTTACACAATAGAATGAAGTGTGTACTATGAAGTACACTATGTATTGATGATTAATAGAGTTCCCCTTCAATGAGACATGTGTGATGATGAAATTTTTCAAACTTTGTATCTATGTGAGGATATTCAAAGCTGAACATGTAACAACTGAATTGGTTAGTTACACATGAGCTCAATTTGGATAGTTTTCCTAATTTGGGATACTTTTGGATTCAACATTAAAATTGCAAAATTATAAAACCCTTAATAGAAAAGCACATAATGAACTCTGCATATCAAATGAAAACCCTGTTTTGCAAGGAAAACCCTTAGAAACCCATCGATATTTTTTTATTTTTGGAATGAATATCCATTCAATTCTTGAAAGTCCCTAGGCATAATGGCTTATATGTTTGGTAGATATACATGCATACATACTAGCTAGCTTCCTTCATGTCAAATGTGTTTTTGTAGGGAGAATGGCCACTCTAATTCAGCCTTAGAATGCATTGAACTCCCTTCCACACTCTCACACAACTTACAAAATAGTGAATGTTGAAAATGGAAACATTTTGGGCTTTTTTTCCATTCCAAATTATTATTTTCAAAGCATGATGATAGTTATGATGCATCTAACATGTGTTTTGTAGGGAGAATAGCCTCATCCAATTGGTAAAAGCTAATCTCGCTACAAAATATAGTAAAATCAAGCTATTATCCCTAAAAAAATATATGTCTTAGACATGATAACATAATCAAACATCTCTTATCCCTTAAAAAGGGCAATACATTATCATGTGTAAGCAATGCAATTATGTAGGGAGATCACCTTGTGCAATTGGACGTGGCTATTCTCCCTAGAAGAATGCATGTCAAAGGAATCATAACATACAAAAATGCATTAAAACTTTTTTAAAGACACCACATGATGGGACAACATAGTGTGGGGCCTCTCAAGATGGGGAATACAAGTGATGGATTTGGTAGATGGGAGGAAATGTTATGACAATGAAAGTGATGAGATAATGGTGGCATCAGACCACTTTGCTTTCCTTCTACCCACTATAACATCGTGGCAGGAGTTCAACCATAAAAATTTCTAGCCCATTGAATTCCATCACAAGCTATCATTTTCACTAAATTTTGTGCACCCACAAGCATTAGAGGTGAACTAATGTGAGTAAGACCTGCATTGTTTTTTGAGAAGATCTATTCAAATATGAGATTGCACAAAATAATTTGACATTGGAAAAAACTTTGTGTTGTGAGTTATTTAATTTTACACATTGAAAGATGAAGGTTTGAGAGCATAGGGTGGAGATGCAAGTGGGGGATATATAAAACTATTCGTATTCACTTGAGGGGTGAGTAATGAATTGGTTTCTTACTTGTCAAGGGTTTTTAAATTGTATTTGGGTTGCAAGTTTCTTAAAATACTTTTCCAACCTACAATTACACATTTTTGGCTTTTTGGTTGCATGAAATGGTTGACCTGTCAATGCCCAATACAAGCATCAATTAAGACCTCTATAAAAACATAACAACATTTCATGAAAACTAGGCATCTTTGGAGAAACTTTGCAATATTTGCAAAACAAGCTCTTCTCTCCAGCATACATCCCCACCTCTTCCACAATTTGATCCACTAAGCTCCATGATGTTAAAAGGTGTAATCAATTTATGATGGAGAGAAGTGAATGTTTTGCAAATGAGAAAGGTACACTTCAAATTTTCCTAGTTGTCATGAAATATTGTCATTTTTTTATAGAGGTTACTTCTAGAGGTCAGAGGAGAAAACAAGTTGCATATTTGATGTGGGTTTTTTGAGAGCTTTCTTGGGGTATCATCTACAGATCTTGATGTCAAAAAAAAATTGCACCACAAATTGGTAGGGTGGAAAATATAGTTGGATATATGTTATTTAATTCTACTTGTTCCAATTATGCTTTTTATGGTCAAGATGTGAAAGCTAATAACTTTTTTTATGCAGCTATATAAGATGTCGCACATTGCAACATGGGTCTCTAGTTGGTTGACCAACTACCACCCGTATCTTCTATGTAATGTCCTCACTCGGATAGAGGATTTGAGTCTCCTGTACAAGTTGCAGGAAAATATGTTAAGGAGAATTGATAGAAAAGGGCCAAAGTGTAGTGACATCAAATAACATGATTATGCTCATTTCTTTGGTTATATCTTTGGTGTTTGGGAAAAATGAGCATGAACATTCAATAACGTGTAATCTACAAATAGATATTGTAAATTTTTGTGACTGGTCAGTTCATTTTTATTGAGAGATGCGAGACCTTTTCCTATCTGGATGCATCTAGAAGGTATCCATTAAACCAACAGTAATCATCCAAAAGCACAATCTTCCCAAGGATCTAAGCATGAAATTTATGAGATTCCTTAAGGGGGAATCTCGAATTAGTCATCACATGGGTCCTATCAAGGAATGGTTGCTTTTTGTGTTGAAATTCAACTATAGTGTCAAGTTTGATGAATAGTTTTATTATAATTGGTATCAGAGATGAGTCGTGGGTTTGAATCTTGTGGTCATGCTTGGGGAGGGGGATTTTTTGGAAGCTTGACACTTCCACCCCTTAGTTAATTTTGACTATGGGATCCACAATATGGTTAAACTACCTCCCATGCATCTTATTTGACACTTGTATTGAGAATTGATAGGTCGATGTTTTTGTGCAACAAAAAGGCTAACACACATAGAGAATATGAATGTAATGACAACCTTTTGGTTACTTAAATAGTAAGAACCCAATTAGTTGGTCAGACCTTAGGTAAATTTTCATAATTTAATGTATCCTCCATTTGCAATTATATTTATAGTTTGAAAGTCTTGGAAGCCTATTGTTTCATAGACATTAATAATGTAATGAAGTTCACCTTCAAAATATATAATAACTCTTATTTATAGAATAAAGTGTATTTGAATTTCTTCATATGATTGAAACAAAGAAATGCACAAAATAATGTGGGTTGTTAGTTGTTTCATTATGGATGTTTAAATCTATGCAATTGAGAGCATGAGGAGGAGTTGTAGGTGGGGGATACATAAAGCTAAAAAGATTGACTTGATAAATACAAGATCCATAGATTGAACATATCTCACAATATATGCATGTGTAAAATATTTTCAAGTAAAAATCCTCTTAAAAATTCATTTAATTATAACATAATTAGAGGATTATCTATATAATTATAGATAGAAACTATAGATATCACTTCACCTAAATTCTAAATGACTTGTAATACCTCTTGGGCATAGGGCTATACTTCATTATAAATCTCAAAAATTCACACATCTTCTCAATGAGAGAGAACCTCTTTAAATATAGGATAAATAAGGGAAATATACTTGAAAGACTATTTTTTGGACATATTCAAATCTGTCATAAGTAATTAATAATTTAATAGTTTATAAAGTATATAATATGTATATATTTTAATAACCTTATATTATGATAATACATAAAATTCATTAGGGTATGATCCTTAATAATATTATTTTCTAACACTCCGACTTAATGTTAATAACCAAGTAATGTAGTTATTTTTATTAGTTAAAAGTAGGGGTACAAATATATGCCAAAATAAAGATTATGTATTTTAAACAACATGAAAGTCTTCTTGTCATATATTAAATCCTAGTTTTATAAAAAAATGATATATCATGGTGAAAAATAAAAAATGAAGCTTAAGAAGATTAATGAATAAAAGGTTCATTAAGAGAGTTTGATGAATTTACATTTTGATTTATAGCCTAAATTATTTTCATTCCATATGATTTATTTAAATTAACATGTTATGAATGGAATCCACTTAATCAATATGAATTACATTTTAATCAAAATAGAAAAATCATTTTTATGCATTTGAGTAGTCTAGTTAAAATGTTATATATCCATAAATTGGAAAAAAGGTCATCATGACCAAACAATTTGTACTCATTTAAATCTATTATAACATTCATATCTTCAACAATAGGACTAGATCAACGTGATTCATTTCCCTAGTTTGGTTTAGCTTGTGGAGGCTCCTAAGTGGAAGGTAAGTGATTCACCGAGGTCATGGAATATAGGAAATATTTTAGTAGAGATCAATCATTATGGAAAAAAGGTAGTTAGATTTAATACAAAAAAATACAAAATCATCAACATTAGATCATAAAAATTATAAAATGAGGTTAAGGTGGTATTAAATAATGTATTTAAGATATTTCTATGCAAGGACTAAAGTGTTAAAAAGCCCTTGTGCCCAAGTGAAGCCTTTTGATTGCCATTTTTCACAATTCGTATAAGAAAGGTATTCCTAAAATATTAAATATACGATGTACTAAATGCTTTTCTAATGCAAGGATATTGTAATTTGAAGCTCTCTTGAAGGGTTCTAGATGCTTAAAAAGAAATCTTCTTAATTATATTTAAAATTTTGTTTCTTCCTATCTTTAGATATATAATATTGCATGTCAATTTGGAAAGATTACACATACAAGATGATGGGAAACACTTAGATTTTCAAACAGCCAAATCCTGGCGGAAGCAAAACCCCGACAAGCAGGAGGCATTTTCCAATATCGCAATAAATTAGAGGATATTGCTGGTCGACTAACCGTGCGTGGAAGGAACTGAGTTGACCAGCGAGTATGTTCGTCAGCAACCCATCTTCACGATATCGGTCGCAGTTGTTCGCTGGGCCTAGGTGAGCCACAGAAAGTCAGCTCACGATTACAAGCATTCGCCGCTGCTAAGCAATCGTGAGTTTTTCCGCTGCTGCCGCTGAGCAGCTACCTCCTCATTTAAATTTCAGCAGTACAGCCTTGCGAATGGTTCAAGTAAGGCACAACACTTGCTGAAGGTTTTTCAATGGGTATCAACTGCCGGCTTAACTCTGGAGAAAACTCCCCGTTAAGCACGCTTTGAGTCGAAAGCAAGACGGGATGGCAGGACCTCCCGATCTGACCAGTGCTTCACCTCCGGGTGGAGCATCACCTAGATGCAATGAGTGCTAAGTGGACCATTCGATATCATGAGAGATGGGTTCTTGTTGAACCACTACTCATGAAACATGGGTCAATGAGTTTGACTTGAAACTACACGGTTGAATCCTGATAGCAATATCATAAAGTAAAACTTGTTGACAAAGGTAGAAATTTTTGTAGGAGTGGTTTTACCAAGGCTATAGAAATACAATGGTGATTGCCAATAAAATGATGATAGAAGTACAAAGTTCAAGACCAAAAGAGTTAAATTAGACAAGACACTTGGACAAGATTGAGTTTAATCAACTTATGAACTAGAGAGTCTCAATGTAAATACCAAAACAATACATTCATTGATAAGTTTGAAGTGATTCCAAACCTAATGAGAAATGCATGAAGTGTCAACATTTTTTACTAGTAATATGATCTTATATTATTTATTTTCAAAAAAGGAAAGTAATTTCGTTTTTCAATATTTTTGAGAATCTCAACACAGAAACAAATTCTAATTATTTGACATACAATAACAATATCATTTTTTAATCTTTTGAATAAGCCTATACTCAAGACAACATTATTAGTATAATATAAGAAAATTAAATAAAAATAATTTATTTATAGAAACTACTAAACTCAATACATTAAAAAATGCATTAACTTTAATTTTAAAAAATAAATAATAATTATTAATAAAATAATTTAAAATTTAAACTAAATATATTTTAAATTAAGTATCCTAAATTTATATTTTAATTAATAATTACTTAATAACAAAATTAATTATTAAATAATTATTATGAAAATTAATACAAATTTAAATCAAAAGTCTTAATTACTGAATAATACGACAACGCATTAATAACAATAAGAAATAGTTTTATTAAATGGTACGAAAAAAGATTTGATAAAGAGGGTATTCCCAGGTTTTAGTAAACCACAAGAAATTTAATCTTAGGCGAATTTGGCCTGAATGAAATCCACAAGTTCTTGGGTGATGCGGAAGGCCTTGCTCAATACGGAATCGGGAAGAGGGGGATCCGTTGCAAACAGAGAATTGGTGATTGTCTGAACTCCAGGAAACTGGCTGCTCAATCCAGCGATGGCCACTGCATTTTTGCGACCCACATTCTGCTGGAAATGCACCAGTGCCTTTGGAAACACAAACACATCTCCCTTCTTCAACGTTTTCCTGAAAAATATGTTGTTGGTATCAATAAAACCCACACGAAGCTTGCCCTCGAGTAAAATAAGAACTTCAGTGGCTCTTGGGTGTGTGTGAGGAGGATTTATTCCACCCACTGCGTAATCGATGTGGACCAGCGATATTCCCAACGTATTGAGGCCTAGGATCTGATTAACGTTCGCCGCCGTTACGTTGGAGCCAACTGCATTGTCTGTGTTCCCTGGCTGCCCAAGTCCCCGGAAGAAGAAGTCGTCTGCTGAAACTACCATTGGGTCTTTGCAAACGAACCCGTTCACCAAAACTATTTTAAGCAATTTGTTAGCAAGTCCTCTAATAAGAATATCATATCACGACACTCTATAAAGTTATGTACTCACCTTTGCTATTCATGTCGGCAACGCATAAATCTTGCAATGGATCGGGATCGGCTGCCATGACTTTGTCGATGTAACAACATATCAACAGAAAAGTTCCCAACGTGAAGTAAATCATGCCGTTAGCCATTGTACTAGAGAGACAGAAGAGCTCAGGATATGAATGTGTAATTGAATTGAGTATTACAATCCGATTACATGCTTTATATAGATGAAATATTAACTACTCAGCATTGAATAATTCATTTTTTTAATTATTTTTATTGGAATACGGACTAATTCATGTTGACGCAGTCCTTTAATTATGTCGGAGTGACTACCGTAGATGTATTCTCGCCATTCTTTAGGTAATGTGGAAATGTTAGACTATATTGGAAGGATCAAGTTTCTAGAACGAAAAAATATATATATTATTATGAACCGCCTGATAAATGGCAAACGAGGAAAATTTCTTAGCTCTTATCTTAGCTAATTTTGAGTTTTATTGGCTTTATAGGTTCTTTTGTTTCTTAGAGATGTTGGATATGTGAAAATACTCCCTAAATTTATATCTTCTCAATTTTAATGGCAAATAATATTATTTAGAGATATTTTTTAATCTTTTCTAAACACTTAAGTGATATATTTTAACTTGATTAAAAAATAAAATTATAAATATAATTAATAGGGATAATTATAAATAGCACGTCCTTTACAAGTGTAGTCTCCTCTTAGGTGAATTTGGGTTGAATGTAAGCCATAACTTTTTGGAGCTTACCGCATTGTTGTTGTTTCTTGGCTCCCCAGATGAAGTCTGCAAGGACCAATTCATCTTGATTCAATATATATGTTGCTCCTTACATACCTCGCAGAAACTACGTAAGCCTTCAAACAATAGTGAAATTCATCTGCTACATGATGCCACTGACTCCAGTATTTAATTAGCATAGTAATCCGACAATACGTATTCTCCCCATTCTTTTAGGAGTGTTCACATTTTCTCTGCTCTCTTTCTTGTTGAATAATGTGGAAATGTTAAATCTTATTGGAATAGTAAATAGATTAATCTAAAGTGTCAGAAAATGATAGACCGAGTAACATATCTATTAGCTATATTTAAGTATATTTAGGTTGATGAGGTTAAAAAATATCTTGTCTAACTAAATGTGCAATATTTTAGGCCTCTAGAGGTTACCAAGTTGTTTGTTAAACCTTGCGTGCATACCTTTTGAAGTTGGAAGACTTTCCATCTCACCTCAAAGGTCAGTCAACACTTGGCATCAAGGTTGATGACTTGGTCAAATAGGTTGTTGGTTTGCACTTTCCTCTAGTGATCCATAGGTTGACACCTATAGGACAATTATCTACTCATTTGTGCCACATCATGGGGCATTTGTAAATCCACATGATAGGTTGATTTCCTCTTCCTTACCTATAAGCAAGGCTTCCTCATTTGTACATTTGGGTCAACTAAATATAATATTTGACATTGTTCATTGCACTTGTTTTTTTATCTCCATAATTTCTTGTTTCTATAGAAAGTTTGCGAAAGAACAATTTATTACATCTTATGTATTTAAATTAGTTATTTTTCAATTAGACATTGACTGAGAGATCGCTGAGACTTCATTTTGATTCCTTCAAGGAATCTCCTACATAATTAAGTTATTCTTTATAATATTTAAATTTATAATTGCTATATTTTTTTAATATACTATATTGATCTAAGATATTAATCTTCAATTTCTTAATAAAATATAAATCATATTTTATGAGAATATATATGTGGGGATTCATGTTTATTGTGTATAATATCAAGGATGAATATTTATTTTTTAGCTTAGCTTATATTTATTAATAT
>VDFB02072274.1:106361430-106488746 GCA_007258455.2 Sequoia sempervirens | reverse complement strand
TGTAGTAATTGTCAAAGGATAAGATAACAACTAATGACAACTAACACCTTCTAGAAATATTCTTTCCTAGGACCTAAGTAAACTTAACTAACATGTAAATAAGTCCTCTAGTAATGAATTAACTAGGCACAAGACTTTATTTACACCAACAGTTTGAATTTTGGGGTTAATTCCTAGATTTAGTATAAATATAAGGTTAATTCACATAGTTTCATCCTAGAAAATCTAAACAAACTTATCCAAGCATCCTAAGAGTTCACAAGAGCATTATAGATTATTTCAAAGGCATTAAAAGGTATATTATCAAGAGTTTATTGCAGCAATTCAAGGTCATATCATCATGTCAAATCCATAGTGCATCAAGCATGTGGTTGAGCTAATGTGTTGATGTAGCATTGAAGATCTATTTGCAAGAATTGTTTCACATCTAATTCAAGATCATGATCTACATTCTACATGGACACTTCATGTTAGTTTTCATATTTATATTCCAAGACATCTTCCAAGGTATCATTATTTCATATTTCATGTTTCATGCTTCTTTTTCATTATTTCATCATAAGGTTTGATGACCTGAATGACATTTTATCTAGGAAAACCCTTATCCTCGAACAATCAACAAGTTTTTCTTCCCTATGATGTGTGTTTGCAAGTTTTTAGGTTGAATATCAAGTGGACAACAAGATTGGAGAAAAATTGTAAAAAATATCAAGTTGCAAAGTTGTCATCCATATTGCAAGAACATGAAAACAAGGCTAAAAAAATTGTTCTAGGTTTTGAGAAGCTAAGCACTGAGGAGCTAGAAGTGCAGACATCAAGGAATAGAACCCATATCTTATTTTTCAAAAACCCTAAAAGGAGACCATTCACTAGTAAAGATGAATGAGTTCTCTATGACCTAACATCATCAATTTTTCAACAAGGTACTCATGGTTTTAGCCTCTCAAAAATCCCCTCATTATTGCTATAAGATTTAGGAGTCATTTTTTATTGTTATTTATACATTTTGGCCTTCATAATTTAATGAAACATCTACATAAGAAAAATTAGGGGTTTATCGTCCTGATCCATTCACTTTGATAACCTCCTCTATTTTTCTTCATTTCAATAAGATATATTTGAAAAAGAACATAATATTTATCATTTTACATTAAAGTATTTCTCCATTCAAATCATGTACCTATGTTTAATTGTGAATCATTGTTACATAGTTTGGTTTCATAAGGTTGTGATTAGGGAACATTGTTATTGTAATTATTTTTACTCAATATAATGTACCATACAAACTACAAAGGCAAGGCCATAATATAGAAATGGCCATTAGGCTTCCCAAATTTTATAATAGAATTGTTGTTCTATAATTGCGATGTAAAAGTTCTATAAGCACAATGTGTTTTGCTACATAAAAGCCTCTTTACAAATATGAGTTTTCCTTGTTTCCCATTTTGGAGCTTTAGAAAAATAATGTGTTGTCAATTGTGCAGAAGCTTATGCCAAAAAAATGCACCTATGTACATACCAAAATGCATAAAACCATACATAAAAACATACATAGAAACATACATAACATGATGAGACAACATAGTGTGGGGTGTTCCAAAAGGACGGATAAAAGTGACAAAACCGATAGATGGGACCAAACATTATGGAAATGGTAGCGAGGATTTAATGACACCATCGGGTCATTTTTCTTGACTCCTATTGGTTGGAAAAATTGGGCCCCATGGCTTGCACGAGAAGTTATCATTTTTAGAGATGTTTTCTAGCATGGGAATGGAGGTGGACTAATGTTTGCATTTTCAGTTTAGAGAAAGAAGGCCTAAAACACTCTATATTTTATAATAGCACATGGAGGAGTTGGAGGAGAAAACTGACCAAATCGAGGTGAGGGGTACTAACAAATTTGGTTCCAAAGAGTTTTAGAACACTATTTGGGTTTCTTGTTTCTTAACACATAGGTTTTTTCAACATGATTTTTAACACAATAGAATGAAGTGTGTACTATGAAGTACACTATGTATTGATGATTAATAGAGTCCACCTTTAATGAGAAATGTGCTATTTGATAAAATACAACCCCATCTATATGTTTGTATATCTGCATTTCAAGACAAAACTTTGTTATAAGAAAAGGCAGGCTTCAAAACATATTGTGTTTCCCAAACTACACTACAAAACATTCACCATTGTCAACAAGTTCATTCATTATTGCCAATAATGGCATGAAATTGGTGTTCTTCCTATTTGTAATGCACACCTACATATACAGGCTTAAAAACCATAAGGGTTTAGGTATGTTGTGATGTGGAGGCTGAAAAATGTAGTGTGTTATGAAGTATGCAATTTTTATATCACAGAGGCTATGTAGGTTTAACTGTCTACCTCGAAGCTTGGTCCATGTCATTAAGTGATTTTTACAAATGATTGATTGTTTTCAAACTTTTTTTCTATGTGCCAACATTCAAAGCTAAACATGTAACAACTGAATTTGTTAGTTAAACATGAGCTCAATTTGTATAGTTGTCCTCATTTGTGATACTTTTGGACTGAACATTAAAATTGAAAAATTATAAAACCCTCAATAGAAAAGCACATAATGAACTCTGCATATCAATGAAAACCTCTTTTTGCAAAGAAATCCCTTGGAAACTTGTCAATGAATGTTTCCTTTTGGAATGAATATCCATTGAATTCTTGAAAGTCCCTAGGCATAATGGCTTATATTTCTGGAAAATATACATACATACCTACTAGATAGCTTCCTACATGTCAAATGTGTTTTGGTAGGGAGAGTGGCCACTCTACTTCAACCCCAGAATGCCTCCAACTCCCTTCCACACTCTCAAGCAACTTGCAAAATAGTGAATGTTGAAAATGGAAACATTTTGGGCTTTTTGTCCATTCCAAATTATGATTTTCAAAACATGATGACAGTTTTGATGCATATAACATGTGTTTTTGTAGGGAGAATAGCCTCGTTCAATTGGCAGAAGCTAATCTAGCTAAAAAATATAATAAAATCAAGCTATTATCCCTTAAAAAACATAGGTCGGACTTGTCAAGGGTTTTAAAATTGTATTTGGGTTGCAGGTTTCATAAAACCTTTTCCAACCTACAATTACACATTTTTGGCCTTGTGGTTGCATGAAATGGTTGACCTGTCACTGCCCAATACAAGCAATCAATTAAGACCTCTATAAAAACATGACAACATTTCATGACAACTAGGCATCTTTGGAGCAAATTTTGCAATATTTGCAAAACAAGCTCTTCTCTCCAGCATACATCCCCACCTCTTCCACAATTTGATCCACTAAGCTCCATGATGTCAAAAGGTGTAATCAATGTATGATGGAGAGAAGTGCATGTTTTGCAAATGAGAAAGGTACGCTTCAAATTTTCCTAGTTGTCATGAAATATTGTCATTTTTTTATAGAGGTTACTTCTAGAGGTCAGAGGAGAAAACAAGTTGCATATTTGATGTGGGTTTTTTGAGAGCTTTCTTGGGGTGTCATCTACAGATCTTGATGTCAAAACAAAAATGCACCACAAATTGGTAGGGTGGAAAATATAGTGGGATATATGTTATTTAATTCTACTTGTTCCAATTCTGCTTTGTATGGTCAAGATGTGAAAGCTAATAATTTGTTTGATGCAGCTATATAAGATGTCATGCAATGCAACATGGGTCTCTAGCTGGTTGACCAACTACCATATCTTCATATGTGTCCTCACTGGATAGAGAGGATTTGTGTCCTGTACAAGTTAAGGGAAAATATGTTAAGGAGAATTGATAGAAAAGGGCCAAAGTGCAGTGACATCAAATAACATGATTATGCTTATTTCTCTAGTTATATCTTTGGTGTTTGGGAAAAAATGAGCATGAACGTTCAATATCACAATCTACAAATAGATATTGTAAATTTTTGTGATTGGCCAACTCATTTTTATTGAGAGGTGTAAGACCTTTTCCTAGTTGGATGCATCTGGAAGGTATCCATTCAAGCAACAGTAATCATCCAAAAGCACAATCTTCCCAAGGATCTCAGCATGAGATTTATGAGATTCCTTAAGGGGGAATCTCGAATTAGTCATCACATGGGTCCTATCAAGGAATGGTTGCTTTTTGTGTTGAAATTCAACTATAGTGTCAAGTTTGATGAATAGTTTTATTATAATTGGTATCAGAGATGAGTCGTGGGTTTGAATCTTGTGGTCATGCTTGGGGAGGGGGATTTTTTGGAAGCTTGACACTTCCACCCCTTAGTTAATTTTGACTATGGGATCCACAATATGGTTAAACTACCTCCCATGCATCTTATTTGACACTTGTATTGAGAATTGATAGGTCGATGTTTTTGTGCAACAAAAAGGCTAACACACATAGAGAATATGAATGTAATGACAACCTTTTGGTTACTTAAATAGTAAGAACCCAATTAGTTGGTCAGACCTTAGGTAAATTTTCATAATTTAATGTATCCTCCATTTGCAATTATATTTATAGTTTGAAAGTCTTGGAAGCCTATTGTTTCATAGACATTAATAATGTAATGAAGTTCACCTTCAAAATATATAATAACTCTTATTTATAGAATAAAGTGTATTTGAATTTCTTCATATGATTGAAACAAAGAAATGCACAAAATAATGTGGGTTGTTAGTTGTTTCATTATGGATGTTTAAATCTATGCAATTGAGAGCATGAGGAGGAGTTGTAGGTGGGGGATACATAAAGCTAAAAAGATTGACTTGATAAATACAAGATCCATAGATTGAACATATCTCACAATATATGCATGTGTAAAATATTTTCAAGTAAAAATCCTCTTAAAAATTCATTTAATTATAACATAATTAGAGGATTATCTATATAATTATAGATAGAAACTATAGATATCACTTCACCTAAATTCTAAATGACTTGTAATACCTCTTGGGCATAGGGCTATACTTCATTATAAATCTCAAAAATTCACACATCTTCTCAATGAGAGAGAACCTCTTTAAATATAGGATAAATAAGGGAAATATACTTGAAAGACTATTTTTTGGACATATTCAAATCTGTCATAAGTAATTAATAATTTAATAGTTTATAAAGTATATAATATGTATATATTTTAATAACCTTATATTATGATAATACATAAAATTCATTAGGGTATGATCCTTAATAATATTATTTTCTAACACTCCGACTTAATGTTAATAACCAAGTAATGTAGTTATTTTTATTAGTTAAAAGTAGGGGTACAAATATATGCCAAAATAAAGATTATGTATTTTAAACAACATGAAAGTCTTCTTGTCATATATTAAATCCTAGTTTTATAAAAAAATGATATATCATGGTGAAAAATAAAAAATGAAGCTTAAGAAGATTAATGAATAAAAGGTTCATTAAGAGAGTTTGATGAATTTACATTTTGATTTATAGCCTAAATTATTTTCATTCCATATGATTTATTTAAATTAACATGTTATGAATGGAATCCACTTAATCAATATGAATTACATTTTAATCAAAATAGAAAAATCATTTTTATGCATTTGAGTAGTCTAGTTAAAATGTTATATATCCATAAATTGGAAAAAAGGTCATCATGACCAAACAATTTGTACTCATTTAAATCTATTATAACATTCATATCTTCAACAATAGGACTAGATCAACGTGATTCATTTCCCTAGTTTGGTTTAGCTTGTGGAGGCTCCTAAGTGGAAGGTAAGTGATTCACCGAGGTCATGGAATATAGGAAATATTTTAGTAGAGATCAATCATTATGGAAAAAAGGTAGTTAGATTTAATACAAAAAAATACAAAATCATCAACATTAGATCATAAAAATTATAAAATGAGGTTAAGGTGGTATTAAATAATGTATTTAAGATATTTCTATGCAAGGACTAAAGTGTTAAAAAGCCCTTGTGCCCAAGTGAAGCCTTTTGATTGCCATTTTTCACAATTCGTATAAGAAAGGTATTCCTAAAATATTAAATATACGATGTACTAAATGCTTTTCTAATGCAAGGATATTGTAATTTGAAGCTCTCTTGAAGGGTTCTAGATGCTTAAAAAGAAATCTTCTTAATTATATTTAAAATTTTGTTTCTTCCTATCTTTAGATATATAATATTGCATGTCAATTTGGAAAGATTACACATACAAGATGATGGGAAACACTTAGATTTTCAAATCTAGCGAACTTGAGGAAAGTAAAACTTGATAAGTAGGAGGTATTTTTCCACATCAGAATAATAATTATTAGTATATCGATCAACCGTAGCCAGTCAAACTATTGACCTGAGCAGCCGAGGTGGTTCAAGAACTCATCTTCATGATATCGGAATTATTGAATTTGTGATGTTACGAGAGAAGTCGTCATTCGAGGTCACTTCCATCTCAAGATGCCGCCGTTGCTTAATCAGGGAGTTTTCCGTTAAGCCCGCTGAGTTGTTACCTACTTTGCAAAACCTTCTAGTACAGTCTTTATGAATGGTTCATAAGGCACAACACTTGCTGGAAGGTTTTCAAATGGTATCAACCAAGCCGCTTAACCTTGGGAGAAAACTCGGGTTAAGCACGCTTGAGCCGGGAGGCATCGATGGGTGACCTCCTGGGACGGACCAGTGCTTCACCTCCGTGAGCATCACCTAGATGCAATGAGTGCTAAGTGGACCATTCGATATCATGAGAGATGGGTTCTTGTTGAACCACTACTCATGAAACATGGGTCAATGAGTTTGACTTGAAACTACACGGTTGAATCCTGATAGCAATATCATAAAGTAAAACTTGTTGACAAAGGTAGAAATTTTTGTAGGAGTGGTTTTACCAAGGCTATAGAAATACAATGGTGATTGCCAATAAAATGATGATAGAAGTACAAAGTTCAAGACCAAAAGAGTTAAATTAGACAAGACACTTGGACAAGATTGAGTTTAATCAACTTATGAACTAGAGAGTCTCAATGTAAATACCAAAACAATACATTCATTGATAAGTTTGAAGTGATTCCAAACCTAATGAGAAATGCATGAAGTGTCAACATTTTTTACTAGTAATATGATCTTATATTATTTATTTTCAAAAAAGGAAAGTAATTTCGTTTTTCAATATTTTTGAGAATCTCAACACAGAAACAAATTCTAATTATTTGACATACAATAACAATATCATTTTTTAATCTTTTGAATAAGCCTATACTCAAGACAACATTATTAGTATAATATAAGAAAATTAAATAAAAATAATTTATTTATAGAAACTACTAAACTCAATACATTAAAAAATGCATTAACTTTAATTTTAAAAAATAAATAATAATTATTAATAAAATAATTTAAAATTTAAACTAAATATATTTTAAATTAAGTATCCTAAATTTATATTTTAATTAATAATTACTTAATAACAAAATTAATTATTAAATAATTATTATGAAAATTAATACAAATTTAAATCAAAAGTCTTAATTACTGAATAATACGACAACGCATTAATAACAATAAGAAATAGTTTTATTAAATGGTACGAAAAAAGATTTGATAAAGAGGGTATTCCCAGGTTTTAGTAAACCACAAGAAATTTAATCTTAGGCGAATTTGGCCTGAATGAAATCCACAAGTTCTTGGGTGATGCGGAAGGCCTTGCTCAATACGGAATCGGGAAGAGGGGGATCCGTTGCAAACAGAGAATTGGTGATTGTCTGAACTCCAGGAAACTGGCTGCTCAATCCAGCGATGGCCACTGCATTTTTGCGACCCACATTCTGCTGGAAATGCACCAGTGCCTTTGGAAACACAAACACATCTCCCTTCTTCAACGTTTTCCTGAAAAATATGTTGTTGGTATCAATAAAACCCACACGAAGCTTGCCCTCGAGTAAAATAAGAACTTCAGTGGCTCTTGGGTGTGTGTGAGGAGGATTTATTCCACCCACTGCGTAATCGATGTGGACCAGCGATATTCCCAACGTATTGAGGCCTAGGATCTGATTAACGTTCGCCGCCGTTACGTTGGAGCCAACTGCATTGTCTGTGTTCCCTGGCTGCCCAAGTCCCCGGAAGAAGAAGTCGTCTGCTGAAACTACCATTGGGTCTTTGCAAACGAACCCGTTCACCAAAACTATTTTAAGCAATTTGTTAGCAAGTCCTCTAATAAGAATATCATATCACGACACTCTATAAAGTTATGTACTCACCTTTGCTATTCATGTCGGCAACGCATAAATCTTGCAATGGATCGGGATCGGCTGCCATGACTTTGTCGATGTAACAACATATCAACAGAAAAGTTCCCAACGTGAAGTAAATCATGCCGTTAGCCATTGTACTAGAGAGACAGAAGAGCTCAGGATATGAATGTGTAATTGAATTGAGTATTACAATCCGATTACATGCTTTATATAGATGAAATATTAACTACTCAGCATTGAATAATTCATTTTTTTAATTATTTTTATTGGAATACGGACTAATTCATGTTGACGCAGTCCTTTAATTATGTCGGAGTGACTACCGTAGATGTATTCTCGCCATTCTTTAGGTAATGTGGAAATGTTAGACTATATTGGAAGGATCAAGTTTCTAGAACGAAAAAATATATATATTATTATGAACCGCCTGATAAATGGCAAACGAGGAAAATTTCTTAGCTCTTATCTTAGCTAATTTTGAGTTTTATTGGCTTTATAGGTTCTTTTGTTTCTTAGAGATGTTGGATATGTGAAAATACTCCCTAAATTTATATCTTCTCAATTTTAATGGCAAATAATATTATTTAGAGATATTTTTTAATCTTTTCTAAACACTTAAGTGATATATTTTAACTTGATTAAAAAATAAAATTATAAATATAATTAATAGGGATAATTATAAATAGCACGTCCTTTACAAGTGTAGTCTCCTCTTAGGTGAATTTGGGTTGAATGTAAGCCATAACTTTTTGGAGCTTACCGCATTGTTGTTGTTTCTTGGCTCCCCAGATGAAGTCTGCAAGGACCAATTCATCTTGATTCAATATATATGTTGCTCCTTACATACCTCACAGAAACTACGTAAGCCTTCAAACAATAGTGAAATTCATCTGCTACATGATGCCACTGACTCCAGTATTTAATTAGCATAGTAATCCGACAATACGTATTCTCCCCATTCTTTTAGGAGTGTTCACATTTTCTCTGCTCTCTTTCTTGTTGAATAATGTGGAAATGTTAAATCTTATTGGAATAGTAAATAGATTAATCTAAAGTGTCAGAAAATGATAGACCGAGTAACATATCTATTAGCTATATTTAAGTATATTTAGGTTGATGAGGTTAAAAAATATCTTGTCTAACTAAATGTGCAATATTTTAGGCCTCTAGAGGTTACCAAGTTGTTTGTTAAACCTTGCGTGCATACCTTTTGAAGTTGGAAGACTTTCCATCTCACCTCAAAGGTCAGTCAACACTTGGCATCAAGGTTGATGACTTGGTCAAATAGGTTGTTGGTTTGCACTTTCCTCTAGTGATCCATAGGTTGACACCTATAGGACAATTATCTACTCATTTGTGCCACATCATGGGGCATTTGTAAATCCACATGATAGGTTGATTTCCTCTTCCTTACCTATAAGCAAGGCTTCCTCATTTGTACATTTGGGTCAACTAAATATAATATTTGACATTGTTCATTGCACTTGTTTTTTTATCTCCATAATTTCTTGTTTCTATAGAAAGTTTGCGAAAGAACAATTTATTACATCTTATGTATTTAAATTAGTTATTTTTCAATTAGACATTGACTGAGAGATCGCTGAGACTTCATTTTGATTCCTTCAAGGAATCTCCTACATAATTAAGTTATTCTTTATAATATTTAAATTTATAATTGCTATATTTTTTTAATATACTATATTGATCTAAGATATTAATCTTCAATTTCTTAATAAAATATAAATCATATTTTATGAGAATATATATGTGGGGATTCATGTTTATTGTGTATAATATCAAGGATGAATATTTATTTTTTAGCTTAGCTTATATTTATTAATATGAGAATAAAAATATATAAATAAATGAGAGAATGGTTGATAATGATTGTATTAATGGTGTTGTAATTTGAATGGATAAATTTATTGTGGAAGACAAATTCATATAGAATTCATAAAGGAAGGAGAAAATTGAGATTTGATCTCATGGCTACTAAAAAATATTAAATCCAAAATGTTTGTTGGTATAGATCATTAAGCTAAAGAAGTATTTTTGAGTTTAAATCCATATCACACCATAAATATATGAAGTATGTTTTTGATAAAAGGGGGATAAACAGGTTTTACAGGGACCCGAAACAACAGAGTATCATTACAAACAAAGACCACAAAAGAGGCCCAAAAGACAAAAAATGCTGCCAGAAAGAAATAAACCAGCTAAAACAGACAACCACGAAAAACTACAAAAAAAAAACCATTAAACAGCCAGCAACCAGACAAAGTAGGGCCCAGCCACAGCTAATCCATGGACTTCAAAAGCTCGTCTACAACCTCTTCCAAGTCCACCATATCCTAGACCCCCTCCATAAAGATCTAAGTCATATTAGGGGTGGTCAGGGCTTTTCTTTTCGTGCTGGATTTGGTGCACTTTGAAATCCTAGCTTCGTCATCCTGGTCTTTCTCCTGGTCAAGGTCGACAATCAAAGCTCTCTTCTGGGTTTTCTCCAATCTTTCGGACATAGCTTTAATGATAACAGAGTTGTTTCTGGCAATTCTACAATTTTGATCAGCAAGTTATTCATTGTAACTTTCATTTTTTCCATTTCATTTTCAACGGTGTTGTCCTTATATGTATTATCCTGCATAGTGGTATTCTTCTCTACATCGTTCTGAATTAACTCCGCAACTTTGGCTTCAATTTCCCCCAGCTTATAGTGAAGAGACAATTTTTTTGTTTTCAACTCGCTAATTTCATGAAATAACCAATTGGCAGCATTAAACTGGTCCAAAGAACACTTCTTGGCATTTCCAATGAAGTCGAAAGTGGGGTCACATTCAGCATTGGCCCCGAAGTATGTTATAATGAAGTTGAAAGAGAATTCTTTTGTGTTGGGATTCAATCAAGAGTAACATGAATATAGGGAGAGAATAACGATCTTGATGTTAGTATGCCAATAGGAGTCATCTATGAGAGAATACACTAAAGAGTTTTATTGTCTCAATAAAAACACAAGTAATGTAGAAGATGATGCATAAATGAAATTTGTGTGTTGCCAATATTTTATGTAGCACAAACCTTTAAAATTCTACTTAGACTAAATTAAAAAAATTCATCCTAAGGTCTACTTCCACCATAGGAATCATCTGCCACCACCGAGAAAAAGAATCTATGATTGAAAGAGGATTTTTACTAGATATATTAGATTTAAATGCCTTGATAGAAATTTATGCCAATTTTCAAAGAATTAAAAATGAAAGTCAATTATCTTATATATAACACCATGCACCCATCTATAGGCCCAATGTGCCTTCTTTTGGAAAAATATAAAATTTTCGTTCGCTTTCATATTTCTCTTCATCACCAATATTCAATATAGTTTAGTAAAATATGTATTTGGTGACACAACTATATTTTTAAGGCTATGCATTATAAATTCAATGTTTACATTATATATTATCTTTAGGGAGTAGCTTTTTTAGAGATGATACATGAATCACGAAATCAAGGTACACGAGTATGAAAATGATGGCATTTTAGGGTAGCTAGAGAATGAATATTACTTAAGCTTAATAATATGGATATTTTGAATGAGTTGTATGATCAAGATATACAGGTAGAGGATGAAATAGTGAGTTTATCCATTTTTCAAATGGGTGTGGAATTTATTTCTACAAGTGCTCACATAAAAGTACTCAAGCACATACCTTTGAATACATTGTGAAATATGCCATTCATTATACCAGTACATATCATTGGACATTATATAGAACATTTATAATATTTCTCAAAGATATTTTTTATTCAAAACCAAAATTAAAGCTACCGGCTAATATCATAATTGTGTTATGCATATTGCAAATTTTGTAGTTTAATATCTTATAGTTGTTAGCTACATTATGTGAGAAACCCCAAAACAATTGAATATATATAAAATCTTACAATCTCCCTCTTAAGGTCTCTCAACATTAATTTTAGAATATAAAAGGTAAGTTAAATTCTTATGATGAAAGAAAGTAGGGCCATTCTCCTTCAACACTTTAGATTTGATGGGGACGTGTCTTATATCTACTGACTAGTAGTAAGATGTGACATCTTTTGTGGGATCTAGGAGGAATAACAATCCAAAGATGAAGGATAGGGATTGAAAAAAAGTAACCAACTCATGTCAAACTACAAAGAATGAATGTATAAATATGAACAAGAGGGTCAAGGTAGTTCGCAACAATGAAGGGAAGCATAATGAATGCCATCAATTGTGTCCTACAATTTGACACAAACAAGTCTGAAATGTCAGAAGTCATCCAAAGTTGTTATTTGTATGTATGATTGGATATCACAAGGAAAAACTGGGGATAAAGTAGGTCAATAGCGGATGCCAATGCTAAGACTACAAGAGTCCTCCTCCTGACTCCTGTTATTGGATTAGGAGAATAGTGCTTTGGATAGATGTCTCTATAAGAAGAAGGAGGGAGAAGGATCTATTGTCATAGGTTAGATACCTTTCCCAATACAAGTGTATGGGTTTTGTGGTTATCATTGTAGACATGTGAAATTAACATCATGAATAATAATTTTCTTTTTCATCAATTTTTTTTTAATTAGAAGTATGTAATTCAAGAAATGAAATTTGGATGATGAAAAATTAAAGCTTAAATCTCCATGTCAATGTCGAAGGCTGTTTTTCCAAGGCAAATAGGCCACACTGTTGAAGAACAATTGTCCAATTAGTTAAAACTAGAACAAAATCCAAAGAAAGGATTCCCCTCTAAGGATAAAGAAGCCTCCTCAAAATGTTGTCCAAAAGTATCACCCTCATCTAAACTACAAAGAATGATAATGTATAGATAATGAACAAGAGGGTCAAGGTAGTCCCTCGCAACAAATGGAGAAGGATCTTCTCCATCAAAGAGAAGATGAATGCCATCAATTGTGTCCTACAAATTTGCAAGATGAGACTCCACAAACAAGTCTGAAATACCTGTCAAGAAGTCATCCAAAGTAGCCATATCCGGAAGACTATGTATGTCCTATTGCACCGAATCACAAGGAACCCAAACTATGGAAACATAAGCATCATCAGGTACAATAGTAGATGATTATGCCAATGCTAGACTACAAGAGTCCTCAACCTCAAGATGTTGACTCATAGATGAACCCTCTAAATCTGGATTAGGAGCCATAGAAACTGAAGCCTCAATAGATGTCTCTATAAGAGGAGAAGGAGAAGGAGAAGGATCTAGGTCATCAAAGCTACCATACCTTTCCCAATCAACAAGTGTATCAATTGTTTTATCATTGTAGACATGTGAAATTAACATCATGAATAATAATATTCACTCATCAATTAATTAAACCAAGTTTAATTGATTAATCTCCTAAGGCCATCCATTTAAATTGAATAAATTAACTTTATTTAATTTAAACTTAACAACATCCTCTTTGATTAAATAAATCAAATATTTACTTAATCAAGTCTAAAATCACCTTTCATCCCCCTTTGATTTAGTTAAATCCCTAAAGCTATGTCAAATGGGTCAAAACCCCTAATCCTTATCTCAATTAATCTAATCATGATTTATCTAATCCTAATCACCCATCACATCCTCTAGCTTTTCCTACTTGCACAAATAAATCAATTTATTGATTTATTAATTCATCATTTTCTTTCAACTTGGCATAAAAAGAGAACATTCTTCTAAATTTCAATCTACCCCCAAGTTGGCATGTACATCCAATAAGGAATTTATGAGCTCTTACATGTCTCTTACAAAGGTCAAACTCAACATTTAACTCTCAAATTCAAATTTCAAATCTTCCCCTCTTTGGCACATTGACCAAAATGTGCTCATTCCTCAACCTATCATATGTTAACAAGTGGTTCCTTCCTATTGGTTGGTTTTTAGTCCTACATCCTCTATTTTTGGCATTCTTTTATCCTTATTGGCTAAAAATAGAGAGCTTCTCTATTGAATCAATCCTCCACAATCTTAGTATCTTTCTTATACACACATCATCTTCATCAATTGCTACATCATCACTTCATAGCATTTCATATGCAAGACTTTGATGGTGCATGCTGATATGACCTTTGATTGCTACAATAATTTTTCATAATCCACCCTTCATATGTCTCTGAGATGCTCTTACTTATTCTATAATTCTCTATGTGGAAATAGTAGGATTCTCTCTTGAAAATCTTTTGCAAACTATGCATTGAACCTTATATTCATACTTAACTTAAGATTAAATCCTGAAACTCAAATAACGAAGTAATATCAGTTTCTAGTGAGCAAATCAAAAAATACACCATAAAATGGTTTAAAGAAGGGTTTCCTAAGTTAAGGAGGACCCATTTTTCTTGATGGGTGACATGGGTTTAGCACACTACAACTAGGACAAGTTTCTACGGATATGAAATAACATGATGAGGGGGGTCCTAGGACCTAGGAAGGGCCCAATTTTCCAAGTGGAAAATATCACTATGGTCACTTCACAGGACTCAAACCTTGCCAAATTAAGTGTGTGACTCATTTTTAATGGAGCTCGAGATTTATCCTTCAAAAAATGCAGAGTCAATTATGCTTGGATTTGAATTTTTCTTCCAATTATCTTCAATTAACCTAATGTAATTAATAAATAACTAGATTAGTGTAAAATTGTAAAGATACACTATACAATCATCCTAAAGTGATTATGCATTAAGTTATTTTATTATAGATTATTCATTCCAACATTAATTGTGAAAAATGGTTACTTTTTTTACATCTTTGTTTAGCCCCCACTTCTTTAGTGAGAGTAATTTTCTTCTAAATCGAGTAAAGTAGACAATTCAAGAGGGGTCCATAGATGTTCTTTTATGGACAATTATAGGATGTAAAGCAGGGCTCAGGTGATTCTTGGTCCAGGATGCAGATTATCTCTTGTGGCAACCATTTCACGCTCTACACCACAAGGCCTATCGAATGTAGCCTCAAAACAAGATAGAACAAACATGAATTAACCTATAAAAGGATTGGATCAAGCCATGACGGTTTAATCAATGCCATGTATTGCATACTAGGGTCTAAGCCATCCTCCACAAATTTTGCGTTCACTCGGGGCAATGAAATTTCCAAATATCTGTTGCTTGGGAGTCTCTGAAAGGATTGAGACAGTGATTTCAAGGTAGGTGTTACCTGCTCTGCACTAGTTCTGAGTACAACATGATGTAGGCTTGTGAACTTAAAATTAAAAGACGTCCCAAAATCGGACATCCTTTGCGAACATACCACCTTGTTTTAGGAACAATCGTACCAATGGGTCTCCCAAGGAATGTAAATAATTGCTGGAATCAATCAGCAATCATGACCACCAAGAGCAGGAAAAATCACATATAGAAAATCTGTGAAATATGAGTGTTGAGTATCCCCCACTTGTGATTGCTAACACCATTGTGTGAATTTTCACCATAATAAACCAAACACAAAAAGCCATATAGTATATGTGCTAAAAGCTACCAAGCCTGCCCCTAAAAGCAATACAAAGTAACCAATACTCACAGCATGATTAGGCTGTTGTGATATCCCAAGCACTCAATATACTCAAGCTGCTGCCAAAAAGACAAGACAAGTACCAATGAACATGATACCTAATATTGATGCAAGATCATGATTGCCAAGATGATGTTGAAAATTATTATCACCTAAGGACCTAGGGCCCAACACAAGAATTCACCAAATCATGATAAATTTTTTACCAAAGCCTCAATTCTTTAGAGAATGACATCCTGAAAATGGGTGGTTGTGGCTTTTGAAGGAAGAAACTTTACATTTATAGTCTAAGCAAGATTTGAGTACAATTTCTTTATGAATGATTATCCTAGAATCCTTTATAAAAAAAATTTGGATAACATGGAGAACATCCTGCATGTCGTCCCAGGTTGCCTGAGAGCAAAAGGACGTTTTGGGTCAACATGGAAGAATTGTGAGGCATACTCACACTTGCATCAAGTATTTGAACTTCTGAAATAAGACGCTGGTCCCTTATGAGGGCAACATGGGGTGTCTACAAAACCATGTCATCTGGAAAACACAAAAACAAAAATTAATGGACATGCCAAATGGAAGGAACAGTACAACTTAATGCTTAATATTTGAGAACCAAATAAAATTTGAGAAAATATGTGTGACATATGGAAATGTTGTCAAAATTAAACCTGATATCTTGGAGACGATAGCATACAGAAAAAGTGGAACCAGTAATGATGATTCAACATTAACCATGTCCGTCTTTGAGTTGGCCAGAAATCTAAAGCATGGTAATAAAGACAGGGTGCGTGCGTGGGGACAAGGCTAACAACCGGCCCTGGGGTCAAAGCAGGTTGATCAAATCTGCAATAGTAAGATTAGAAAAATCTACAAATATGGTATGAAGAAGAAATGAATGTGTTTGCTATCCAAAACAGGGTCTAGAAGGCTATGTTCATTCCAATATATGTTGTCAATCATTTCATTTATTAGTATGATGTCCAAGAGTGCGGTGATAGGCACAATAATTTGTGTTTTCTTTGACAAGTTTGGTTCTTGTAGGGGGTGGGAGAGTGATGAGACAATGATGAAGGAGTATTTGTAAAGCTTCTTCATTATCAGATGGAGGACAAAGTAATTGGAAAGGTTTATCATTAGGGGAGATGGAATGTGGAGAAGCAGGACCAAGGGTGATGTCTTTCTCTTGGTCAATGTGATTAGGCAAAGATTGCTGACAAGGAAGAAGGGTAGTCAAGTCAGGAGGAGGATCAAAGATCATTGTACCATCATTTTGAAGTCTCCAATATTCAAAAGGAGGTTGATCAGTATGAGGAGGATCTTAATATCCTAATCCTAGTTTGTTTTCTTCTGTTGGTTTTTTTTCAAGAAGTTGGTGAATGTCATGTTCATGTGTTGTGTCATAGCCTTGTTTACTTAGGATAGTAAAGCCTTTTCCATATGTTTCTTCAAGGTTTTTTGGAGTATTTGTGACTTTGTGATAATAAAATGGGTGAGAATGTGTTGGTTGAGAGGAACTAGATCCACTTGGTGGAGGAACTTTAGGTCCTTCATTGATTTCAGGATGTAAGTATGAAAAATGATTAGGAGGTGCAACAGTAGGAAGATATTGTGGCTTCAGGGATGGGTAAAAGGATGCATTGGCTTCAAGGTTGTCAAGGCGTTCATTTGAGAAATTTTTCATCTATCATCATCTTCTTATCTACAACGATGGAAAATATGAGGATTGAAAGCATAGGAATAAGTCATTATGATTTAACCTTGCACATTATCATGTCTACCAAGGATTTTAATGAATTCCAAAACTTATTAAAGAAAATGCCAGATATATGAATGCAAGTAAAATAAGATGCGAAATAGCTGAAAACTTATATAGAATTAAAAGAAAAACATAAAACTCAAAAGCATGTCTGGAGCTGCAAATGTGCATTTGTTGTTCTGAATGTGATGATTCGTGGGTGGCAGGAATAGGTCTGGTTATGATTTTATGTTTTTCAAAAAATTTAAAAGATTTTAATGCTTTGGATGCAAATGTACTTTTTCAATTTTTTAATGTATGTTATGCAAAATAAAATTAAAAGATTTACTTGATATTTCAAAACCTACATTATCAAGAAAACTTTTGAATATCATTGAGGTCAGATGCAAGATGCAATTGAAATAGAAAGAGAAAGGCAATATGGGGTTCACCAAAATAAAGCATAGATTTGTCTTTGGGCAGGGCTGTATAGCTACTCTTGCATGTTAGGGTTTTCACCTAAAAGGAAGAGATACCTTGAAATCATTGTTCACAGTTGGAGATTATTAATTTTTGATCCAGTCCCTAAATCCTGTTGTTCTGTATTTAAAACCCTGGGTATTATTTCAACCTGATGAGCATTGTCATGAATGAGTATGCAAACCAAAAGGTTGGAGGTACCGGGGTCCATTTTTGGAATTTCTTAGAATCTTCGGCGAGATCATGAAATCTGGTGGGAGTTACCCATTAGGGTATTCGGTCCTGATGAAAACGGAAATATTTTTGGGATGTCCTGACAAACCCCAAAATATGAACAAAAGGTTTTTAGAGGTGATTCTCCTTTCCAAAAGTATAAAACAATTTTTGAATTTAATCTAATTATTATTGATTTTCGGTTAAATTGCCAGGCCAAAGTTAAGTTGAAAGTGGTTGACAACTCTATAACTTTCAAGCCTAATTGCTTAACAAACTTCATCACATTCTACAAACACACATGCAAAAAAGGAAAATTTAATTTTATGAATTTTCCTTCATCAAATCCACTTTATAATCAAAGTTTAATGAAAAATGGAATAAATGAAAAAAATGAAAAAAACATGAATCAAACTCACAAAACCTTGTTAAGAAAAAAGATTGTAAAGGCTTTCATTTTTTGTGTTGGTGTGAGCAAAGTGCTTGAATTTTGAATAAAAGTAAGTAACTTGATGAATTTAAAATTATAAAAGACTTATTTATAACCTTGTATTTTAGAACACATCAAATTCACAAATTTTTCACACAAATTTTGAAATATATTTTAATTTTCAAACATTTCGCCAGGTGGGGTCCCACCTTAGTGGTTTCAGGGCCCGTAGCATTCTAATGTTATTTTTTCAAAATCTTTTAAGGCATAAGGGCTAAAACATGGGGTTGCAGGTGAACAACTAGAGGTGTGAAATTTGCTGTAGACTTTACAACACTTCAAAAGGACTTGATAATTGAACTTTTTTTTATATTGTAATGAAAATTGAAAAGTGTAAAAATATTTTAAAACTTCCACACCTTCACAAGATAATTTTTGCATTAAGGATAATGTAATGTTCAAGTCACATTACAACATTAAATCAAAGCTTCCACATTGAAGAAAGGCCTAAAGACCATAAAATTCAAGTCCAATTTCTAGACCACGGGAATATGGATTATTTTGTATATGTTAGAAGCTATTTATTATTAGTTAATATGAAACTTGATATTAACTAAGATTTGAATTTTTTTTTTTAGATCTTTATTTTCAAGAAAAAAGAAAAGAAATTAGTTGATGAAGTATGGTTATAATGTTATTATAATACTACACAAACTTACTAAAGTAATGGTTGGAAAGCTGGTCTGAGGTCCCAAATCATTCAATAAATTTTCATCAAGCATTGAGGAAGCAAAAGGTAAATCAAAATAAATGATCAACTTTGATTGGGTAAGAGAGCTTAATGAAGTTTTGTACAGGAAATTTATCCAATGGGGAGAAGGAGAGATCAAACCCTTTAAAGCATTTAAATTGAACTTTTTTTGTTGATGTTAATGTCTAGTTTATTTGTAAATTGTCTTTAATATTGTTATTGATAATTTTGTTATTTGATTTTTATTTTTTCAAAAGGGCTAAACACAAAAAATGAAACTAAACTTGTTGAGAACAAGGATCAAGTTATCTATCCATCAAAGAGGCACATTGAAGATGTTTTCTTATGCTTTTTTGAAGAGGGATGCAAATCAACATGACATCAATTGAGTCACTATTTCAATCATAATGGATCAAAATCCACCAACCAATGCAATTGGATATTCAATTCAAGAAAAATGTCAACATCATTCTAGATCTTTCTATGGTTGATTTAGTACATTGGAAATCCCTCCACCACAATTATGTTGAAAACAAGAGAATTTTATTTCCAAATCATCTGTAATGCAATCAGTTTAGTAAATAAAGCTTACTTTGTAGATCTAAAGAAGTAAATACAATTATAATCCTATTTACAGTAATGATTTTTCAAAATGTCATAGTTCAAAATGATCCACAATGCACTTATCAATTAGTTGGGTTCCTTCTCATCAATTGAAGTGGGATCAACATTCAATAATAAAGTATATTTGGGTAATCAAAATCTGAATTGAAATAGTTAACATGAAGGAATATATCCATTTGAAATAGCATTTAAAAGATTGAATTTCTCACATTATATGTGAAATTTGTATACAAAATCCTTCAAAAATCAATGATGTTTTGAAACTAATCATTAGAAAATTCAAAAATGTCAAAAGAATATTAAAATCATTCAAGTATAATAATTTTTTTTAAAATTGTGCATATGTATCTTATTGATTGAATATATGTAATATATTTTAATATCTTACGTCAAGAAAAGAGAAATCAATTAGTAATAATTTCTTTTCCAACATTGGAAAAGCATTCTCCAAATAAAAAAAAAAAATTGGGTTAATTAATCAAAACAGAAATGCATCTTAAATGTATGGGGAAATAATCTAGAGCAAACACCCCACAGTGGAAATCTCTTTACCAAATCCCTCCCCATCATTTAAAGCAAAAACAAAACAAATAAAATATATTTTTAATTAATGGGTTTTTAATTAAAAAAAAAAACTTATTTATTTAGAAATTTTAAAACCAACTCGGAAATACTTGTAGAAAGCATATTTGAACAGAGTCAATATTGTTAGACTTCTTTTCCCAAAGAGATAATATGGGAAGCACCACAATCGCAAGGTGACTAGCCCAAATCATTCTTTTTTGCACCGCATACACAAAAGAACTTAAAGGTCTCTGTTGAGGAGAACCCTCAGATCTATCCACAAGCCTCAAAGTTTCAGAAGAACCCATCAAAACATCAAAACCCTTTCAATCAGGATAAAAATCCACCAACCACAACGATAATTCAAGAAATGTCAACTCACAGCCCCATGGTGAAGTTGGAAATCAATGTTGAAAACTCATCTGACGTTATTTGGAAAATAGCAGGAAAATTTATTACATTTTATCTACATGACCTATTTTGGAGTTCGACACTGAGAGATTGGTGATACTTAATATTTTTTCCTTCAAGAAATCTCTTATATAATTTTGTTATTATTTTATTGACCTAAAATATCAATTTAGTTTATATACTAAAATAATTCATGTTTATAATTTGTAATATTAAGGATGAATGTTGGCTTTTGAGTTTATCTTGTAGTTATTAATGTGCGATTTTTTTTTTATAAATGAGAGAATGGTTGGCAAAGTTTGTACATATGGTATTGTAATTTGAAAGGATAAACTTTGCGTAGAAGACAAATTCACATAGCCTTCATGAAGGAAGGTGCAAATTAAAATTTGATCTCATGGATACTAAGAAAGATTAAATCCAAAATATTTGGTGGTCTAGATCAATAAGCTAATGAGGACTTTTTGAGTTTAAATCAATACAAAACCTTAAACATATGTAACTATATGCCACCACGAAGTTGAAAGAGAATGCATTTTATGGTGGGATTCAATCAAGAGGAACATGAACATAAGGAGAAAATAATGATCCTAATGTGGGATCAAATTGTGATAAATCTCGAGGGTAGTTTTATGATCCCCAACTAGTCAATGGACGTGCTTAAAAATATCCAAAACCCATGCCAATGGGACTCATCTATGAAGGAATACACTAAATAATTTTAGTAACTCAATACTCACATTAGTCTTGTGGAAGATGATGCAAAAATGTTTCCAATTATATAAATTGCTTATGGGCCTTAATTCATAATGAAATTTGTGTGTTTCCAATATATTATGTGGAAAAATCCTTTCAACTTCTACTTAGAGTAGAGGATAATTTTTCATGTAAAGAGA
Organism: Sequoia sempervirens; assembly: GCA_007258455.2. Taxonomy (NCBI): domain Eukaryota; kingdom Viridiplantae; phylum Streptophyta; class Pinopsida; order Cupressales; family Cupressaceae; genus Sequoia; species Sequoia sempervirens. The sequence goes on along the minus strand of VDFB02072274.1, from coordinate 106,466,915 downwards.
AGGAATGCACATCAATTGTAAACATGAAAAAGAAAAAAATTGTGTAAAAAAGAAAACTATGGATTCCAACAATTTGCATAGAGCTCAAAGAGTGATTAGAACTATAAAAAATGTTGGAAAATTTTTAAACTAGAGCTATGACCAAGGCATTTTTGGACTTGAATTAGATGTCAAAAACACATTCATTTAAATATGGTTAAGTTCCCAAATGCCACATGAGAGTAACTATCATGGCCACTACATATAGGCAAAAACATAACCATTTTTTTTAATGAAAAAAATATTCTTATGTTATGATTTCAACGATGTCTCAAATGTTTACCTAGGGATGTTACTCATACAACAACACCGAGTCACAATGCCTAGAAGGGGACGAGAGAGAATATAAAGGAAAGCAAGTGTGACAAAACTTAATTTTTCCTCTCCAAAATGAAGGATATCCTATGTGGGTTAGGCATTTGCAAAATGAAACACCTTAGGGGAATCCACCTAGGAATGATTCTTGTCAAGGATTTTTGTATGGGGATGAGAAGACCAAGTCCCAAGAATGAGGTTAAGGGCCTAAAGGCACAACAACAAATAGTTTGACAATCATTAGAGGAAACAACTTTCTAGCTAACTTATCATAACCTTGCTCAAACATTTAAAGGAGCTACAACCAAAGAAGGTTTAAATTGACCAAGCTAGAAAACCCATCCTCAGGATCACTATCAACTCTAAGAGCATTAGGTACAATGATGAATTTATAATGATCCCCTCTTTTCTAATATTTAATCAAATTTATTAGATGAAATAAAAAGTTTCCATCAAGGATCTAGTTGTTGATCTCTCCAAGCACAGTATCTAAGTGTTGAGTTGACAAGATTGATAAATTATCCACAAACCTCACACCAATACTTACATATCTTAATAGTACACAACTTTCCCTTTTTTTCAAGTTTCACTTAGGCTAATGTTATTGGATTTTTTCATTTCCTATTGGTCTAAAATATTGATAAAATTTGGACTATATTCTTGGAGAATTTCCTAGAGCTTATAATAATTTAAAATACCATATTATATGTTTTGCTTAAAAATCTTATGATATCTTATCGATGAGATATAAATCCTAGAACAAAATTGATGATGTTACAATTGATTTTCATGAGATTATTATTAAGAGTCATCAAGATCAAAAAATAAAATTAAATAATTTTGAAGTTCATAATAAAATCTTGATAATGATTTTTTTGGTTAAAACTCTTTTCTCCCCTTTCCATTATCACCATCATAAATTTCTTAAAACAGTAGCATGTTATTTTTATTACAGACTGAAAGATTTTAAATTTAAACTCAAAATTGACTACAAGCTTTTCTTAAGTGGGATTGGGAAATCTTGAACCCATAACCACTATAATAGAACCAATAAGCTGATGATATTCCTCCCTAAGGCTAAATTGGACAACATCATGATGCCAACCCACTTGGATAATGCAACAATACACGGCTTGACATCTTAAACCATGAGATGTTGACTGGCCTAAACAACTCTATGTTATCGACTAAAGTTATCCCTCCGCCTTGGTGGCAAAACACTCTAGACCATAAGCTTGAACTAAGAAGATATTATCACCCTCCCTAACAATGTTTACTAGAGAACTTTCTTTCTCTATTTGGAGGCCTCTCAAGTCTCACTAAGGCAAATTAATGCCTCGACGATCACAACCACACCTCCCTCGCTAAAACTTTAACAGCTCGGTTAAACCCCCATCGAACACCCCTATCTATGCCTTAGTATGAGCTGTAGCCTGAAGTTGACTTAGCCAAGTTTAATAACATTTCTAGGTCCACGTCACCTAACTCGCCCCACGAAAGAATGGGCAACAAACATAAAAGCTCAACCCTAATCCTTTTATCCTCTTCTCCGCTCAAGAATGAGCAAGTGGTGGTGGCTAAGCTACTGATAGGTCATACAGGTTAGCTCTACTTGCAGGAGGCCATCACGTAGTCAAAGAGTTTAAGGTGCCTGTGCAGGAATATGGCCGCCTTGCTTGCTATTACCAGTAGTGAAATTTAGTCTCTTTCTTTTACTTTGTTCTCTTTTGTCTAATGTTCATGCTATAGCAGGTTGCAGCTATGTATGGATGTAGGGAGTAAGAGGGCGACACCTGAAGAATGGCGACTTCGGGTTTATATTACTCTATTTCGCAGTTACTTGTTTATTTTATTGTACATATATTACTAAACTCTTCATCATTTAATTTCGCGGTTCTTAAGTCTTCTAGATTTGGCATTTAGCGGCTTACATGTACATCTCCACATAAAAATGGACAGTAAGGTTGTATAACTTCCTTATAGAAATGATAGGAATGTTTATTTAATGACGATGGAATTTGCAGGACAGTGGCACGATGGTAGTTCACCTCATTAAAAAGAGAACTGGTTGCGTGTTCTGAAATATTTATACCAAGTCTGTTATTTTAGATGTTATTTGACCTACTAATTATCCTTGTTTCATATAACTACCTTTGTGATGATACATAGATCTTAAACTCTCTACAACTACTTTGTAACAACAGAATCTCAAAGGGAAAACAATAGTATTTATTTTATTAATGCTATTCTAAATTCTTTTTGTGCAGCATTAACGTCATTTCTAGCATTTTACTAGAGATCAAAAAACATAGGATCAAATCAAATATTATCCAAATAGTGCAAACCAAAAGGATGGATGCATGGTACAAGGTATAACGATTACAGTTACAGCTATACTGAAATTCCAATAGATTTATTGCAGTAGGAATGTAATAATGCTCGACATACAATCTATTTGCATTTCGAAAATAGTAAATCAAGGCCAATACTCCTTCTATACTCTATATAATTCAAAAACGACGTAACTATTAATTATTAGTGCTATCAAATCGGATCATTAAAAACTAGTCTGAAAGAAAACATGGAATATAGAACTCAGAATTTGAGCTCTGCGAAACTTGTTTATCGCATCAAATTTATAAATATCAAGACAATAAATTTAGAGACGTTGTAGACAAAGTTAGCTACAACAATTAATATGGATAGGTGAAATAGAGCACAACGTTAATGGCGTGGGGTGGTAGAATTCTACGCTTGGTTGGACTATGTTGTATAATTAATTTAATCCAACATCCTCCCATCACTTAATTATACTAATTATTTTTAAATATCTCTTCATAATCTAGAAAAGTTGGGTCGAAGATTAAAGTCTTGTTGGTACCCATTTACAATCACTAATTTACTAATACAATAGTAGGCATTCACAATGATCCCTTGAATGACAACCATCAAATATTAATGTGACTTTTCATAAGCCTTGGTAAATACGTTTGCTGATTGATATTTGAATTTGTAAACTTCAATCCAAATTCTTCATTTATTGAAAACACTCTTCCCTAAAATGGAGAGAAACAATAAAGGTGATTCCTGAGCGATGGGAGTGGAAACAGGAGCGAGCGAGCGGGAAAAGTCTGGTTTTGAATCTTCGAACAGTGTAGCGGGCGGGGGTTCGAGGGAATCTCAAGCGAATGCAGAGATTTCTTCGAGTTCTGAGAAAGGTAAGTCAGGCTTTGTTGAAAAGGACGTCCGCAAAAAAGTCCAAGTGGACCCAGGTGGAAAGGATGGGATTTCAGAATCCAAGGATGCTGTGGAAATGTCAGAAAAAGGGGATGAAAAGGGTAAAATGTGGACTTCGTTGTTTGGTGTTAAGCTAAATGACAAATCATCTTTTCCCCCTGTGCATATTCTTTCTAACCCGGGGTCTGGAAAGTTTTCTATTTCTGTGCCAGATGAAATCATAGACCATAATATTGCAAAGATGGAGAATGTTTTGGTTGGAAAATTTTTGGGTCCTAGACCTAATATTGAAGTTGTAAGGGAGTTTGTTAAGAATAAATGGAAAAGCAGTGGACTGGTTTCGGTGGCGGCGCTTCCTAGAGGCTTTTTTTCCTTTTAGTTCACTTGCAAAGAGGACTCTAGGGCTGTCAGGAGCGGTGGCCCCTGGGTTATCGGAAAGTCTTCCTTGGCCCTGAAGAAGTGGTCTTCTAGGGTTGATCTGTCTGACTCCATCTTTGAAATGGTGTCGGTCTAGGCTAGATTGCCTGGTCTTCCTTTGGAGTATTGGAATACGGATATTTTCAATTGGATTGCTAATTCTTTTGGAGAACTTTTGTCCATTGACTTAATGACCGCGACTAGAATGCAATGGTCATTTGTTAGAGCATGTTTACGGAACAAGACATCTTAGAATAGGGAGAATCAAAGCATGAAAGCACCACTATTGCAATACTAGGGGCAACTTCATCTCAAGTAAACGTCAACATGGGGATCACGAAGAATCCTTATGATGAAACCGATGTCAATACTACAACCAGCCACGTCATGAATCTTCATCCACCCATCACCCCATCCATGAATTGGGACCAATGCCAAAATAAAGAATTGAATCAAATTAAGAAGAATGTTATCAAATCAAAAGAAGTTGAGAAGCATAATGGACAAATCAAATACAAATGGATACCAAAGAATATAAAGAAAGATCGTCCCTATCAAACTCCACCAGTGAAAGAAACTATGGGGAAAAATTAAAAAAGGAAAAGTATCCATCAAAGATGTCAACAAAAGAAAAAGCAACATTTTCAATCGAGGTGATCCCATAATAGTGGTTTACAATTTTTGGCCAAACTGGACACTGAAATTATTATTTTTAACTAAATCTTCACATTCGGGCACCTATAGCAGCTAAACCGTGAGGAATTTGAAGATGGTGCAAACTAGAGTCTCATCAAATTTTGTTTGTAGATTCTAAAAATATTTTTTTCAAAATTTTTGGAATCAAATTTCACTTCTTTTTCCATCTCCACGAAAATTTGTTTTTCAGAAAACAACATTTTTAAGAAGTGACACACCGTATAATGCATAAACTTTTTTTCCATGAAGGATAAAATTCTAATTCTTTTAAATTTAGATTTGTAACTCTGATATCTAGTTTCCAATTGGTTAGATAGTTTTTTATTGAATATTTTTTCCTTAATCAAGTTTCAAAGTCAAACGAATTACAATTCAGACAAGCAGACCGTATAACATGTAACTTTTTTGTATATGTCAAAATTTAATTTAATTTTTTGTTGGATCAAGGACTTCAATATCTGGTGCACTCATATTTTTCAAAATTTTTTTGATAATCTTCTATTTTTCCACATGTGAAGAACAAAGAAATTCATTTTGATGAAAAACCTATGTTTAATAAAACTTAAAAAACAAATACATAACAAAACCAAAACATATTAAAATTATATTCATTGGATAGCTTGTTCTGAGGAATACCATAATCATTTGAAATAAGTTTTAAATGAATTCATTTGATCCCCCAAAAGCTAAATCAAAAGTTATTTTTTATCAGCATTTTGATAGGTGTAAAGGAGACACATTTATAGGTATGGTTTAAAACTAGCGAGGTTCTATCCAAGGGGGTTTGATCTAAGGTGATTTGATCAAACCCTTTTCAATTGGAATCCTTAAAATGAAACTTTTTAAGGCTTAAATCATTATATTTTCTAAAAATATGTGATTTCAACTAAATTCGTTCCTCTCAGGAATTGTAAACCACTATTGTGATAGCACCCAGCGATGTACAAAGTGTATCAAGCAGTTGGTCCTAATTCCATGCACACTTCTATATCCACCCATCATTTCTCATCTTCCCAAGTTTGGAAAGTCAAAGGTTCCAAACTGTCAACCAATCCATCTCTTATCTCTAAATGAACTCCATCCATGCCTCCACACATGATATCTAGTTCTCACATTGACCATGTATTGGAAATCACCCTTCATCATAAGGATTCTGAAGGCACTCTATCACAACGTATGCATAAAGACAGAGTTAAGTCCGATATCGACAAATAAAATTAGGAATCCCAAAAGTTGCATTCAAGTGCACATATCTTAGCAAAGCAACTTCTTCAGGCAAGATATCGATGGAACATTATGACAGAAGCGTCTACATCAACACCACCAAGTGGTTCAGCATGAATCTTTTAGAAAAAACCAAAAAAAATGAAAAAATGAAAATCCAAAAAAAAAAAAGAAAAAAGATTGAAAATAGTAAAGAGAAAAATCATCCTCTAGTGAAAACCGTATGGGCAGCACTTTGGGAAAGACCATGACAAAAACCTAGAAAACAGGTGTCATGTGTGGAATTGACCATCTATGTGCGCCACTTCAGATGAAAGCATCTCATCCCATCCATAATAAATCCAACATTCCATCCATCTTATCCATAATAAATCCATTCATCCATAATCCATTGATCCAATCCATTTTCATTCGTCTGCATCCATTACCCAAGTTATCTTGATCTTCATGAAACTTCGGTGCACAATTTACGCTTGCTTATGGTAAACATCTTGACGTGGGCCATTTTCATTGGATCCTATCCTACCCCATCATTATCTGAGCTATGAAACATTATCCAATAAAGCATTCCTTCTCCAAACACCTTATCTTATCGCAAGATAATTCTTGGCATCCTGTATGTGCTTACCATATCCATCCATCCATACACCTATCCAAGCATCCATCCATCGCATTCCGTAGATTGCTAGACATTGGGGGCAGATATTTACATCTTGCTTCGGGAATAAATCTTGATCTATATCCACCAACTTATGTGGTGATCTAAACATTGGAAAATGTGAAATCAAATTAGTCCACCACTTGTGAGCAAAGAAACCAAATCACTAGCCCATGACATATTTTGACAAGAAGATGTTCCTTATCATGCTTCATCTTTCATCAAACATCGATCCAAACAATCACTATCAATCGCATCTAACACACCCTTCAAATGTCACATCAAATCATTCGAACAACTTATGTTCCAAATCAAGCTTCATCAATCCTAATCAATCAAATCCAATCAATTCATCATCATCTCAGTCCTTGTGTTGCTTAACACTATCTTTGCATTGTTTTGCATCCTCAACAATGTTATCATCATCAATCCTAATTCAATCAAATCCTTGCATTGTTGTGCATCCTCAACAATGTTATCATCATCAATCAAATCAACATCTCAATCCTTGTGTTGCTTAACACTATCCTTGCATTGTTGTGTATCCTCAATAATGTCATCATTATCAATCCATCGATCTGATCAATCAACCTTAGCTTGGTTTTCAGAAAAATCCTAAATAGAGAATTTGTATCATCACACATCCATATCCAAATCGTCAAAATCATGCGAAAATCCGAAAACATTAGAAAATCAGAAAATCCAAAAACATTCAAAACATTAGAAAATCCAAAAAACACCTAAAAAATAAAAAAAATCAAAAAACATTGGAATCCGAACTACGTCATCTCTGAGCTTAAACGTAGGAAAGGCTAACCTTTGATCAGCCCTCGAGACATCAAAAATCCAAAAACATTCAAAAAACCAAGAAAATCTAAAAAAAATTCAAAAAAACCATCAAAATCCAAAAACATTCAAAAACATCAAAATCCAAAAACATTCAAAAAATAAAAAATCAAAACATTCATAAAAGCTCAAAAAATGCCAAAAACATTGGAAAATTGAAAATCAAAACATTTGAAAATCTTGAAAAATACCAAAAAACAGCCTCAAAACATTGCAAAACATCAAAAACATTCAAATATTTGAAAAAATTGATCCATCTCATTTCACTTTCACCCGCAATAATCAATCCTCCATAATAAGCTGATTGTCACCTTCATCCTTTGGCAACACAAAAAGAAACAATCACAACAATCAACAAAAGAAAACTTCAATCATAAAATCAACAACAAACAACAAATCTTTAAAACAAAATCAAACTCTTGATCATTTTCAAACATGTCAATCAACCTTATATCAATAGCTATCAATCAACTTATCAAACCATCATCATCTTATACAATGCATGTCCTAGGATATATCATTCCGACAATGGGCATCATTTTGGATATCACCTTGGATTTTTATCCTATCAAAACACATCCCTCTGGCTGAAGGTATGAAGAACATTGGCTTGTTTGCATACTTGATCTTTTCTCTTGATCTATCTTATTGCACTCATTTCAAGGACCTCTCGATGATATCCAAACGAAGGATTTAGAGAGATAGGAATGGGGCAACAATCTTTATCTTTTGTTTGTTGTACTTGTTGGACGCTCTTGTAAAATAACTTGGCGAATACTTGCTTTGTTTGGTACGTCCTAGCAAGGTTTCCGTATGTCAAGTGTGAACAAGAATGCTTTGATCTATTTGTCGATTCAAAGTCCATCGCACTAGGTACAATTCCATCCTGGTTCTTTATACCTTGATGCATCGTATCTACATGTGTTATCAAACATAAGGTAAGTAGCCCTTTTAAAATCCCAATCCTTGATAAGAAAATCATCCAATTTTCATCATCCATTTATTATCATCATCTATCATCATCATCATCATCACCATCATCATCTCCAATAAAATCTCGTCAGATCATGGACTTGTTGGATCCTCTTGTTATCATCTAATTTCTTGTTTTCCGCACTAACATCACAACATGAATAGTTAATCATCATCACCAGTGCATTCATTCTGCATCCACAAACCATCAATATTCTGCATATCATCACATGCATAATCATCATCATCATAATATATATCTATTAGTCTAAGCATCTCATAAAATCATACATTTGCATAATCACAACATATCATCATCATAATATAGATCTGTTAGTCTAAGCATCTCATAAAATCATACATTTGCATAATCATGGCATATCACATCATCAATCTCATCTATCTCACATCATATCATCATTTAAGTTGTTTAGGATAATATAGATTTTTTATTCTAAGCATCTTAAAATCATCTCATTTACATCATCGTCCATAACCATCCATTTTGAACCTCTTTATCGTGAGATCGACCCTAAAATCAAATATTTTCACTCGATATCTCAAGGGGGCAATGTACTAGTGTACTTCTTTCCGCTGGGGCAACTGAAAAAATAGAAATTTTTTGAATTTCGTTCACGGAAAGTTTATTCTTTGAACCAACGCAACAAGTACATTGCTTCAAAGAAGGGAAAAATGTAGATATGCACAATTAACATTATGCATTCAATCAGGTTCATTTATCAAGTAAACCAAGTTTCACATTCATCCACTCATTAATTTAATCAAACTCATCAAATCCATTCACCAAGTAAATCAGGATTATTAAATAAATCTGAAACTTGTCTCACATCATCCTTTTAATTAAATAAACAAAAATTTATTTAATTAAATCCCCAAATGCATATTCCATCCCTCTTTGATTTAAATAAATCCAAATATTTGAGTCAAATTGGTCAAACTCACCTAATCATCATTAAGCTAATCTAATCTTAATTAGCCTAACCTAACTATCCATCACATTCTCTAGATTTTGCCACTTGCACAAATAAATCAATTTATTGATTTATTAAATCCAACATTTTCCATCAACATGGCATCTTTGAGGAATATTCCCTCAAGTTTGAATTCAAAATCAAGTGGACATGTACATCCAACAAAGCAATTAATGTCTCTTTCATGTCCCTTGCAAAGGTCAAACTAAGAATTAACTCTCAAATTCAAATTTGAAATTTTCCCCTCTTGGGCACATTTCCCAAATCTTGCACATCCCTCAACCTTTGACATGATGACAAGTGGCCTCTTTTCATTGGCTTTTTTTTTTTATCCCACATTGCTCTCTTATGAGCACTCTTAGCATTTGAGAATCTACAAATAGAGAGCTTCATTCATCAACAAATCCTCCACAATTTGCTCCACAATCTTAGCATTTTCAACTCCACAATTTCGTCTACAACTTTGATGCAAAGTCACTCTCTTCATTTGAGAACTGATTTTTCCCATCTTATCATCATCATCTAGCTTATCTATCAAGGATTGGGAAAGGGATATTTTCAACAATAGCACCAATCCACTATGAAATAAAGTTTTGATTATGTTTTTATATGCTTGCATTTCGTTATCTTTGTTTTATTCAATTTGCATATTTTACCATAGTCAATTATTTCATAGGGATTTTAAATTTAAATGTGTTTTAAATGACTAGCATAATATTATTATGTTAATATTTCTAACCATTTGCAGATTTGGCATCCACAGTTATTAATTCCTATAGTCAAAGCGAGTTATCAACATCAGGATCAAATATATCCCAAATTCAGACTAAGGAAATCATATATGGAGATACCCAACATTATCCACTCAAGGAAATAGGTCAAATAGAACAAGACATTCCAGAGTCAGCAGCGCATCCAATCAAAATAAAATCATCTGCAGTGGTCATTTATCAGAGAATGCACTCTAAACAAGAGCTCTTCGAATAGGAAAAATCAAAGCATGAAGGTAATAATTCCACAATATTGGGGGCAACTATGTCTCAAGGAAACATCAAAATAGGGAGCATGAAGAGTCGTCATGATGAAACTAATGTCAATACTACAACCAACCACATCACGAGTCTTCATCCACCCATCATCTCATCCATGAATTGGGACCAACGTCAAAAGAAATATTTGAATCAAAGCACAATGAACTTTATCAAAGTAAGAGAAGCTGAGAAGCATAATGGACAAATCAAATATGCATGGATACCAAAACATACAAAGAAATATTATCCCTATAAAACTCCATTAGTCAAAGAAACTATGGAGAAAAATAGAAAAGGGAAAAGTATCCATCAAGGATGTCCACAAAAGAAAAAGTAGGCTTCTCAAGCAATGTACAAGGTGTATCAAGCAGTTGGTCCTAATTCCATATACACTTTCATATCAACCCATCATTGCTCATCTTCCCAAGTTTTGAGAGTCAAAAATTCCAAACTATCAACCAATCCATCTTTTATCCCTAAACACAGTCTATCCACACTTCCACGCATGATATCCAATTCTCACATTGACCATGTATTGATAACAACCCTTTATCATAAGGATTCAGAAGGCATTCTATCACGATGTGCGCATAAAGACAATTTTAACTCTGGTATCAACAAAGTAGATTAGGAATCTCAAAAGTTGTATTCAAGTGCACATATCTTGGAGAAACTTCTCCAAGTAGGATATTGATGGCACATTATGATAGAAGCATCTACATCAACACCACAAGATGGTTCAGCATGAGTTTAAAATCTTTTAGAAAAAAAACCAAAAAAATAAAAAAAATCAAGAAAAAAATAAAGATAAAAATCATCCTCTAGTGAAAACCATTACAGTGGCGCTTTGGACAGGTACCATGATGAAAACCTGGCAAACATGTGTCATGTGTAGAATGAAGCATCTACATGCACTATTTTAGGTGGAAGCATCTCATCCCATCCATAATAAATCTAGCATTTCATCCATCTCATCCATAATAAATCCATTCATCCATGAACCATTTATCCAATCCATTTTTCATCCATCTACATCCATAGTCCAAATTATCTTGATCTTGACAAAGTTTGGTTCACACTTTACGCTTTCTTATGGTAAACATCTTGAGATGGGCCATTTTCATTGATCCTATCCTATGCAACATTATCTGAGCCATGAAGCATTATCCAAATGAGCATTCTTTATCTTAACACTGTATCTTATCGCAAGATAATCCATATCCATCCATCCATAGACCTATTTGAGCATCCACATCGCATTCCATACATTGCTAGACACTGGGTGCAGATATTTACATCTTGCTTCTAGAACAAATCTTGATCTATATCCTTCGCCTTATGTGGTGATATGAACATTGGTAAACATGAAATCAAATTGGTCAAGCAGTTGTAAGCCAAAATCCAAATCACTATCCCATGGCATATTTTTGACAAGAAGATGTTCCTTATCAAGTTTTATCTTTCATCAAACATCAATCCAAACAATCACTATTAGTCACATCTAATTTGTACTTCAAGTGTCACATCAAATCATTCAAACATCTTTTGTTCCAAATCAAGCTTCATCAATCATGACCAATCAAATCTAATCCATCATCATCTCAGGATATTTTTGATGTGTTTTTAATGCACTTTTCAACATAGGCAGTGCGTAGATGCACTACCTCTCTTGAAAGACAATATTCCACAATCAGATTGCAAAACACTATCCCAAAGTCTCTAATGTCAGGTCTTGACAATGCTTGGAATATCTCAGTTGTTTGATGTGATTTGCTAGAATCACAAGGCGGTTTTACAGATGAGTTACAAAGCATGGAAGTTGGGTTTGCAAATGCAGTTTCAAAGTGCTGAAAGTGAATGAACAGTGGCTGTCCACTCAAAACAGCAAGTTGAAACTCATCAAGTTCATCTGATTTAGCTTCATGGTGATGCTTTGGATCCAACTCTAACCAAGGATTAAAAGAAATAGCAAAAGGAGAAGGGTTAAGAAAGCTATTCTAATCCTAAGCTACGAATGAACAGTAACAATGGTGGCTGCTAAAGTAGACATGCTTCCTAAACTGAGTTTTTGCTTGACCAAGAGAAACCTACAGCTACACAAAACCAGTGCAATCTCCTAAGGTTTTCTGATTTTCAAATTGCACATGCACATCATGAACATGCAATCGAACTAAGTTGTAGCAATGGAATAAAGAAGCCCAGGCTAACTTTGCATAGCACCTTGTCATCAACAAGTGCTAAAAGTATGGGCTAGAAGCTCATCAAATACTATAACAACAACACCATCATAATAGCCATTCAAGAAACTAATACTAAAACTAACATGGAAGTAGAACCATGCATGCAAGATGAGCAAAATCAAAGAGAACATTCATAAACTTATGCAATGCTATCTTCTATTGTTGTAAAATTCTTTTTACAATATCTCTCCAACCCTTACAAATGAGGGGAAAGCCCCTATTTATAGTTTTCCAAAGCCCAACTAAATGGCCAGGATTCAATTACATCGAATGGCCCAGATTTGATTTACAATATGGTTTCACTTACCCTCCATTATCTAGCAATTTAAAATACATTCCTTGTCTTTTCATTGTTTTGTCATCTAGTGCCAGTCACTGTAGCAATTTCATCATTTAGCTGATTTCCCTTTTACTATAGCTAAAACTGCCTGAAAGTTGTCTTTTGCTTGATGTGCTTGCAGTTTTCTTCCTTTGATCAAACGAGCCCGTCAACGATTGGCATCAATGGATTGGTGGCCGCTGATTCAGGTAGAAAGCTCCTTAGAAATCATTATCATCTGGAAAAGGTAGGACAACTCCCTCAATGGGCCTCTTCGATAGACCTACGAAAGGCTTCTTGACTCCTGCAAACACGAAGTGTCGTAAGTACATTTATACATGAGTTAAGGAAAATGTCAGTCAAACCTACAAATTCCCTGTTAGATCTATCCATGCATCATAAAAAGATCTTGATATTCATATTTGGAGCTCATTTGGGCCATAAACATTAATGCGTGCTTCAAGGGTGCGAGCGCCAGAGGGTGGAAAGATGACGGAAGAAAGCCAGAATGCAGATAGCGGACGAAAGAAAAAACAACCATGAAGGACGCGGGCTCCCGGATGTTCAAAACAACTAGGAAGAAGGTAGGCTCACGAATGGTCAAAACAGCTAGGAAGGAGGCAGGCTCCCGGATGTTCAAAACAATCAGGAAGGAGGCAGGCTCCTAGATGTTCCAAAACAGCCATGGAGAGGCGAAACCCGGAAACGGCCACAGAGTGGCCAGGCTCTGGAGGTCGGGAAGGAGGTGGCCGCTGGATGTTCCAAAATAGCCATGGAGAGGCGGAACCCCGAAAACGGCGACGCAGGGGTCGGGCTCCGGAGGCCGAGAAGGAGGTGGCCGCCGAATGTTCCAAAACAGCCATAGAAGGGCGGAACCCTAGAAACAGCCACGAAGAGGCAGAACCCTAGAAACGGCCATGGAGGGGCCAGGCTCCAGAGGCCGGGAAGGAGGTTGCCGCCAGATGTTCCAAAATGGCAACAGAGAGGCGGAACCCCGGAAACGGCCACGGAGGGGCCGGGCTCTGGAGGCCGGGAAGGAGGTGGCCACCGAAACCTCAAAAATGGCCACGAAGGGGCTGGGCTCCGAAGGCCAGGAAGGAGGTAGCTGTCAAATGTTCCAAAATGACCACAGAGAGGTGGAACCCTTTAAACGGCCATGGAGGGGCCGAGCTCCGAAGGCCGGGTAGGAGGTGGCCGCCGGATGTTCCAAAACGGCCATGGAGAGGTGGAACCCTGGAAACGGCCATGGAGGGTCCAGGCTCCGGAGGCCGGGTTGCCCTGGGCCGATGGATGTTCCAAAACAGCAAAAGGGGGACGAAGCTTCGAAACCACCGAAACTTAACCAAAGTTTGACAAAACCTTGGCAATTCATTTACGCACTTCAAACACATCCCGGATCCAAAAAAGGTTGCCCCCAAAGTCAAAAATGTGGAAACGGGAGTGACGGGGGTCCGCAGATGTTTCCAAATAGCTAAGGAAGAAGGGAATTCCGGAGGGAAAGTTTTGAAACCATTGAAACTTAACGTAACATCAACCAAACTTTGGTAGTTCATTTACGCACTTCAAACACATCCTCAATCCAAAAAAGGTTGCCCCCAAAGTCAAAATTGTGGAAACGGGAGTGACAAGGGTCCACGGATGTTTCCAAACAGCCAAGTAGTAAGGGAATTCTGGAGGAAAAGTAATGAAACTATCGAAACTTAACAGAACGTTGAAAAAACCTTGGCAGTTCATTTAAGCACTAGGAACACATCCCAAATCCACCAAAAAGTTGGCCCCAAAGTAAAAAATGTGGAAACGGGAGCGATGGGGGTCCACAGATGTTTCCAAACAACAAGAACAAGACAAAGGTAGAAAAGGGGATGGAGGACTTTATTTCTCTGTGGATTTGAATACTTGAAGTATGTGAATTTGGTAAGGGGAATTTAATCGTTTGATGGAACATGACCTATTTGGGCTTGGATAATGGGGCACACAAAACAAGATAGGAGCAAAGCAGCCTGTTGGGAGCAAAAAAAAAGGGGGGTCCCTACCTATGGCAGGGCGTGTGTGCAAAACATGAACAACAAATGGTGACTCACTAGGGTAATGCTCCAAAGCATTTTGATGACAAACTGGAATCACGAACCCAGAATCTCTGGTTCTGACCTTCACGCTAGGGTAAATAAACCAGACGTCTAACCAAAGGATCAAAACTATTAGCCAACCCAACCTTCAGTATGTTGAAAATCCAAGTGTGTGTAATTGCGTTAATTCCCATCCTTTAGTTGCTATAGGAACCCAAGCTCTGTCAAGTTAAACTATGTAGTTTAATCTAACTCCAAAAGCATCTGAGACATTGCCTCGCTGCCAGTCAGGTGTCCATAGCCCCGACGAGGTTATCACTCTGATTCTCCCAAACATTGTTGTACTGCCGGTCGGGCGTCCATAGCCCCGGTAAAGTTGCTCGAATACCCCTGAAAAGTTGAATTTTCCTTTTTTTTAATTTTCAGTGTTTTCTTTATTTCTTTTTTTTTTCTTTTCAGCTTTTTTATTTCAACCTACAAGCATTGAAGCTCACGCTCAGGGCTGAGAATCACAGTGGCGCTAAAGTGGAATTTTAGATTTTTCACTTAACTAGACTTCACAAAGGCCCTATAGTGACCGTCGAATTCTTAAGATGTGTAAGAGCTATAAGATTTCAAAATATTTTAGAGTCAGACTAAACCAACAACTTATCCTCTTTGAATCAAACACCCAGATCACTTGACACCAATAGAAAACCTTCACCATCCACTCTGAAGACTTGATTAGAGTTTGACAAAGAAATACGTAGAACAACCCCAAGTGATAAGTATGGTTGTCGTGTGCACAGATGTGCCCAGCTAAAAGCAAAGGGACCCTGAGAAAAGCAGCAGCAAAGCGAAAGCAAATAAAAACAAACAACCTACACAAACCAACTAACCTAAGGAAAGCAGGAAAGTAGATTATTTACAAGAAACCTATACTACTCAAAACAAGCTATGTACAAAGATATTTACAAAGAACTATGTTCAGGAAGGGTGAGCTGACATTAATGCTCATTGGATTTTGCAATGCATGCACAAGTAAACGAGCAATCGTTATTGTTCTTAACCATGCAAATTTATCTTTATATTCTGAAAAAAGAAATTCAATGTTGCAACACTCAAGTTCAACCACGTCATCATGAAAGATCAACAATTGAGGAGGCTCGTTGAACCCATGGTTAATCCATAAACATATTTGTTTTCTCTCATTCCCATAATCAAAATAATAAGTGCAATTATGAGAAATAATAGGGGCAAGGAAGGATAAAACCTAGATGTCGTCACACGGAGGTGGTAGCGTTGGACAGTCAAGAACAAGTACAACATCGTTGATCGTTGCATTGACAACCTCGGGCAGGGGCGGTGGAGGGTGCAACACTTCAGACATTAAGCTTTCATAAGGCTTGGAGGATGGGGCAGCAAACAACTCTTTTAATCTACCAATGGGATCCACAACCTCCACTGGTTGTTCCTCGAGGAAGTACACCTCATCTGCCTGGGTTTCCATTGCCAAAACCTCTTCTTGATTGCTGTCTTCAAGGGGCAGCATGCTGTCCCATCTCCTTTCCCAGGTGTGAGCCTTATTTTTGTGATGTTTAGTGTCATGGGATGATGAAATACACGAATCTATCCTATTGCAGCCATCTGAATATGAGGGAGGATCAACAGTGATCATGGCAGAAGGGATCCAAGTTGCATTTCATAGTTGGTCAAGTGCTTCATCTTTGGTA
Source organism: Sequoia sempervirens (assembly GCA_007258455.2). NCBI lineage: Eukaryota > Viridiplantae > Streptophyta > Pinopsida > Cupressales > Cupressaceae > Sequoia > Sequoia sempervirens. Next base: position 106,450,151 of record VDFB02072274.1, on the reverse strand, counting down.
GTAGCTATCTCAACAACTCTGCCTTTATCTTCTTCTTTTTGTTGTTCATGCGTCTCATCATGATGTTCACTCATTTCCTCATGCTCACTATCACTATAAATGGTGAAGGAGCTCCTCTCCAAATCTGGAAACTCTAGTGCATCACCGTTTGGGGGCTCAAAGAGTATGTATTCATCACTACCATTTTCTGGGATGTGCTCTTCCTCAGCATGAACATACCTCCGTAGTGCAGCTCCCAATGGAAAGAAGTCATCAATTGATGGAACCTCATCAAGGGAACCAAAGTCTACTACACAATTTCCCTCCGAAGACTCACCAAAAAGCCCATCATCCATGGTACACAACTGCTCTTCAAGAGGAAGTACTTCTTGGTGACTGGTGGACAACATTCCCGCTATATCTACTTCATCGCTCAGAAGTCTGAAACTATATTACTGTCCTTCTTCTATTGTTGCCCCAACATCCTCTTGAGGTCCGCCTTCAGCTAAGTTGTCACTTGGTTGTGGCTTTGGGTGTTCTACTTTGATCTGAGCAGCAAATAGAGGTCGGGCGCTTGGCTGCTCCACTTGTCCTCTAACTTGTTTGATGGCTTCTTAGCACAGTTCACATGTGAACTCTGAGTGTGATGAATCATGAAGTCTGCACCAATTTGGTAATAGTAACACCTCCAAATCCACTTGGTATTTTATCTCTGACCAATCCCTTGCTAATCTGGAGACGAGTTGGTCATATCTTTTTGCTACTAGGTCCTCATCATCATTCGAAAAAGAAGCTTGATGGTAGACAGCCATGGCGAGTGGTTGTTCCCACTCCCCCAAATCTACATTTCCAGATTCTCGATCATTGTCGTTTATGGAGAGGTCTTCCGACCTAATTTTTCTTATGCTTTGATCATCTCCTTATGCTGCCCCAAGGCTTTCAGCCTCCTCTTCTTGATTTCTAGCATTTGTGTTGGTTGTCCTAGCATATGCTGCTACAAATTCTGTTAATTCATCTTCAATTGTCGTCCGTTCCTCTTCTTGAGTGGAGGACTGCTCTTCTTCAATAGAGGGAAAACCTACTAAACTAGTTACAATCAGATTTTCATCAATGCACCTTGCTGCCCCAAGACTTTCAGCTCCTTCCTCTTGGTTTTCATTCTCTATGTTTGTTGTCCCAACACCAACTTGTGTCCAACTAGTTGGTTTATCTTCAAGGTGTTGTCCTACAGATGTTGACAACTCTTCTGCCTCATGGGATGACTTCTCTTCATTGAGAGTTGGTTGCTCCAACTTGTCCGAACAACCCTTAGCTTGAGCGATGATGTTTGTGTATGACAAGCAAGTGAATTCAGAGTGGGGTGCATTGTGAAATCTACACCAACTTTCCATTAGTACTTCCTCCAATCTTGGTCCATCCTTGCTGCTCAAATGTTCCTAGATTAGCTCCTTGAATGCTTTGGCTGCTATGGTTGTCAATTCTTCCTCCAAGTCTGCAAGGGCTACAGGCTGATATATTTTCCAAAAGGGGATTTTTCCTTGCAAAACCTTTTCAATTCTACTCAAAAAAGTCAGACACCCCAACTCGTTGTGCCTATGAGTGCAATGGATCTGACATTTATCTGCCAATGTGAATTGCTGCAATGGCTTCTTCAGTCTCTTGTTCAAATTTGCATGCAGCTGAGTAATGTCAATTTGTGCATGCTACTCCATTTTGACTCAACTTCTACTTGCCTTCAAAATTTTCTAATTTTTAGCATTAAAAGAGATCTCCCTATCTCAAATTTCTTCTTTGAAAGTGCTCTTTTCAATTTCCAACTTTCAACTTTGTAGCCTCAACATGCCAGCCCTCCCTCTAGCGCCAGTTCTGTTGATGGCATTAGGAGGAGGAAGGCATAAAATCAATCACTTCCAACCTTCAACTTTGTATTCCCAATGTGTCAGCCCTCCTTCTAGCACTAGTTCTGTTGATGGCGTTAGGAAGAGGAGGGCATAAAATGAATCACTTCCAAACTCTAACTTTGTATTCCCAACATGTCAGCATTCCTTCTAGCGCCAGTTCTGTTGATGTGTTTTTTATGCACTTTTCAACACAGGCAGTGCGTAGATGCACTACCTCTCTTGAAAGACAATATTCCACAATCAAATTGCATAACACTATCCCAAGGTCTCTAATGTCAGGTCTTGACAGTGCTTGGAATATCTCAGTTATTTTATGTGATTTGCTGGAATCACAAGGCGGTCTTACGGATAAGTTACAAAGCATGGAAGTTGGATTTGCAAATGCAGTTTCAAAGTGCTGAAAGTGAATGAACAGTAGCTGTCCACTCAAAACAGCAAGTTGAAACTCATCAAGTTCATCTGATTTAGCTTCATGGTGATGCTTTGGATCCTACTCTAACCAAGGATTAAAAGAAACAGTAAAAGAAGAAGGGTTAAGAAAGCTATTCTAATCCTAAGCTACAAATGAACAGTAACAATGGTGGCTGCTAAAGTAGACATGCTTCCTAAACTGAGTTTTTTCTTGACTAAGAGAAACCTACAGCTACACAAAACCAATGTAATCTCCTAAGGTCTGCTGATTTTCAAATTGCACATGCACATCATAAACATGCAATCGAACTAAGTTGCAGCAATGGAATAAAGAAGCCCAGGCTAACTTTGCATAACACCTTGTCATCAACAAGTGCTAAAAGTATGGGCTAGAAGCTCAACAAATACTATAACAACAACACCATCATGACAGCCATTCAAGAAACTAATACTAAAACTAACATGGAAGTAGAACCATGCATGCAAGATGAGCAAAATCAAAGAGAACATTCATAAACTCATGCAATGCTATCTTCTATTGTTGTAAAATGCTTTTTACAATAGCTCTCCAACCCTTACAAATGAGGGGAAAGCCCCTATTTATAGTTTTCCAAAGCCCAAATGAATGGCCAAGATTCAATTACATCGAATGGCCTAGACTTGATTTACAATAGGGTTTCACCTACCCTCCATTATCTAGCAATTTAAAATACATTCCTTGTCTTTTCTCTGTTTTGTCATCTAGTGCCAGTCACTGTAGCAATTTCATCATTTAGCTGATTTCCCTTTTACTATAGCTAAAACTGTCTGAAAGTTGTCTTTTGCTTGATGTGCTTGCAGTGTTCTTCCTTTGATAAAATGAGCCCGTCGACGATTGACATCAATGGATTGGTGGCCCCTGATTCATGTAGAAAGCTCCTTAGAAATCATTATCATCTATAAAAGGGTAGAACAACTCCCTCAATGGGCCTCTTCGATAGACCTACGGAAGGCTTCTTGACTCCTACAAATACGAAGTGTCATAAGTACATTTATACATGAGTTAAGGAAAATGTCAGTCAAACCTACAAATTCCCTGTTAGATCTATCCATGCATCATAAAAAGATCTTCATATTCATATTTAAAGCTCATTTGGGCCATAAACATTAATGCGTGCTTCAATGGTGCGAGCGCTAGAGGGCAGAAAGAGGGTGAAAGAAAGTCAGATGGCAGACGGCGGATGGAAGCAAAAACAACCAGGAAGGATGCAGGCTCCCGGATGTTCAAAATAGCTAGGAAGAAGAGAGGCTCATGAATGTTCAAAACAACTGGGAAGGAGGCAAGCTCTCGGATGTTCAAAATAGCCGAGAAGGAGGCAGGCTCCTGGATGTTCCAAAACGGCCATGGAGAGGTGGAACCTCAAAAATGGCCACGGAGGAGCTGGGCTCCGGAGGTCGGGAAGGAGGTGGCCGCCGGATGTTCCAAAATGTCCACGGAGAGGCAAAACCCCGAAAATGGCCACAGAGAGGCGGAACCCCGAAAACGGCCACGGAGGGGCCGGGTTCCGGTGGCCGGGAAGGAGGTGGCCGCCAAATGTTCCAAAATGGCCACGGAGAGGCAGAACCCTGGAAACAGCCATGAAGGGGCCGGGCTCTGGAGGCTGGGAAGGAGGTGGCTGCCGGATATTCCAAAATGGCCAAGGAGAGGCGGAACCCCGGAAACAGCCACAGAGGGTTCGGGATCCGGAGGCGGGAAGGCGGTTGCCGCAAGATGTTCCAAAACGACAACGGAGAGGCGGAACCCCGAAAATGGGCATAGAGGGGCCAAGCTCCGGAGGCTGGGAAGGAGGTGCTCGCCGGATGTTCCAAAACAACCACGGAGAGGCGGAACCCCGGAAATGGCCATGGAGGGGCCGGGCTCCGGAGGGGGGAAGGAGGTGGCCGTCGGATGTTCCAAAATGGCCACAGAGGGGCCGGGCTCGGGAGGCCGGGAAGGAGGTGGCCAACGGATGTTCCAAAATGGCCACGGGGAGGCGGAACCCTGGAAACGACCACGGAGGGGCTGGGCTCCGGAGGCCAGGTCGCCCTGGGCCGACGGATGTTCCAAAACAACAAAAGGGGGACGAAGCTCCGGAACCACTGAAACTTAACTAAACTTTGACAAAACCTTGGCAGTTCATTTACGCACTTCAAACACATCCCGGATCCAAAAAAGGTTGCCCCCAAAGTCAAAAATGTGGAAATGGGCGCGACGGGGGTCTACGGATGTTTCCAAATAGCCGAGGAAGGGAATTCTGGAGGGAAAGTTTTGAAACCATCGAAACTTAACGGAACATCGACGAAACTTTGACAATTCATTTACGCACTTCAAACACATCCCCGATCCAAAAAAAGTTGCCCCCAAAGTCAAAATTGTGGAAACGGGAGCGACGGGGGTCCACGAATGTTTCCAACAGCCAAGGAGGAAGGGAATTTTGGAGGAAATGTTCTGAAACCATCGAAACTTAACAGAACTTTGATGAAACCTTGGCAGTTCATTTAAGCACTAGGAACACATCCCAAATCCACCAAAAAGTGTGGAAACGAGAGTGATGGGGGTCCACAGATGTTTCCAAACAACAAGAACAAGACAGAGGTAGAAAAGGGGATGGAGGACTTTATTTCTCTATGGATTTGAATACCCGAAGTATGTGAATTTGATAAGGGGAATTTGATCGTTTGATGGAACATGACCAATTTGGGCTTGGATAACGGGGCATGCAAAATAAGATAGGAGCAAAGCAACCTGTTGGGAGTGAAAAAAAAGGGGGGTCCCTGCCTATGGCAGGGCGTGTGTGCAAAACATGCACAACATATATCCTTCCAAATCATTGTGTTGCTTAACACTATCCTTGCATTGTTGTGCATCCTCAACAATGTTATCATCATTTTCAATCATTATCAATCAAGCCTTGCATTATTGTGCATCCTCAACAATGTTATTGTCATCAATCCTAATCAATCAAATCCTTGCATTGTTGTGTATCCTCAACAATGTTATCATCAACAATCCATCAATTTGATTAGTCAACCTTAGCTTGGTCTTCAATGAAATCTAAAACAGAGCACTGATATCGTCACACATATCAATATCCAAATCGTCAAAATCATGCGAAAAATCCAAAAACACTAAAAAAATTTAGAAAAATGTCAAAAACATGAAATCTGAACTACATCATCTCTAAGCCTTGAACGTAGGAAAGGTTGATCTTTGATCAGCAACTGAGACACAAAAACACAAAAACATTCAAAAAACACCAAAATATAAAAAAAGTCATAAAATCTCTTAGGAAACCCCAAAACATTTGAAAATAAAAAATAAAAACATTTATAAAATCTCAAAACATACCAAAAATAGCCTCAAAATAGTTCAAAAAACTCCAAAAACATCCAAATATTAAAAAAAAATCCATCTATTATGTTTCGCTTTCACCCGCGATTATCAATCATCTATAATAAACTAATCATCACCTTCATCCTTTGGCAACACAAACAGAAAAAATCACAACAATTAACAAAAGAAAACTTCAGACATAAAATCAAAATCGAAGCAACAAACCGTTAAATGCAAAATCAAACTCTCGATCATTCGCAAACATGTCAATCAACCTTATATCAAAATCCTATCAAACAAATTATCAACCCATCATCATCCTATACAATGCATGTCCTAGGATATATCGTTTTGACAATGGGCATCATTTTGGATTCACTATGGATTAACAAAATGATGTGCCACCATCAACTAACATGTCATAGGATGTATCCTTCCTACAATGGACATTATCTATTCACAATCGTTTCAATTCTTATCCTATCAAAACAAATCCCTTTGGCTAGAGGTATGAAGAACATTGGTTTTTTTGTGTACTTGATATTTTCTTTTGATTTATCTTATTGCACTCATTCCAATGACCTCTCGATGATGTCTACTCAAAACAATTTAGAGAGAAAGGAATGGGGCAATAATCATTATCCTCTTATCTGCTGTGCTTGTTGGACGTTCTTGTAAAATAACTTGATGAATACTTGCTTTCTTAGGTACGTCCTAGCAAGGTTTCTGTATGTCAAGTGTGAACAAGAATACTCCCATTTGTTTTTCGAGTCAAAGTTTGTCTCACTACGTGCAACGCCATCATGGTTCTTTATACCTTGATGCATCGTACCTATATGTGTTATCGAACATAAGGTAAGTAGCCCTTTTTAAATCACAATCCTTGATAAGTGAATCATCATCATCTCTAATAAAGTCTCATCAAATCATGGACTTGTTGGATCCTCTTATCAACATCTCATTTCTTCTTTCTTCTTTTTCGTACTAACATCACGTCATGATCAGTTAATCATCATCTCTAATGCATCCGTCTTGCATCCACAAATCATTAGCATACATAAATCTCATAATCATAGCATATCACATCATCCATCTCATCCATCTCACATGCATTATATTATCATTTAAGTTGTTTACGATAATATAGATTGGTTATTCTAAGCATCTTAAAAACCATTGCACTTGCATCATCATCATAACCATTCATATGTCCATTTTGAACCTCTTTAATGTGAGATTGACTTTCAAATTGAATCTTTTCGCTCGATCTCTCACAGGGGCAATGTACTAGTGTACCTTTCCACTGGAGCATCTGAAAAAATAAGAAATTTTTTGAATTTTGATCGTCGCAAGTTTATTCTTTGAACCAACATAGCAAGTACATTGCTTCAAAGAAGGGAAAAATGTAGACATGTGAAATTAACATCATGCATAATCATATTCGCTCATCAATTAAATAAACCAAGTTAATTTATTAATCTTCTAAGGTCATCCATTTAAATTGAATAAATTAACTTAATTTAATTTAAGCCTAACAACATCCTCTTTGATTAAATAAATCAAATATTTACTTAATCAAGTCTAAAATCACCTTTCATCCCCCTTTGATTTAGTTAAATCCCTAAAGCTAAGTCAAATGGGTCAAAACCCCTAATCCTCATCTCAATTAATCTAATCATGATTTATCTAATTCTAATCACCCATCACATCCTCTAGCTTTTCCTACTTGCACAAATAAATCAATTTATTGATTTATTAATTCATCATTTTCTTTCAACTTGGCATAAAAAGAGAATATTCTTCTAAATTTGAATCTCCCCCCAAGTTGGCATGTACATCCAACAAGGCATTTATGAGCTCTTACATGTCTCTTACAAAGGTCAAACTCAACATTTAACTCTCAAATTCAAATTTCAAATCTTCCCCTCTTTGGCACATTGACCAAAATGTGCTCATTCCTCAACCTATCACATATTGAAAAGTGACTCCTTCCTATTGGTTGGTTTTTAGTCCCACATCCTCCATGTTTGGCATTCTTTCATCCTTCTTGGCTATAAATAGAGAGCTTCTCTATTGAATCAATCCTCCACAATCTTAGTATGTTTGTTATACACACATCATCTTGCATCTTGTTCATCATATCTTCATATCATCTTCATCATGGAGCTTAGCAAAGGATTGGGAAAGGGCTTCTTTCCAAATCGAACAAGCACCAATCCACTATGAGATATATATACTTCATGTTTTTCATATGCTCATTTAGCTTGCTTTAGTTATCTTGTCATTCATTTGCATTTAGAAGCATTGATGTATTATTTCATAGGGATGCCTTATTCAGTTTGCTTAAATCCTACTAACAATGCTAATAGCTTTTTGTTTTGAGCAAATGCAAAATTTGACATCCACAATCATCAATAGGTTGAAACTCTACAAGTGGAACAAGACAATCTGCAACAAGATCCTCTAGGAATGGAGGTTCATTCAAGTCTCCATACATCTCCCAAAGTTTGGTGATAAGGTCACGAGAGATCTCAATACCATCAGTGGCCATTTGTGTATCAATGTCACAACTACAACCAATTAATCCCAAGATATGTTATGTCTTTATGTTCCACACAACTCTCTTCCATTTTGATGAAGGTCTAGGAACTAGTCCATAGAGATATGGCAAAAGATTAAGCCACCTACAATGTGTTAGGATTCCATCTCTCCAAGAATTAAAGTTCCATCAATTTAACCTTATTACAACAAGATGTTTTTTGATGCCAATATTAAGCTCCTCAACTTAGTCACACAACAGACCAATCAAGAGACATAAGCCAAAAAAAGGAAAAAGATTACCCACCCAAATTATCCAATCATGAAACCCCCCAAGAAATATCCGATTTGGCACTTTATATTTAGTGTGTTTACAATTTCCACTTACCAAAAATAGCGAAGTGGTCTTGATCTTGGTACATGCAAATGCCAGAAATAGGCCACAAAATCAAGTATAATTTTTGGTACAAAATGAGATCAATTTGATCATACCACTAAAAGTTAGATGAAATATCATGCACTTTGAAAAAAGACTGCATGAAAAAATGTTACCATAGGAGCAAGATATGAGCTCCCAAAGTTTCCATAGTGAGGATGAAGTAGCAACACCTGTGAGAATCTTTAATTTTTGGAAAATCCAGGTAGGAAAACAAAAAATTGATTGTACCACTGTGTAGAGCACAAAAAATTAGCCCAAATAAAATAAAATTACTCAAAAAAAGGAGTCAAAATGAGCTAGATATAGGCTTCTGAAGTTGGACTGCCAAAATGAAAATGCAATCTGTGAAGGGGGAAATTTTTTTTTTAAATGCTGATCTATTGCTGACATCACCAGTATAATGGCCTATATTTGATAGCTCAGTGCTCGTCAAAAGTGAATATTCATTTTCCAACAGAATATGCCCAAAACAGAATATTCTCACCGAATATTCTCTAGGGGATGGAATCTACCGAAATATACCTCCTCACGTCAGTTGCCAGAATCTCAAACTTCACCAATTTCTATATGCTCATCAGTGATTGAATGTGTTGCTAGATTTTTGAATCAATTGCTGAATTTTTTGCTTTATACCAGCCGACACTGATATATAAACTTGTGCCGGATTTTTACATTGACCAGTCCGTTTGTGTGGTGGGGCACGCTACGGCCATAGGCCACGTAGCGACAAGTGGGTGTTCCATGTGTAGTTGTGGTACTCTGTACAATGTACAAAGTACGTCTATAGTCTACATATGTAGACTTTAAATCCTCCTTTTTTCTTTTCTTTTTTTTATTTTTAATAAAATATTTTACAATAGAAAGTTTGATTAGTAAAAAATGATTTTTTCATAAAAAATTTTCAAAATTTTTCCAACAATAAAATATGTTTTTTTTAGAAAAAAATTGTACCAACACAATTATAATGACTTGGGGGGCCGTACCCCTTGGGCAAATTTTTTTTTATCTCACCGGATAACTACTCCGATTTGGATGATTTGGCAATCGATCTTAGGGTTTTTGGCCCTTTTGGACACAATGACAGGGTTGGATTTGATCCAAAATGCTCCAAAATTGAAGCTACCTTTTGGATCTGACAACCACACTTCAGCTTCAAATCCTCATAGATTTCACCTCGTATGTCTGATTTGGATGAAACAAAAGAAAAAATCAACTTTCTCAAACCTTCTAGACACAATGGTGAGCTTAGATTTGCACCAACAAGCTCCAATATGAACCTGCAATAAAGCCTCAAAATGGAACACCCCCAAATCTAGTATCTCTCTTTAGAAAAAGACTCTCCAATGGCACCCAACTTGCTCTAATACCATGTTAGAGCTAAGATATAGCTCTGATACCATGCTAGAATTGGCTATGGCTTCTAAGATCTTGAGACCAAATGGAAAGAACAAAAAGAGAGAAATGAATATGACAAGAATAAACTGTATTCAATGTTAATGATATGAGATGATTTGAGATGTGTTTACAATGAGAGAGACCCTAGTTATATAGCCAAGGTGAGATACAAGATGTCATAGGATTATGACAAGTGTCTTAATCATATGACATGAGACAACTAATCACACTTACCTAGGTTCACATGTAGTAGTTGTCAAAGGATAAGATAACAACTAAGGAAAACTAACACCTTCTAGAAAGATTCCTTCCTAGGACCTAGGTAAGCTTAACTAACATGTAAATAAGTCCCCTAGTAATGAATTAACTAGGTAAAAGACTTTATTTACACCAACAGTTTGAATTTTGGGGTTAATTCTTAGATTTAGTATAAATATAAGGTTAATTCACATAGTTTCATCCTAAAAAATCTAAGCAACCTTATCCAAGCATCCTAAGAGTTCACAAGAGCATTATATATCATTTCAAAGGCATTAAAAGGTAGATTATCAAGAGTTTATTGTAGCAATTCAAGGTTATATCATCATGTCAAAGCCATAGTGCATCAAGCATGTGGTTGAGCTAATGTGTTGATGTAGCATTGAAGATCTATTTGCAAAAAAAAATTCACATCTAATTCAAAATCATGATCTGCTTTCTACATGGACACTTCACGTTAGTTTTCATATTTATATTCCACGACATCTTCCAAGGTATCATCATTTTATATTTCATGTTTCACACTTCTTTTCATTATTTCATCATAAGGTTTCATGACCTGAATGATGTTTTACAGAGGAAAACCATTATCCTCTAACAATAAGCAATTTTTTCTTCCCTATGAGGTGTGTTTGTAAGTTTTTAGGTTGAAGATCAAGTGGACAACAAGATTGGAGAAAAATTGTAAAAAATATCAATTTGCAAAGTTGTCATCCATATTGCAAGAAAATGAAAACAAAGCTACAAAGCGTGTTCTAGGTTTTGAGAAGCTAAGCACTTAGGAGCTAGAAGTGCAGACATCAAGAAATAGAACCCAAATCTTAGTTTTCAAAAACCCTAATAGGGACCCATTCACTAGTAAAGTTGAATGAGTCCTGTGTGACCTAACAAGATCAATTTTTCAATGAGGTACTCATGGTTTTAGCCTCTCAAAACTCCCCTCATTATTGCTATAATATTTTGGAGTCATTTTTTATTGTTATTTATACATTTTGGCCCTCATAATTTAATGAAACATATACATAAGAAAAATTAGGGGTTTATCATCTTGATCCATTCACTTTGATAACCTCCTCTATTTTTCTTCATTTCAATCAGATATATTTGCAAAAGAACATAATATTTATCATTTTACATTAGAGTATTTCTCCATTCAAATCATGTACCTTTGCTTAATTGTGAATCATCGTTACATAGTTTGGTTTCATAAGGTTGTGATTAGGGAACATTGTTATTGTAATTATTTTTACTCAATATAATATACCATACAAACTACAAAGGCAAGGCCATAATATAGAAATGGCCATTGGGCTTGCCAAATTTGATAATAGAATTGTTGTTCTATAATTGCAATGCGAAATTTCTATAAACACAATTTGTTTTACTACGTAGAAGCCTCTTTACAAATATGAGTTTTCCTTGTTTCCCATTTTGGAGCTTTAGAAAAACAATGTGTTGTCAATTGTGCAGAAGCTTATGCCAAAAAAATTCACCTATGTAAGTACCAAAATGCATAAAACTATACATAAAAACATACATAGAAACATAGATAACATGATGACACAACATAGTGTGGGGTGTGCCAAAAGGGGGGATAAAAGTGACGAAACTGATAGATGGGACCAAACATTATGGAAATGGTAGCAAGGAGATAATGACACCATCAGGTCATTTTTCTTGACTCCTATTGGTTGGAAAAAACTAGGCCCCATGGCTTGCATGAGAAGGTATCATTTTTAGAGCTCTTTTCTAGCATGGGAATGGAGGTTGACTAATGTTTTCATTTTTAGTTTATAGAAAGAAGGCATAAAACACTCTATATTTTATAATAGCACGTGGAGGAGTTGGAGGAGAAAACTAACCAAATCGAGGTGAGGGGTACTAACAAATTGGGTTCCAAAGAGTTTTATAACACTATTTGGGTTGCTTGTTTCTTATCACATAGGTTGTTTGGTTCATGATTATTAACACAATAGAATGAAGTGTGTACTATGAAGTACACTATGTATTGATGATTAATAGAGTCCCCCTTTAAGGAGAAATGTGCTATTTGATAAAATACAACCCCATCTATATGTTTGTATATCTACATTTCAAGACAAAGCTTTGGTATAAGCAAAGGAAAGCTTCAAAACATATTGTGTTTCCCAAGGTTCACTACAAAACATTCACCATTGTCAACAAGTTCATTCATTATTGCCAATAACGGCATGAAATTGGTGTTCTTGCTATTTGTAATGCACACCTACATATACAGGCTTAAAAGCCATAAGGGTTTGGGTATTTTGCGATGTGGAGGCTGACAAATGTAGTGTGTTATGAAGCATGCAATTTTTATCACATAGGCTATGTAGGTTTAACTATCTACCTCGAAGATTGGTTGATGTCATTAAGTGATTTTTACAAATGATGGCATGTTTTCAAACTTTGTATCTATGTGAGGACATTCAAAGCTAAACATGTAACAACTTAATTGGTTAGTTACACATGAGCTCAATTTGGATAGTTGTCCTCATTTGTGATACTTTTGGACTGAACATTAAAATTGCAAAATTATAAAACCCTCAATAGAAAAGCACATAATGAACTCTGCATATGAAAACCTCTTTTTGCAAGGAAAACCCTCGTAAACCCATCAATGAATGTTGCCTTTTGGAATGAATATCCATTGAATTCTTGAAATTCCCTAGGCATAATGGCTTATATTTTTGGCAGATATACATACATACCTACTAGATAGCTTCCTACATGTCAAATGTGTTTTGGTAGAGAGAGTGGCCACTCTACTTCAACCTCAGAATGCCTCCAACTCCCTTCCACACTCTCAAGCAACTTGCAAAATAGTGAATGTTGAAAATGGAAACATTTTGGGCTTTATGACCATTCCAAATTATGATTTTCAAAACATGATGACAGTTCTGATGCATATAACATGTGTTTTTGTAGGGAGAATAGCCTCGTCTAATGGGTAGAAGGTAATCTCGCTACAAAATATAGTAAAATCAAGCTATTATCCCTAAAAAATATAGGTCTTGGACATGATAAAATAATCAAACATCTCTTATCCTTGAAAAAGGGAAATACACTATCTTGTGTAAGCAATGCAATTTTGTATGGAGATAACCTTCTGCAATTGGACGTGGCTATTCTCCCTAGAAGAATACATGTCAAAGGCATCATAACATACAAAAATGCATTAAAACTTACAAAACAAACACCGCATGATGGGACAACGTAGTGCAGGGCCTTTCAAGATGGGGAATACAAGTGATAGATTTGGTAGATGGGAGGAAACATTATGACAATAAAAGCAATGAGATAATGCTTGCATCAGATCATTTTTCTTTCCTTCTACCGACTGTGACACCATGATAGGTGTTCGACCATAAAACTTGCTAGCCCATTTAATTCCATGAGAAGCTATCATTTTTACTAAATTATGTGCATCCAGAAGCATTGGAGGTGGACTAATGTGAGTAAGACCTACATTGTTTTTTGAGAAGATGTGTTCAAATATGAGATTGCACAAAATAATTTGATGTTGGAAAACACTTTGTTTTGTGAATTATTTCATTCTGCCAAAATAGGGGTACAAATATATGCCAAAATAAAGATTATGTATTTTAAACAACATGAAAGTCATCTTGTCATATATTAAATCCTAGTTTTATAAAAAAATGATATATCATGGTGAAAAATTTAAAAAATGAAGCTTAAGAAGATTAATGAGTAAAAGGTTCATTAAGAGAGTTGATGAATTTACATTTTGATTTATAGCCTAAATTATTTTCATTCCATATAATTTATTTAAATTAACATGTTATGAATGGAATCCACTTAATCAATATGAATTACATTTTAAACCAAAAAGAAAAATCCTCTTTAAGCATTTGAGTAATCTAGGTAAAATGTTATATATCCATAAATTGGAAAAAAGGTCATCATGACCAAACAATTTGTACTCATTTAAATCTACTATAACATTCATATCTTCAACAATAGGACTAGATCAATTTGATTCATTTCCCTAGTTTGGTTTAGCTTGTGGAGGCTCCTAAGTGAAAGGTGAGTGATTCACCGAGGTCATGGAATATAAGAAATATTTTAGTAGAGATAAATCATTAGGAAAAAGAGGTAATTAGATTTAATACAAAAATACAAAATCATGAACATTAGATCATAAAAATTAGAAAATGAGGTTAAGGTGGTATTAAAGAGCATATTTAAGAGATTTCTATGCAATGACTAAACTGTTAAATAAGCCCTTGTGCCCAAGTGAAGCCTTTTGATTGCCATTTTTCACAATTCGTATAAGAAAGGTATTCCTAAAATATTAAATATATGATGCACTAAATGCTTTTCTAATGCAACGATATTGTAATTTGAAATTCTCTTTAAGGGTTCAAGATGCTTAAAATGAAATCTTCTTAATTATATTTAAAATTTTGTTTCTTCCTATCTTTAGATATATAATATTACATGTCAATTTGGAAGGATTACACATACAAGATGATGGGAAACACTTAGATTTTCAAGCCTAGCAAACTAGAGAGAAGTAAAACTTGTTGACAAAGGTAGAAACTTTTGTAGGAGTGATTTTATCAAGAATATAAAAATAGAATAGTGATTGTCAATAAAATACTGATAGGAGTACAATTAAGGTTAGTTCAAGACCAAAAGAGTTAAATTAGGCAAGATGCTTGGACAAGATTGAGTTCAATCAACTTATGAACTCAAGAGTCTCAATGTACATACCAAAACAATACATTCATTGATAAGTTTGAAGTGATTCCTAACCAAATGAGAAATGCATGAAGCGTCAACATTTTATACTAGTAATATGATCTTATATTATTTATTTTCAGAAAGGTATAGTAATTTCGTTTTTCAATATTTTTGAGAATCTCAACAAAGAAAAAAAAAATCTAATTATTTGACATACAATAACAACATCAATTTTTAATCTTTTGAATAAGCCTATACTCAAGATATCAATAAATTACTATAATATAAGAAAATTAAACAAAAATAATTTATTTGTACAAACTACTCTTCTCATTTCTACAAATAAACTCAATACATTTAAAAATGCATTAACTTTAATTTTTAAAATAAATAATAATTATTAATATAAATAATTTAAAATTTAAACTGAATATATTTTAAAATCAGTATCTTAAATTTATATTTTAAATAATAATTACTTAATAACAAAATTAATTATTAAATAATTATTATGAAAATTAATAAAAATTTAAATCAAAGTCATAGTTTTAGTTGGAGGTTGTTTTATCTTACAATTTAAAATGCAATTGCTCACTAAAATTTAAATAAAAAATATAAATATAATTAATTATAACTATAATTACTGAATAATAGGGCAGCGCATCAATAATGATAAGAAACAATTTTATTAAATGGTACAAAAAAAAATTGATAAAGAGGGTCTTCCCAGGTTTTAATAAACCACAGGAAATTTAATCTTTGGCGAATTTGGCCTGAATGAAATCCACAAGTTGTTGGGTGATGCGGAAGGCCTTGCTCAATACGGAATCGGGAAGAGGGGGATCCGCCCCAAACAGAGAATTGGCGATTATCTGAACTCCAGGAAACTGGCTGCTCAATCCAGCGATGGCCACTGCATTTTTGCGACCCACATTCTGCTGGAAATGCACCAGTGCCTTTGGAAACACAAACACATCTCCCTTCTTCAACGTCTTCCTGAAAAAAGTGTTGTTGGTATCAATAAAACCCACACGAAGCTTGCCTTCGAGTAAAACAAGAACTTCAGTGGCTCTTGGGTGTGTGTGAGGAGGATTTATTCCACCCACTGCGTAATCGATGCGGACCAGTGATATTCCCAACGTAATGAGGCCTGGTATCTAATTAACGTTGGCCGCCGTTACGTTGGAGCCAACTGCATTGTCTGTGTTCCCTGGCTGCCCAAGTCCCCGGAAGAAGAAGTCGTCTGCTGAAACTGCCATTGGGTCTTTGCAAACGAACCCGTTCACCAAAACTGTTTTAAGCAAATTGTTAGCAAGTCCTCTAATAAGAAAATCATATCATGGCACTCTATAAAGTTTATATGAACTCACCTTTGCTTTCCATGTCAGCAACGCAGAAATCTTGCAATGGGTCGGGATCGGCTGCCATGAATGTGTCGCTGTAACAACATATCAACAGAAAAGTTCCCAATGTGAAGTAAATCATGCCATTAGCCATTGTACTAGAGAGACAGAAGAGCTCAGGATATGAATGTGTAATTGAATTGTGTATTACAATGCTTTATATAGATGAAACATTAACTACTCCGCATTGAATAATTCATTTTCTTTATTTTTTTTATTGGATTAGGGACTAATTCATGTTGACGCAGTCCTTTAATTATGTCGGAGTGACTACGTAAGTCCTACTTCATATGGTTATCTGAATATCAAACTCACCACCTACCGTAGGCGTATTCTCGCCATTCATTTAATATTATTGATATTCTCGCCACTCTCCTACTAATGCGGAATTGCTAGACTATATTGGAAGGTTCGGGTCTTTAAAAAGGAAATAATATATAGATTATTTTCAACCGCCTGAGAAATGGCAAGAGACGAAAATTTCTTTCATCTCATGCCGTTAGCCATTGTACTAGACAGACAGAAGAAGCAGAAAGAAGAGCTCAGGATATGAATGTGTAATTGAATTGTGTATTACAATCCGATTGCATGCTTTATATAAATGAGAGATTAACTACTCAGCATTGAATAACTCATTTTTTTAATTATTTTTATTGGATTAAGGACTAATTCATGTTGACGCAGTCCTTTAATTATGTCGAAGTGGCTACCGTAGTTGTATTCTCGCCATTCTTTAGGTAATGTGGAAATGTTAGACTATATTGGAAGGATCAGGTTTCTAGAACGAAAATATATATATATTATTATGAACCGCCTGAGAAATGGCAAACGACGAATATTTCTTAGCTCTTATATTAGCTGATTTTGTAGTTGGACATTGACAAAAACGCCCGAGAAATGGCAAAAGAGGAAAATTTCTTAGCTCTTATCTTAGCTAACTTTGTAGTTGGATATTGACAAAAAAGATTGTTGAAACTTTATATTGTATCTTTCTCGAAAACCTTTTTATATTGGGATCAGATAATCTTTGTTGTGAGCTTTAAAAATAGAGAATATTCTCTAATTAGATTAATATTTATAGTTTATAATATTAAGGATGGCTGTCAATTGTAGTGTTCAGTTGTTCAGTTTATAATGATGTGAGAATTAAATCAAACAAATGAGAGGATGGATTATAAAGTTCATAAAGACAAAGTTTTCATTTTAGAGGATGAACTTAGTGTAGAAGGTAGATTTATTATAGTATTTATGAGAATGTCTCTAGTAAATTGATATTTTATATCTTGATTATTCGAAATGCTTAAATATAAAAGATCTGTTGGACTAGATCATTTAGTTCAAGATATATTTTGAGTTCAAATTGATAAAATGTCATAAGCATATGAAGTATGCCACAATAAAGTTGGAAGGGCATGTTTTCTTGTGGTTAGATTCATTGAAGAAGAACCATGTACATAGGGGGAAAAAATTATTTAATTTTGGGATTAGATCATGATGAATCTCAAGGGTCAATTTATGACGACCAATTCTTAGTGGATATTCTTAAGAAGCTCCAAAAATAATGTGAATGATAGTCATCTATTATAGAACATTAAAGAATTTAACTAACTCAATACTCACATTAGTAATGTGGAAGAGGACACACAAGTTGTCCAAGAATATAATTGGTTTGTGCACCTGAATCTAAGATAATAACTTCTTTCTTGTTAATTAATTCTTTGGAAGAAGTCTTTTAGTTTTTTCTTAAAATAGAAAAGTTGTCACTAAAAAACAAAGTATGCACAACAAACAAAAAGGTAAAAGATAAAAAATCTATTAGATGAATTTATTTATAGACACAAATAAATTACAAAAATCTCAAACACTCAGTAGACCTACCTTGACATCCTCCTTCTGCATCTATACTTTTGGTTGCTTGACATATTGGTCTTGTCTTTCTTTTCTCTAAAATTTAGCTTGAAAAAAGATGTGTATTTTACAAGGTTATTGGAATCTTATTAGGTGTATTTAGAATGAATTTTGGACTTAATAAAATAAAATATTGTGAGTAAGTGTTCTATTCATTAATTTTTAAGATCTTTGGATATTTATGTTTTGAATATTTGGTTATCTATGTTTTATCTCACCAAGATCAAACATTTTCATAAGTTGAATAGAGTAGGTAAATGATCTCCACTAGACTTTTTCAAACTTAACAGTAATGGTTCTTCACATGACAATCGTTGTGTTGTGGGATTGTTGGAATTGGGTGGGATAATGTTGATTTACTTCACTTTTTTCTTCTTTTTGTACGACATTTAGCACCAAGAATAAAATGAATGCTCAATATATCAAAAGAAAGGCTATGAATTAGGGTGGAGCAATAATCTTCTTGGAGGTGGGTATCTTTTGTGGTGCATATTCTATTTTTGTCATGAAATATTGATTTATTTCTCTTTCATGTTCATAGAGAATGAAATGTTGTTGTAAACAATTTAGTCAAATAGACCTCTTGTGTTAATCACATTTAGAATGTTATAGATTGAGAGTAATTGTGTTATACTCAACCTTCCCAATTTATTGAACACCAACACAATGATTTGATTTGATAATTTTGAGTATTTCTTCATTAGAATTTTGAGTTTTATTGGCTTTATAGGTTCTTTTGTTTCTTAGAGATGTTAGATATGTGAAAATACTCCCTAAATTTATATCTTCTCAACATTAATGACAAATAATACTATTTAGAGATATTTTTGTAATCTTTTCTAAACGCTTAAGTGATATATTTTAACTTCTCGATTAAAAAATAAAATTATAAATATAATTAATAGGGATAATTATAAATAGCACGTCCTTTACAAGCAAGCTAGCACAACAATAAAGATACTAAAAAGTTTTATTCAACGATAAGAAAAACTGTCTGGGAAAGACGGTCTTCCAGCGTAGTCTCCTCTTTGTTTTATTTAATTGTCCACAACACATTTAGCTTCAGAATCTTAGGCGAATTTGGGTAGAACGTAAGCCATAACGTTTTGGAGCATACCGCATTGTTGGTGTTTCTTGGCTCCCTAGATGAAGTCGTCAATCAATAGTGAAATTCATCTGCTACATGATGTCACTGACTACAATATTTAATTAGCATAGTAATCCGACAATACGTATTCCCCCCATTCCTTTAGGAGTGTTCACATTTTCTCTGCTCTCTTTCTTGTTGAATAATGTGGAATTGTTAAATCTTATTGGAATAGTAAATAGATTAATCTAAAGTGTTAGGAAATGATAGAGTGAATAACATATCTATTAGCTATATTTAAGTATATTTAGGTTGATGAGGTTAAAAAATATCTTGTCTAACTAAATGTGTAATATTTTAGGCCTCTAGAGGTTACCAAGTTGTTTGGTAAACCTCACGTCCATAGCTCTTTAGGTTGGAAGATTTCCCATCTCACCTCAAAGTTCGGTCAACACTCGGCATCAAGGTTGATGACTTGGTCAAATAGGTTGTTGGTTTGCACTTTCCTAGTGATCCATAGGTTGACACCTATAGGACAATTATCTACTCATTTGTGCCACATCATGGGGCATTTGTAAGTCCACATGATAGGCGGATTGCCTCTTCCTTACCTATAAGCAAGGCTTCCTCATTTGTACATTTAGTTCAACTAAATACAATATTTGATATTGTTCATTCCGCTTGTTTTTTATCTCCATAATTTCTTCTTTCTATAGAAAGTTTGCAAAAGGACAATTTATTACATCTTATGTATTAAATTAGTTATTTTACAATTAGACATTGACTGAGAGATGGTTGAGACTTCATTTTATTTCCTTCAATGAATCTCCTACATAATTAAGTTATTCTTTATAATATTTAAATTTATAATTGCTATATTTTTTTAATATACTATATTGATCTAAGATATTAATCTTCAATTTCTTAATAAAATATAAATCATATTGTATGAGAATATATATGTGGGGATTCATGTTTATAGTGTATAATATCACAGATGAATATTGTTTTTTTAGCTTAGCTTATATTTATTAATATGAGAATAAAAATATATAAATAAATGAGAGAATGGTTGATAATGATTGTATTAATGGTGTTGTAATTTGAATGGATAAATTTAGTGTGAAAGACAAATTCATATAGAATTCATAAAGGAAGGAGAAAATTGAGATTTGATCTCATGGCTACTAAAAAATCTTAAATCCAAAATGTTTGTTGGTATAGATCATTAAACTAAAGAAGTATTTTTGAGTTTAAATCCATACCACACCCTAAACATATGAAGTATGCTATAATGAAGTTGAAAGAGAATTCTTTTGTGGTGGGATTGAATAAAGATGAACATGAATATAGCGACAAAATAACGATCTTAATGTTAGTATGCCAATGGGAGTCATCTATGAGAGAATACATTAAACAGTTTTATTGTCTCAATAAAAACACAAGTAATGTAGAAGATGATGCCAAAATGAAATTTTTGTGTTGCCAATATTTTATGTGGCACAAACCTTTTAGCTTCTACTTAGACTGAATGAGAATTTTTCATCCTAAGGTCTACTTCCACCATTGTAATCGCCCCCACCACCGAGAAAAATAATCTATGATTGAAAGAGGATTTTTACTAGATATATTAGATTTAAATGCCTTGATAGACATTTATGCCAATTTTCAAAGAATAAAAAATAAAAGTCAACTATCTTATATATAACACCATGCACCCATCTATAGGCCCAAGGTGCCTTCTTTTGGAAAAATATAAAATTTTCGCTTGCTTTCATATTTCTCTTCACCACCAATATTCAATATAGTTTAGTAAAATATGTATCTGGTGACACAACTATAATTTTTAGGATATGTATTATTAATTCAATGTTTACATTATATATTATCTTTAGGGAGTAGCTTTTTTACAAATGATACATGAATTACAAAATCAAGGTACACGAGTATGCAAATGAGGGCATTTCAGGGTAGCTAGAGAATGAATATTTACTTAAGCTTAATAATATGGATATTTTGAATGAGTTGTATGATCAAGATATACGAGTAGAGGATGAAATAGTGATTTTATCCATTTTTCAAATGGGTGTGCAATTTATTTCTACAAGTGCTCACATAAAATTACTCAAGCACATACCTTTGATTACATTGTGAAATATGCCATTCATTATACTAGTACATATCATTGGACATTTTATAGAACATTTATAATATTTCTCAAAGATACTTTTTATTCAAAACTAGAATTAAAGCTACCAACTAATATCATAATTGTGTTATGCATATTGTAAATTTTGTATTTTAATATCTTATATTTGTTAGCTACATTATGTGAGAAACCCAAAAACTATTGAATATATCAAAACTCTCTGATTCTCCTCTTAAGGTCTCTCAACATTAATTTGAGAATATATATAGCAACTTTTTTTGATGATGAAAGAAAATAGGGCCATGTACTTCAACATCATTAGATTTGATGGGGCCATGCCTAATATCTTAACTGGTAGTAAGAGGCGACACATTTTGTGGGCTTCGGGAGGAATGAAGATAAGATGAGGATGGGGGTTGAGGATAATGAAGGTAAAGTAAAATGCCTAGAAGATGAAATTGGAAAAATGAAATACAGAATGAAAACTATTATTGAGTACAATTACAAAATGGTGAAGTATAATGCCATCATTATTAATGCAATGACTGAGAAACTGGAAAATTCACATTAGGGTTATCTGATTGTGGAATTGGAAGCTGGTAAGGATAAAAATAGGACTGGGGATGCTAATATCTCTAAGCGGACGAGAGATAATCTAAAGAGGAAGACTCCTCCTATGCCCTAGTTGGTTCATGCCCTGAAGAGGTGCATTTAGGATATGCACAATCTCGAAGCTGGGGCTGCTAAGGCTCAAAATTCCTTAGGTTAGTTGGGGGTTTTTGCTAGTTTTTTGGTTGGGTTTTCTTGGTGGCCCTTGCTGGCCTTGGGTTCATGGTTGTTGTGTTTCTTGGGCTCTTTTCTTTTTGTAACCCTTTCTTTTTGGTTAGCTGTATGTAGGATGTCAAGAATATGAATGATTGATGATGATGTCTATGAAGCATGCTCAATTGTCTCCATGTCAATGTTGAAGGTTGACACACTCCAAACAGGCATTCTAGGCCACACTGTTGAAGAGGACAATCCAACATCTAGTAGAGATGAATGTAGAACATTATCCAAAGATAGGGATATCCCCTCTGAAGATAAAGAAGCCTCCTCCAAATGTTGTCCAAAAGTATCCACAAAAGGGTCAAGGTGTTCCCTTGCAACAACTAAAGAAGGATCTTCTCCATCAAAGAGAAGATGAATGCCATCAATGGTGTCCTACAAATCTGCAAGATGAGAATCCACAAACAAGTCTGAAATACCTATCAAGAATTCATCCAAAGTAGCCATATCTGGAAGACTATGTATGTCCTGCTGCACCGAATCACAAGGAACCCAAACTATGAAAATAAAAGAATCATCAGGTACAACAGTAGATAATTCTGCCAATGCTAGACTATAAGATTCCTCAGCCTCAAAATGTTGACTCATAGATGAAGAAGATGGACCCTATAAATCTAGATTAGGAGCCATAGAAACTGAAGGCTCAATAGATGTCTCTGTAAGAGGAGAAGGAGAAGGCTCTAGGTCATCAAAGCTACCATACCTTTCCCAATCAACAAGTGTTTCAACTATTTTATCTTTGTAGACATGTGAAATTAACATCATGCATAATCATATTCACTCGTCAATTAAATAAAACAAGTTTAATTGATTAATCTCCTAAGGTCATCCATTTAAATTGAATAAATTAACTTTATTTAATTTAAGCCTAACAATATCCTCTTTGATTAAATAAATCAAATATTTACTTAATCAAGTCTAAAATCACCTTCCATCCCCCTTTGATTTAGTTAAATCCCTAAAGCTAAGTCAAATGGGTCAAAACCCGTAATCCTCATCTTAATTAATCTAATCATGATTTATCTAATCCTAATCACCCATCACATCCTCTAGCTTTTCCTACTTGCACAAATAAATCAATTTATTGATTTATTAATTCATCATTTTCTTTCAACTTGGCATAAAAGGAGATTATTCTTCTAAATTTCAATCTCCCCCCAAGTTGGCATGTACATCCAACAACGAATTTATGAGCTCTTACATGTCTCTTACAAAGGTCAAACTCAACATTTAACTCTCAAATTCAAATTTCAAATCTTCCCCTCTTTGGCACATTGACCAAAATGTGCTCATTCCTCAACCTATCACATGTTGACAAGTGGATCCTTCCTATTGGTTGGTTTTTAGTCCCACATCCTCCATGTTTGATATTATTTTATCCTTCTTGGCTATAAATAGAGAGCTTCTCTATTGAATCAATCCTCCACAATCTTAGTATCTTTCTTATACACACATCATCTTGCATCTTGTTCATCATATATTTATAGCATTTCATATCATATTCATCATGGATCTTAGCAAAGGATTGGGAAAGAGCTTCTTTCCACATCAAAGAAGCACGAATCCGCTATGAGATAAATATACTTCATATTTTTCATATGCTCATTTAGCTTGCTTTGGTTATCTTGTCATTCATTTGCATTTTGAAGCAGTGATGTATTATTTCATAGGGATTCCTTATTTGGTTTGCTAAGAACCTACTAATGATGCTAATAGTTGTTTGTTTTGAGTAAATGAAGAATTTGACGTCCACCATCATCAATATGTTGAAACTCTACAAGTGGAACAAGGTAATCCGCAACAAGA
This sequence comes from Sequoia sempervirens, assembly GCA_007258455.2. Classification (NCBI taxonomy): domain Eukaryota; kingdom Viridiplantae; phylum Streptophyta; class Pinopsida; order Cupressales; family Cupressaceae; genus Sequoia; species Sequoia sempervirens. The sequence goes on along the minus strand of VDFB02072274.1, from coordinate 106,425,972 downwards.
TTCTCTCAGAATGGAGGTTCATTCAAGTCTCCATACATCTCACAAAGTTTGGTGATAAGGTCATGAGGGATCTCAATACGATCAGTGGCCATTTTTGTATCAATGTCACAACTACAACCAATTAATCCCAAGATATGCTCTGTCTTTATGTCCCACACAACTCTCTTCCATTTTGATGAAGGTTTAGGAACTAGTTCATAGAGATATGGAAAAATATTAAGCCACCTACAATGTGTTAGGATTCCATCTTGCCAAGAATTAAAGTTCCATTGATATTTAACCTTATTACAATAGGATGTTTTTTGATGCCAATATTAAGCTCCTCAACTTAGTCACACAATAGATGAGTCAAGAGACATAAGCCAAAAAAAGAAAAAGATTAACCCCCAAAATTACCTAATCATAAAAACCCCCAAGCAATATCTTATTTGGCACTTTATATTTAGTGTGTTTACAATTTCCACTTGCCAAAAATAGCGAAGTGGTCTTGATCTTGGTACATGCAAATGCCAGAAATAGGCCACATAATCAAGCAAAATTTTTTGGTACAAAATGAGATCAATCTAGTCATACCACTGAAAAGTAGATGAAAAATCATGCACTTTGAAAAAAAATGGACCCAAAAATGTTATCGTATGAGCAAGATATGAGTTCCCAAAGTTTTGAAAATGAGGACAAAGCGGCAACACCTGTGAGAATCTTCAATTTCTATAAAATCCAGGTAGGAAAACAAAACACTGATTGTACCACTGTGTAGAGCACAAAAAATTAGCCCAAATTAAAAAAAATTACACAAAAAAAGGAGTCAAAATGAGCAAGATCTAGACTTCTGAAGTCGGACTGCCAAAATGAAAATGCAATCTGTGAAGGGGGAAATTTTTTTTTAAATGCTGACCTATTGCTGTTGTCATCAGTATAATGGCCTATATTTAATGGCCCAATGACCATCAAAAGTGAATATTCCTTTTCCAACAGAATATGCCTGGAACAAAATATTCTCACCAAATATTCTCCAGCGGATGGAATCTATCAGAATATGCCTCCTCACGTCGATTGCCAGAATCTCAAACTTCACCGGTTTCTATATGCTCATCAGTGATTGAATGTGCTACCGGTTTTTTGAATCAATTGCTATATTTTTTTCTTTATACCAGCCAACATTGATATGTAAACCTTTGTCAAATTTTTACATTGACCGGTTCATTATTGTGGTGGGGCCCGCTATGGTCATAGACCACATGGCGGAAAGTGGGTGTTCCGCGTGTAGTTGTGGTACTATGTACAATGTACAGAGTACATCTACAGCCTGCGTATGTAGACTTTAAATCCCTCTTTTTTCTTTTCTTTTTTTGATTTTTAATAAAATATTTTACTATAGAAAGTTTGATCAGTAAAAAATGATTTTTTAATAAAAAAATTTCAAAATTTTTCCAATAATAAAATATGATTTTTCTTCAAAAAAATTATACCAACACAATTATAATGACCTAGGAGATTTTACGGTGCCCTGGGAAATTTTTTTTCCCTCACCAGACAATTGGTCCGATCTAGATGATTTGGCAGTCGATCTTAGGGGTTTTAGCCCTTCTAGACACGATGGAATGGTTGTATTTGATCCAAAATGCTCTGAAATTGCAACTACCTTCTGGATCTGACAACCACACTTCAACTTCAAACCCTCATAGATTTGGCATCGTCTGTCCGATTTGGACGAAACAAAAGGAAAAATAAAATTTCTCGAACCTTCCAGACGCAATGGTGAGATTAGATTTGCACCAACAAGCTCTGATATGAACTTGCAATAAAGATCCTCAAAATGGAACACCCCCAAATCTGGTATCTCTCTTTAGAAAAAGACTATCTAATGGCACCCAACCTGCTCTGATACCATGTTAGAATTTTCTATGGCTTCCAAGATCTTGAGACCAAATGGAAAGCACAAAAAGAGAGAAATTAATATGACAAGAATAAACTGTATTCAATGTCAATTATATGAGATGATTTGAGATGTGTTTACAATGAGAGAGACCCTGGTTATATAGCCAAGGTGAGATGCAAGCTGTCATAGGATTATGACAAGTGTCTTAATCATTTGACATGAGACAACTAATCACACTTACCTAGGTTCACATATAGTATTTTTCAAAGGATAAGATAACAACTAATGACAACTAACACCTTCTAGAAAGATTCCTTCCTAGGACCTAAGTAAACTTAACTAACATGTAAATAAGTCCCCTAGTAATGAATTAACTAGGTACAAGACTTTATTTACACCAACAGTTTGAATTCTGGGTTGAGCTTATGTGGTTGATGTAGCATTGAAGATCTATTTGCAAGAATTGTTTCACATCTAATTCAAGATCATGATCTACATTCTATATGGGCACTTCATGTTAGTTTTCATATTTATATTCCTAGACATCTTCCAAGGTATCATCATTTCGTATTTCATGTTTCATGCTTCTTTTTCATTATTTCATTATAAGGTTTGATGACCTGAATGAGGTTTTATCGAGGAAAACCCTTATCCTCTAACAATCAACAAGTTTTTCTTCCCTATGATGTGTGTTTGCAAGTTTCCAGGTTGAAGATCAAGTGGGCAACAAGATTGGAGCAAGATTGTAAAATATATCAAGTTGCAAAGTTGTCATCCATATTGCAAGAACATGAAAATGAGGCTACAAAATTTGTTCTAGGTTTTGAGAAGCTAAGCAATGAGGAGTTGGGAGTGCATACATCAAGGAATAGAACCCAGATATTATTTTTCAAAAACCCTAATAGGGACCCATTCACTAGTAAAGGTGAATGAGTTCTCTGTGACCTAACAACATCAATTTTTCAACAAGGTACTCATGGTTTTAGCCTCTGAAAAATCCCCTCATTATTGCTATAAGATTTAGAAGTCATTTTTTATTGTTATTTATACATTTTGGCCTTCATAATTTAATGAAACATCTACATAAGAAAATTTAGGGGTTTATCATCTTGATCCATTCACTTTGATAACCTCCTCTATTTTTTTTCATTTCAATAAGATATATTTGCAAAAGAACATAATATTTATCATTTTACATTAGAGTATTTCTCTTCAAATCATGTACCTTTGTTTAATTGTGAATCATTGTTACATAGCTTGGTTTCATAAGGTTGTGATTAGGGAACATTATTATTGTAATTATTTTTACTCAATATAATATACCATACAAACTACAAAGTCAAAGCCATAATATATAAATGGCCATTAGGCTTCCCAAATTTGATAATAGAATTGTTGTTCTATAATAGCGATGTAAAAGTTCTATAAGCACAATGTATTTTGCTACGTAGAAGCCTCTTTACAAATATGAGTTTTCCTTGTTTCCCATTTTGGAGCTTTAGAAAAACAATGTGTTGTTAATTGTGCAGAAGCTTATGCCAAAAAAATGAACCTATGTACATACCAAAATGCATAAATCCATACATAGAAACATACATAACATGATGAGACAACATAGTGTGGGGTGTGCCAAAAGGGGGGATAAAAGTGACGAAACTGATAGATGGGACCAAACATTATGGAAATGGTAGTGAGGAGATAATGACACCATCAGGTCATTTTTCTTGACTCCTATTGGTTGGAAAAATAGGGCACCATGGCTTGCACGAGAAGTTATCATTTTTAGAGCTCTTTTCTAGCATGGGAATGGAGGTGGACTAATGTTTGCATTTTTCAGTTTAGAGAAAGAAGGCATAGAACACTCTATCTTTTATAATAGTACATGGAGGAGTTGGAGGAGAAAAATGACCAAATCGAGGTGAGGGGTACTAACAAATTGGGTTCCAAAGAGTTTTAGAACACTATTTGGGCTGCTTGTTTCTTACACATAAATTCTTTCAACATGATTTTTAACACAATAGAATGAAGTGCGTACTATGAAGTACACTATGTATTGATGATTAATAGAGTCCCCCTTTATTGAGAAATGTGTTATTTGACAAAATACAACCCCATCTATATGTTTTGTATATCTGCATTTCAAGACAAAACTTTGGTATAAGCAAAGGTAGGCTTCAAAACATATTGTGTTTCCCAAACTACACTACAAAACATTCACCATTGTCAACAAGTTCATTCATTATTGCCACTAATGGCATAAAATTGGTGTTCATCCTATTTGTAATGCACACCTACATATACAGGCTTAAAAACCATAAGGGTTTGGGTATGTTGTGATGTAGAGGCTAAAAAATGTAGTATGTTGTGAAGCATGCAATTTTCTATATCACACAGGCTATGTAGGTTTAACTGTCTACCTCGAAGCTTGGTCCATGTCATTAAGTGACTTTTACAAATGAGGGCTTGTTTTCAAAATTTATTTCTATGTGACGACATTCAAAGCTAAACATGTAACAACCAAATTTGTTAGTTACACATGAGCTCAATTTGGATAGTTGTCCTCATTTGTGATACTTTTGGACTGAACATTAAAATTGAAAAATTGTAAAACCCTCAATAGAAAAGCACATAATGAACTTTGCATATCAATGAAAACCTCTTTTTGCAAGGAAAACCCTCGGAAACTTGTCAATGAATGTTTCCTTTTGGAATGAATATCCATTGAATTCTTGAAAGTCCCTAGGCATAATGGCTTATATTTTTGGTAGATATACATACATACCTACTAGATAGCTTCCTACATGTCAAATGTGTTTTGGCAGAGAGAGTGACCACTCTACTTCAGCCTCAGAATGCCTCCAACTCCCTTCCACACTCTCAAGCAACTTGCAAAATAGTGAATGTTGAAAATGGAAACATTTCGGGGTTTTTTTCAATTCCAAGTTATGATTTTCAAAACATGATGATAGTTTTGATGCATATAACATGTTTTTTTGTAGGGAGAATAGCCTCGTCCGATTGGCAGAAGCTAATCTCACTACAAAATATGGTAAAAATCAAGCTATTATCCCTAAAAAAAATAGGTCTTAGACATGATAACATAATCAGACATATGTTATCCCTGAATAAGGGCAATACATTATCATGTGTAAGCAATGCAATTTTGTAGGGAGATCACCTTTTGCAATTGGACACAGCTATTCTCCCTAGAAGAATACATGTCAAAGGCATCATAACATACAAAAATGCATTAAAACATACAAAAAAAATACCACATGATGGAACAACGTAGTGTAGGGCCTCTCAAGATGGGGAATACAAGTGATAGATTTGGTAGATGGGAGGAAAAATTATGAGAACGAAAGCGATGAGATAATGGTGGCATCAAATCATTTTACTTTCCTTCTACCGACTTTCACACCGTGGTAGGAGTTTGACAATAAAAATTGCTAGCCCATTGAATTCCATGCGAAGCTATTATTTTCACTAAATTATGTGCACCCACAAGCATTGGAGGTGGACTAATGTGAGTAGGACCTGCATTGTTTATTGAGAAGATGTGCTCAAATATGAGATTGCACAAAATAATTTGATGTTGGAAAACACTTTGTGTTGTGAGTTATTTCATTTTGCACATTGAAAGATGAAGGTTTGAAAGCACAAGGTGGAGTTGCAAGTAGGGGATATATAAAACTATTCATATTCACTTGAGGGGTGAGTAATGAATTGGTTTGTTATTTGTCAAGGGTTTTAAAATTGTAATTGGGTTGCAGGTTTCATAAAACCCTTTTCCAACCTAAAAGTACACATTTTTGGCCTTGCGGTTGCATGAAATGGTTGACTTATGACTTCCCAATACAAGCATCAATTAAAACCTCTATAAAAACATGACAACATTTCATGGCAACTAGGCATCTTTGGAGCAACTTTGCAATATTTGCAAAACAAGCTCTTCTCTCCAGCGTACATCCCCACCTCTTCCACAATTTGATCCACTAAGCTCCATGATGTCAAAAGGTGTAATCAATGTATGATGGAGAGAAGTGCATGTTTTGCAAATGAGAAAGGTACGCTTAAAATTTTCCTAGTTGTCATGAAATATTGTCACTTTTTTATAGAGGTTACTTCTAGAGGTCAGAGGAGAAAACAAGTTTCATATTTGATGTGGGTTTTTTGAGAGCTTTCTTGGGGTGTCATCTACAGATCTTGATGTCAAAAGAAAAATGCACCACAAATTGGTAGGGTGAAAAATATAGCGGGATATATGTTATTTAATTCTGCTTGTTCCAATTCTACTTTGTATGGTCAAGATGTGAAAGCTAATAATTTGTTTGATCCAACTATATAAGATGTCGTGCAATGCAACATGGGTATCTAGCTGGTTGACCAACTACTACCTGTATCTTCCATGTAATGTCCTCACTTGGATAGAGGAATTGAGTCTCCTATACAAGTTAAGGGAAAATATGTTAAGGAGAATAGGTAGAAAAGGGCGAAAGTGCAGTGACATCACATAACATGATTATGCTTATTTCTTTGGTTATATCTTTGGTGTTTGGGAAAAAATGAACATGAATGTTCAATATCACAATCTACAAATAGATATTGAAATTTTTTGTGACTGGCCAGTTCATTTTTATTGAGAGATGTGAGACCTTTTCCTAGTTGGATGCATCTGGAAGGTATCCATTCAACCAACAGTAATCATCCAAAAGCACAATCTTCCCAAGGATCTCAGCATGAGATTTATGAGATTCCTTAAGGGGAAATCTCAAATTAGTCATCACATGACTCCTATCAAGGAATGGTTGCTTGTTGTGTTGAAATTCAACTATAGTGTAAAGTTTGATGATCAATTTTATTACAATTGGTATCAGAGATGGGTCGTGGGTTTGAATCTTGTGGTCATGGTTGGGTAGGGGGATTTTTGGAAGCTCAACACTTCCACCCCTCAGCCAGTGTTGATTGTGTGATCCACAATATGGTTTAACTACCTCCCATGCATCTTATCTAAGACTTGTATTGGGAATTGATAGGTTGATGTTTTTGTGCAACAACGAGGGTAACACACATAGACAATATGATTGTAATGGAAACCTTTTAGTTACTTACATAGTAAGAACCCAGTTAGTTGGTTAGACCTTAGGTAAATTTGGATACTTTAATGTATCCTCCACCTGCAATTATATTGAGAATATGAATGTATTGGAAGCCTTTTGTTTCATAGACAGTAATAATGTGATGAAGTTCACCTTCAAAATATACAATAACTCTTAGTTATAGTATAAAGTGTATTTGAATTTCTTCACATTATTGAAACAAAGACATGTACAAAATAATGGTTGATTTGAAAAATACAATGTGGGTTGTTAGTTGTTTCATTAGGGATATTTAAATCTATACAATTGAGAGCATGAGGAGTTGTAGGTGGGGGATACATAAAGCTAAATAGATTGTCTTGATAAATACAAGATCCATAGATTGAACATATCTCCCAATATATGAATGTGTAAAATATTTTCAAGTAAACATCCTCTGAAATTTTTATTTAATTATAACATAATTATAAGATTATATATATAATTATAGATAGAAACTATAGATATCACTTCACCTAAATTCTAAATGACTTTTAATACCTCTTGTGCATAGGGCTATACTTCATTATAAATCTAAAAAATTCACACATCTTGTCAATGAGAGAGAACCTCTTTAAATATAGGATAAAGAATGGAAATATACTTGAAATACTATTTTTTGGACATATTCAAATGTATCATAAATAATTAATAGTTTAATAGTTTATAAATTATATAATATGTATATATTTTAATAACCTTATATTATGATAATACATAAAATTCATAAGGGTATGATCCTTAATAATATTATGTTCTAACACTCCTAGTTAAAGTTTTTGATAAAGGGTAAAACGGGTTTTACAAGGACCTGAAATCACAAAGTTTTACAACATAAAAGATAAAATAGAGGAGTTCAAAAAAGGCAACCAACTACACAATAGGACAAAACCAGAATAAACTGTGGCCAACCATAAAAGACCAGGAAGGTTAAAAAAAGCCAGCAAAAAAGCCAACAAAAAACCAACCGCGACTATCCCAAATTCTTTAGGACAACCTCATTCTCTACCTCCAAGTTCTTCATCTCATGAACACCCTTTTTAAACGTTTGAATCACCTACAGAGTGGGGGGAGCCTTCCTCTTCAGATTGGCCTTGGTTCTCTTAGAGATGCCAACATCCTCCTCTTGGTTTCTTTCATTAGTATCCTCCAGGTCAACCACCAAAGATACCTTATGGGCTTTGTCCAGTTTCTCAATCATGGCATTGATTATTATGGCATTGTTTCTGGCCATATGATTGTTTTTCTCACTAATGATTTTAATAGTATTTTTCATTTTTTCCATCTCAATTTCAATGTTTCTATTTTTGCTAGCCTGGTTCTGAGTGTCATTGCTAAGATTGTGATCTCTTCGCTTCACTTCTATTTTTTCAATCGCCGCAACCTTGGCTCCCAACTCTTCTAGCTTACTTTGCAGGGCCCAGTTTTTTATCTTTAGCTCATTAATTTCATTGAAAGTCCATTTCAAAAGTTTGAAATGGGTATAGACATTATTTCTAGCTAAATTCAAAACATCCACAAAGGGATCCCTATCAGTGTTGAGACAAGTATTCTCTAGGATAGGAGTGATAGGGGACCCAATTCTAGTAATCCTATCCATTGACGGGTCAGCAGAGGGCTCAAAATTATTAGCACTAGATTCCTTAGAGTTGGGGGAATCTTCGGAGTACAACACAAGGTTTTCAGCCTTGGGATTCTTATCAATAAGGGAGGGGATTTCCAGATCAGGCACAACACAACCTTTGATAGTAAGAGGGTTAGGGTTTTTCTTGCCTGAATGGGCAGCAGGCAGACTAAGGACAGTTCTAGCCGGACTTGAATTGGGAAAAAACCTTGAGCAACTAGGTTTAGTATTGTCATCCTCAGAGTCAGGGGAGGCATATTTTGGTAATGCTTGAAAATTAATCTAATCAGACCAGTATGTAAAAAAGGGAATCTTCTAGGGCTTTTTTGGTGGTCAGCCAGACTTTTCCTCAAAGAGCAGCAAAGAAAGTAGGGGAAAAAAACCCTTACCTTGTAGCGGAAATGGTTAAGCAAGGGAAAGTGATAGACGTAGACCTTGGTGAAATGACCATCCACAGTTATGTACTCCATGATGATACGTAGGACCTTTCTCTATAGGGATTTTATGGTGTCGGCATCAAAGTAGCTATTAGCAATTTTTAGCAATTTCAACTTTTCTTTCTCTTTTTTAGGAAATCTGACGATGGCATCGTCGAAAAAAACCCTATCCCTGAAAAACTTTTTCCCTTCATTCAACATTCCCATCACTTCAGCTATCAGGTTTTCGTTGAGCTCTACAATCCTACCAAAAAGGGTAAGATTCCCATTATCCCAAATTTTCTCAAAAAGATCTGTAGCCTCTTGACTGGAACCATGGAGCTTCTCCAGGAACGGAAGTAACCCCCCGCTTTTAACCTTATTCCAAGTCTTTACATTTCTTGTGTGCATCTCATAGTTGTCCAGCTCAGTTCTTTTCCTATCTCCACCCATCTTAGCAAACACAGTGGGGCACACCGACACAATATCTTCACTAGAACTAGTCCCGCTAAATCTAAGAACCCACAAAGTGTGCCAATCCACCTTGCAAACTAAGCAAATAAGCTCGGTCCCATATAATCTAATGATTGTTATGTGATAACTCCATCTTGTCCTCATTAAAGAGATGGCATGTCTCTTGTCCATGTAATTTATCATAATTCAATAAAGTGTAGACATTAACACTTAGATCATTAAAGTTTAGCCAAGCACTTTGATCATTACTCCTAACCCCTTCATTGGCAAAAAAAATTGCCACAGTATTAGCTTCTCTATAGGCATGTGAAATTTTTATTTTGTCAAACTTAGCAAGAGTCGAGGTGGCATCATCAATCCAAGATTTAATTTTTGCATGAGGGGGAACTTGCCACAAAGGCAGTCAACAATATTTTTGGAGTCACCTTCAAGCCGGAGATTTTTAAAGTTAAGACTATGGGCTAAATTTATAATATGAAAAGTGCCAGCAACCTCAGCCAAGTGATTGGTTTGGGACCCGAGAGGAGTGGCCATAGCACCAATAAAGTTTCCAAAGGAGTCCCTTATGACTCCACCACATCTCACCGCCCCCGAATTACCTTTAGCTGCTCCATCAAAGTTAGCTTTAACCCAACCATTAGGTGGGAAAGACCAGCGAACATCCTCTCTATCCTTCTTGGCTTTTTTAGGGGCGCAAGGCAAATCAAGACTAATATTCCATTCCTTGGCAACTAAAAGGTCATAAGACGATTGAGCCACTTTCTCATAATTACTAACCTTCTAGGGGATGGCATTGACATTCTCTTTCAAGAATCTGATAATTCTATCAAAAATAGTATCCACCGGAGCTTCTTTGTCTCTATAAATTCTATTATTACATTCTTTCCAAAGACTCCAAGCAACATGAGGGAAAGAGAAGTCCCAAAGAAACCTGAGAATAGGATTATGAGTTAGAGCTTTCCATTGGAGGAAAGAGTCTTCAACAGATGAAGGAAAAACCCAAGAGAGATGCCAAAAGCTAATAATTTTTTCCCAGATTGAGGCAGCAAAAGGACAATGAAGGAACATATGACGCACTGACTTTGCTTCCCTATTACAAAGAAAGCATCTATTAGGTATTTGAAAGCCTCGTTTACATAGGTTATCAATCGTTAGCACCTTATTTTGGAGAAGGATCCAGAAAAAAATGTTGATTTTAGGGACCAAATGTTTGAACCAAGCCTTCGACCAAAAGGGAGGAGAGCCCTGGGAGGAAGTAATCCTGGAAAAGGTAGACAAAACTAAATAGTTTCTCGATGGTTCATTGATCTAGACAAGACGATCTTCCAACTTATCAGAGCAGAGTCTAACAGCCAATAAAGATGACTGAATAGGAGCAAGAGCCTGACTGATAAGACTCTGATCCACCCATTTTCCATTCATTCTGTAGTCTTTCACATAGGATCCAAAACAAGCTTTGCAATTCTCAGCCCACCCACTAAAGGAATCAATTTTTATAAGGGGCTCCTTGAACAACCATCTGTCCTCTCAAAATCTAGTTTGGTTTCCACTTCTTACTTGTCAGCCAATTCCTAAGTCCACAATATTTTTCCCAATAATCAGATTATTCCAGCAGGTAGAACCTCTAGGAAGAAGATGTGAATCCTTTAGCATAATATGAGAACAATTGTTCTCTAAATATTTACTAGCTAGGATATCAGTCCATTCACATGAAGATGAGAAAATTCTCCATATTTGTTTTGCTAGAAGGATTTTGTTGACCATTATGATTCTTCTAAGACCAAGTCCTCTTGTCTTTTTTGGTCTACACACTAGATCCCATCCAATTAAAGGAAGTCTATTATTTTCTTCGACACCCAACCAAAGGAATCTTTTTTGAATATTTTCTATGGCATCCGCAAACTTAGCAGGAATCTTGAAGAGGCTTAGAGCATAGATCAGAAAATTCTGTAGGGAAACTTTGAGGAGTTGAAGTTTTCCCGCTTGACTTAGCAGAGCACCGTTCTAGCCATCAAGCTTTTTGATAAACCTCTCAACTAACAAAACCCAAAAGGATTTAGGAGGTTTAAGGCTCAAGGGTAAGCCAAGATAGGTGGCAGGAAAGGAATCCACCCTACAACCAAGGATTCTAGCAATTTTGGTCTGTCTATGAACCGGGGTGCTGAAGAATAATAGATAATTTTTTTTATTATTAATCAGTTATCCAGATGCTCTCCAATATTTATCAAGCAAAGATTTCATAGTTTTACCTTTCAAGACCGAGGCTTTACCCAACAACATAGTATCATCAACAAATTGTTGATGAGAGAAAACCATGTTACTTGAGGAAGGGTTAAGACCACAAAGGGATCTGTTGTCAATCAGCTTTTTCAAGTTTCTTCCAAGACTCTCAGCCATGATAGTGAATAAAATAGGAGAAATAGGATCACCCTGTCTTAGACCTCTAGTACTTTGGAGAAAAGTAGTTGGGGATCCATTGACCATGACATAAATAGAAGCAGTAGACACAAGTTGTTCCACCATTTGAAGAACCCTATTGAAAAATCTAAAGGCCTTTAAAATCTTAAATAAGAAAGCCTAGTCAACTCTATCATAGGCATTAGATATGTCAAGATTTAATAGGAAGCCTTTAGTCTTAGATTCCACCAAAGAATGGATGTTCTCATGCACAGTGTATACACCTAAAAATGGTCACATCACAATAGTCTGGTAATTAATTAAATATTTTTAATATTTAATTAAATCTCTGAATTCAATCTGCATATAAATAAATCTAAATAATTTATTTATATTGTTCATTCTTTCATTTCGATTAAATAAATAAGTTTATTTAATCACTTTTCTTAGCCATTTCTTAATTAATTAAGTAAACAATGATTTGTTTATATTAATTATCATATAATCTTGGCTTGAATATTTTATTCAAATAAATATTAAATATTCTTCTCTTCTAAAAATCCTCTAAATTTCATTCACAATTAAATATTCCAAATATTTAATTAATTCTTCTAAAGTCTATTCGCAATTAAATATTTCAAACATTTAATTGAGTCTTCTATATTTCTAAAATCAAATATTTCAAAAATGTTTTAAATCCTCAAACTCACATAAAATTAAATAAATTTATTTATTTAATTTGTATTATCTATAACAATCGTGAAACAACTTCAAAATAGAAAATTAACAAATTTCTCTGTTTCTGAGCAAAGTTGTTCTCATGGGTTAAAGACAAACCTCCATTCTTCTCTCCAACCTCCCAACATCTTCCATCTTCCTCTCAACCTCTCCATCTCTCACCATTCAAATTTACCAGATAATCTTATTGCTATTGGTCTTTTCCAGCCAGGCTCTTGCCTATAAAAATCTATAAAAGGGACTGCTGGGTCTTTGAAAAGAGAGAAGATTTTGTACGGGAAAACTATAGCCAATCTGCAATAGCATAGTCTTCTAGCATCCATAGCATTCCATATTTTAGCATAGCATGTCCCAACATATCAGCATTCCATATCATGGCCTATCAACCTCATATCATAGTTTCAATGGCATTCATAATCCACAATCCCTATGCATAATCTATAGCCCATGTGCATATCCGTATACCAACATTTCACTCCACCAGCATATAGGATAGAGAAGTACTCTCCCTTTGCATACTCATTCTACAGGTTTCCATTCTGAGAAGCTATGTTTATACAATCTGAGAGCAGAAACTTCAAGCAAATCACTGGAGATAGAGGACAATAGAACAATTCTGAAGAAGCTCTGTTTGATTTCATTGATTTCAGTTTATTTAGCTTTCTTTAGTTTAATGTTGCATTGGTGTGTTTTTGTCATATTGTTTTGATGCTAACATTTCCCACACACATTTTTTGCACCCACCGTGGGGCTACTGCCCCAATTTTAACATCTTTGCGTAGATTTTTTAGACAAGTTACGGCTAGAAGAGTGTATTAGTGTATCAAACATGCTTCAATGCATATCACACTCAGTTTAGTGCTCTTTTACTCTGTTTTAGCATTCATTTTAGGTTCTTCAGTACCCACGGAGGATTCTACAACACTCTTTGAAAATTCCACAGTCCTCTTTGAAAATTATATAGTGCTCTTTAATGATTCTGTAGTGCCCTTTAATGATTATGTAGCGCTATTTGTTGTTTCCATAGAGAATTTATGTTTTAGAACTCTTGATGTATGTTTTAGTGCATTTCTTTATCTTAGCATAGAATTTGTTAGTCTACAAATGTAATCTGTGACTTAAGTAAAATTTGACTGGATGCGACGCGACCGTGGCCAGTAAGAGCTTTAAAAATAATAATAAATGAAACAATCCTAGGATAGTCACTTAATTCAAAAATAAAGCAATCCTAGGATAGTCACCTCATTTTCTATTTTGGACTAAAAAGAACTCCATGTCTTGCAATCCTAGCATAGAAAACTGTTTATTTGGGCTTAAAATTAAACTCTTGCTTGCTATGATTAAACGGTGATAGGCCTATGCTCTCCCCTTAACTGGGTGATCAAAATTCCAGACTCATTTATTCTATTTCATGCAATTTTAAGCTTTGTTAAAACCTTTTAGAAGGCTTGCCATAGTGGGAAAAAGTACTCACCCTACAGGAATGACCTAAGTGAGAACAACTAAAGCCAATTTTTCCAACCCACTTTAATCAAATATGGATGGTTGATGAAAATCCCATTCGACGGTAGTGTGCATTGATAACCATCCCCAAAGCCTTTGTTCTAAAGTTTGGGAGGTCTCTCGAGGGAGTATATCATTTTCCGCACCAAATGGAAACCCGTATTACAAACTTTAGAACTAGTGGCTAACTTGTCAGTTTCCGAACACCTTAATTCTCACAGTGCAAGGGGACGAAAGAATCTGCCCCCAAGATACTCAGCATATAACTACCATAGACCCTAACCATTGACTATTTCTCTTTGGTTAAGACTTGGAAAAGAAAAAAAAAGGGGCACCCTTTAGGGGGTGACAAGGCTGTGTGAGCTAACGTAGTTTTAAGATGTGGGCTATGAAATTATTGGTGACCTTTAGACCATAAGAGTGGATCTGTTTACTTTATTTTATCATTGGTTTTCGAAACAACTATTCTACAACTTGCTTGATGTGTCTTCGAAACATTAATTTAGTAAAGATCATCCAAAACTCACAATTACATTGGTTACTCTCATGTTAAGAGATTGGAAATCCACAACCTTTGTTAAGAAATCCATTCTAAAATGAATCAAAAATCCAAAGAAACCACTTAGTTACAAGAAACTATTGAAGAAAAGATGATTCTTGTACCAAATTCAAAAGGTTTTACTTAAACATAGAACCTTTATCCATCGATATCACTACTTTATTAGAGGTTTCACTGACGATTATGCTATAGAACCGTTATACTCACAAGCTTTCTTTCAAAGAAGAGCCCTTTCACAAAGGCACAACCACAGTCAGCGTATTCATTCTTATTATATTCCCCAACCTACAAATGAATATTCTACTCGTCCAAATCAATTTTTGTAATAGAGAACTCGATCACATTAGGTATTTATCACAAATCCATCTTTTTACGAAGCTACAATCAAACTTTATAAAGTGCAAGATCATTTTTTTTCTTGATCTTTTGTTTAATTTCCCACAAACAGGATTTTCATCCTTTCAAATCAGGGAAAACATGAGCTAAAAACTAGAAATATTTTAAAGTCAGAGAATCTTCATTCTATCCTAACTTTCATATCCATCAAAAATTGCACTATTTCATTATTTTGATCAAAAGTTAGTAGAATTTGGGGCAAAGCTTATGCCTATTGTCATGAGATCTCAAAAGCACATAGAAAAATACCAAAGAGAAAGTACCACAAAAAAAATGGGTGATAATAGTGAGAAAGAAGAGAATCCATTTCATACTAAAGAGATAACAGAAGAAAAGCTTCAAGAATCAAAGCAGGATCCCCAATTCCATACTCTTATGGAAAGGATTTAAGAACGAAACAAAGAAAGATATTTTCTTTCATTAGCTAATCAAGGAGCTAAGTTACCTTTTGATTTTGATATAGAAGGGATTAAAGAGAATCCTAAAACTCCTCCTAATGATTTTAGTGCCCTTACTTAATAGATAAAAGAATTACAAGGGAAAATAAAGGAAATGCAAGGGGGTGCAACAAAGAAGTATGTTTTGGATGACATATGTCCTTATCCATTTGATAGGAGTCTTCAAACGACTCCTTTTCCAAAACATTGTGAAATCCCTAAATTTGATAGGTACAATGGGAAAACTAACCCCATTGAACATGTGAGAGATTTCTGAAATGAGTCTAGAATTTGCTTATGAAGATACTTACTTAATGCGATTGTTTCCATGAAGTCTAGGTGGAAAATCCGTGGAGTGGCTTTTAAAGATCACTCCCCCCATCAAAATTTTTGAGGAGTTAATAAATAACTTTATATCACAATACTCCTACAACATCCAACACCAGATAACCATGCTTGATCTTTGTAAAGTGAAACAAAAAGTAGGGGAATCTTTCACTACATTTTTGCAAAGGTGGAGAAGGGTGGTTGCATGATATTCCCATCCTATTCCTGAAAATGAAAAGATGGATATCTTCATCAATAGCCTAGATCAAGAATTAAGCTACAGGCTTAATCTTCATTGTCCTTCTAACTTTGAAAAATTGATTGAAAACACAATCACCATTGAAGGGGCCTTGGTGAAAAGAGGAGTGATAAAACTTGATAATCCAAGTTCATCCAACCATAACAACAATGATAAAAAAAGGTTTTGGAATATAAATAAAAATGTTGTCAATGATGGTATAGTGGATGCAAACAATCTACGAACAAGATCATCTATCTCCAACCTATCAAGTGCTCCACGAAACAACAAACAAGGAAATACCAACCAACTAGGAAACAACAATCAACAAAGACAAAACTCCAATCAAGAAATCATGACCAATCAAAACACGAAGGATAATAATGGTAATTTCAATAACAATATTGGCAATACCCAAACATCAAATCCATCCAGACCTTCATTCTTTTCAAATCGATGGAATTTTACTGCTTTGGGTCAATCTCTTGAATCTGCTCTCAAGGAGCTTCTCAATAATAAGGTTATCGCCTTACCACCACAAAGAGATTATGAGCCACGAGTCAAACCACCATCATGGAATGACTCGTATTATTGCAATTATCATCGATGTAAAGGTCATAGAACAAATAACTATCAAGCCTTGTGAAATCTAGTACAAGATTTAATTGACAATGGTGCCATCATGATTGAAGGACATCATACCAATGACGATCATCAAGCATTCAAAGATCCTTTACCAAACTATCAAAAGGGGGAAACATCAGATACCAAAGTGAAAAGCATAAATAATGTTGAAGACAACATAATCCGCCAGATCTATGCAGATGAGCAGCTCGTTAATGTTATCAAAATCAAGGAAAAACAAGAATATCAATAGGTAAATGTGACTACAAGAGGACAAGAAAAAGTTGTCTTAAAAGGAAGTTCATCTAAGGTAGCTATTCCTCCTCCAAGTCATTATAATCTAGTTGATCAATGAGAAAAACATCAGCTCAAATCTCCATCCTTGAACTTCTCAAAATATCCCCCATACACAAGAATATTTTAGAAGAAGCTCTTGTAAACACAACCATCGACACTGATCTAGATGTAAAAAAATTTCAAGCCATGGTGGGAAATTTTTCTTCCCCCACTTGTCTTTCATTCTCCAAAAAATATGATTCCTCCATGACACATCTGCATAATTCATCACTTTCTTGAAGTCATGATCCATAAACACCGAATCAGACGTGTCTTGATAGATAGAGGAGCCAGTTTAAACATTTGTACCTTAAAGCTAATACATGCCTTAGGAATGTCAGAAAATTCCATTGATCCACGAAGGAAAATAACTATCAAGGCATATGATGATGAAGAAATAGCTTCTAAAGGACTAATAATGCTACCTATTAGAGTGGGACCTGTTGTGAAAAATACCTTTTGTCAGGTTCTAGATCATGATCTTTCCTATAACATACTTTTGGGTCATCTATGGATTCATGATATATAGGAAGTACCATCAACATACCATCAATGCCTCAAGTTTATGTATGATGGACAAGAAATAACTATACAAGTTGACTACAATAGCACCCAAACTTGTTCAAATCTCTGAGCAACTCAAGACACCTTTGTGTCGCACAATAGGGAGGCTCTTACTGCTTCTTCTTCCAATCTACAAGGCAATTGCAAGAATTGACAAAGAATCTTGACACCAAGCTAAATTTAAAAGACAAAGGAGTAGGCGAATATTCTCTATGCCTTTCTAGCTTACCTCCTTCTCTGAGGTCACATGGTCAGCGAAACCTATCAAATCAAAAGATCACAATAGCCTCTACATCCCAAGCTTCTGTGCCAATCACAAAGTTTGATGGACAATTCATTAAAGCTAAAACTACCAAGGAAGAAGCTGAAGATACGGATATCCTAAGTTGGATATACAAAGATGGAGATGAATCTCTCTTGCACATCAAGTTACCTACCGACCAATATGGCAAAGGGTATACTATCATGCAAAGAATGGGCTATGAAGGAAATGGTCCTATAGGAAAAAGAAAAGAAGGAATCATTGAGCCAATTCAACCTATTTCAATACATCCAAAAGATAAAACAGGACTTGGATATGGTAAAGATACAGAAGAGTCAACTTCACAGTGAGCACATCAAACTCATGAAGGAGAATCAATTTCTGATAAACCCCATGAAGATGTCACTCTAAAAAAAAATTATGAATCAATTTTCCAATTACAGAATCGATCAGACACTGATTCTAATGAATATGAATGGGATACCATCTATAACGATGAATTTTGGAGAGACAAACAAGTTGATACCATACACAAATATGCACCTATTCTCATACAAGGAGAAAGGTTGCGAACAAAATCACTTGAATTTGAACCACGATATGATGATTACTCAAATGAGGATGATTTAGATTTTAACAAGATTGATAATTGACAAGAGAATACCATTATAGACTTTGTCCATCATGAAAATGACAACCATATCATGACTTTGATAGCTCAATACCTTACCCAACCTAATGATCCCATACCTTTAGTCTATTCGGAACTTATTGATTGGGACAACGATGCACCTATCCATATCCCTACATTCCATGATGATGAGGATATTGTAAATTTCCTTTGTTCATCTAATCAAGAAAACAAGGGTTCCATCAAAGAATCTCATAATCAAAATTTTGATAGGGAGGGTGTCAAGTCTCTTAGTTGTAAAATAAATGAACTAAAAGATAGATCTATCGGTGAAAACCAAAAAATGGCAGTGGTAGATCACAACAAGAGAAAAATAAAGATCGAATTCGATGGTGAAAACCTTTTTGAGGAACTGAAGGATGAGAAACTTGACACTCTTCCCAAACATTATCAAGAAAGATCTTCTATTTTGATTGAGCCAATGGAATCAATCAACATATGTACAAAAGAGCAGCCAAAAATCTTGCAACTTGTAGCATCATTAACAGTGGGAGAAGTACTGAAATTTATAGAGTTCTTGAAGGAGAATCAAATCAACTTCACTTGGTCATATGCCAATATGCTAGGGTTAGATCCTAATCTAATAATACATCATCTATCTATGAACACAGGGGCAAAACCTGTGAAACAAAAACTTAGAAAAATGCATTCACATGTTGCATTATTGGTTAAAGAAGAGTTAAAGAAACTTTTAGATGTTGGATTCATTCGATCTATTGACTATGCAGAATGGATCTCTAATATCGTACCCGATTCAAAAACAGACGAGAGGATTATAATTTGTACAGATTTCAGAGATTTGAACAAAGCATGTCCCAAAGATGACTTCCTTTACCAAACATAGATATGATTGTTGATTTAACTGCTGGCCATGCAATGTATTCATTAATGGATGGATTTTTAGGATACAACCAGATAAAGATTGCACCAGAGGATCAAGATAAAATAGCGTTCACGTTCCCTTGGGGTACCTATTGTTGGAATGTCATGCCATTTGGGCTTAAAAATGCAGGAGCGACTTATGAAAGAGCAATGACCACAATTTTCCATGACATGATGCATACATTCATGGAAGACTATGTGGATGACTTATTGGCCAAATATAACACAAGAGAAGGACATCTAGAAATCTTGTCAAAGATCTTTATTAGAATGGAGAAGTTCAATGTTTGACTCAATCTAAAGAAATGTGTCTTTGGCGTTAAATCTGGAAAACTCCTGGGATACATTGTTTCAAAAAAGGGCATAGAGGTTGATCCAAAAAAAGTACAATCTATAATGGACATACCGCCACCATGAAATATTAGTCAGCTTTGATCACTGCAAGGATGACTACAATCCATCAGGAGGTTTATAGCTCAACCGGTAGACAAAAGCTCACCATTTACATATCTATTGCATAAAAATGTCCCATTCAAATGGGAGGAAAAGTGTGAAGCAACATTTAATCAGATCAAGAAATATCTCATAAATCCACTAGTCCTAATTCCACCAGTTCCAGGAAAGCCGCTCATACTTTATATTTCAGCAACAAAAGTATCTTTGTGAGCATTACTAGCACAAGAGGATTCTACAGGCAAAGAAAGGGCCATATACTATATCAGCAGAAAAGTCATGAATTAAACTACACTTTCATTGAAAAAGCTTGCAAGCCTAACAGTAGTTTTGGTTGCCAAAAGTTGTGACACTATATGTTGCCTCACACAGTTAATTTGATAACCAAAATTGATCCACTAAGATACCTCTTAAGCAAAGCTACCTTAACAGGAAGACTTGCAAAATGGGTAATGATCTTAAGTGAGTTTTGCATTCACTATGTAGATCGAAGAGCTATAAAAGGATAGGTCATCGTAGATCAATTGGTCAAAGCACCTTTATAAGAAGAAAACCCAATGCACATTGAATTTCCTGATGCAGACGTCTTCACAGAAACATTTAAGAAATCATGGACATTGTACTTTGAATGATCTTACATGCAACATGGCTCGGGGGTAGGGATTCTTTTTGTCACACCTAAAGGACATACCATTCCAAAATCATATCGATTGATGTTTCCCTACACAAATAACATAGTTGAATATGAAGCATTGCTCACAGGGATGAAGATAGCATTGGAATGGCAGATTACATAGCTGCGAGTCTATGGTGATTCACAACTTGTCATTAATCAAATCAATGATGATTATCAAACTAAAGATGATAATTTGCTACCTTACAAGAACATGGTGGATGATTTTAAAAAGTATTTTGTGGCAATCAAGTTTTCACAAATCCCAAGGATTGATAATAAAGCTGCAGATGCAATGGCTACAATTGCTTCCTTCTTACAATTATTAGAAAATAAAAAATGGTATGAATTCTTAGTGGAACAATTGTTTTCTCCCACCTATGATAATCCTGAGACCCAAGTCATATGCCATTTAACCGGTTCTGATTCACCTTTATATGGCAAGATTTATATCTACCTAAAAAATAACATCTTACCTCTGGATTTATCCCAAAACCAAAAAAGGAATTGCATACGCCAATCATCCTACTATACCTTGATCGCCAATATCCTTTACCAATGTGGTCTTGATGGTATGCTCCTTCGATTTCTCGAATGTGAAAAATCTGAACAAGCCTTACAAGAGGGTCATGGTGGTATTTGTGGAACTCATTCAAGTGGTTTAACCTTAGCCAAGAAACTTGTTAGAATGGGATATTATTGGCCTACCATGGAGAGAGAATCTTTTACTTTTGTCAAGAAGTGTTCTAAATGCTAGATCCATGGTAATCTTATTCATGCACCTGCACAGGAACTGCAACCTTTCACTTCGACATGGCCTTTTTCTTAGTGGGGACTAGATCTTGTTGGAAAAATTCATCTTTCATCATGAAATGGGCATAAATTCATCACCACGGCTACAGATTATTTTACAAAATGGATCGAAGTTGTTCCTTTGACAACCGTGACTGGTAAACAAATCTCTTCATTTATCCTGAATTACATCATCTGCCGATATGGAATTCCTCATTCTATCATCACTGATAATGGGAGGCCTTTCAAGAATTAGGATGTTGACAAAATTTGTGAAAGATTTCACATCCAACATAGGTTCTCTACACCTTACTATCTACAAGGAAATGGTCAAGCAGAAGCTTCAAACAAAACAATCTTGAAGATCTTGAAGAAAATGGTAAATGATGCAAGTCGTGACTGGCATGTCCAGTTAAATCTAGCTTTGTGGGCATACCGAACCAGCATTCACACACCAACAAGAGCTATCCCATATGCCTTGGTATATGGAGTAGAAGTGATCTTACCATTAGAGGTTGAAATAAATTCACTTAGGGTCTCACTCAAAGGATTGATAAATGATGAAGACTACCGAGTATCTCGTCTACAAGAGCTAGAATTGTTTGATGAAAGACCTCAACATGTAGTTGATCATTGAAGGGTTATCAACAAGTTATGTTCCATAGCTACAATCACAGAGTTAAACCACAAACATTTCAAGTAAGTGACTTAGTCTTGAAATAAAATCCACGCAATCAGCAAGACATAGAAAAGAAAGGAAAATTTGAACCAAATTGGCTTGGTCCATTTGTCATCATTGCAGCATATGGTTCAAGAGCATATCAGTTATCTACGTCAGAAGGGGACCTGTTTGAAGAGTCGATCAATAGCATTCATTTGAAGAAGTTCTATGTATGAATCATAAATATAATAAAATAAAATAAAATAAAAAATCAGAAAAGTCATAAAAAATACAAAAAAATTAGAAAAAGTCCTAAAAAATACAAAACAAAGTCTAAAAAAGTCTTGAAAAAAATACAAAAAAAGAAAGAAAAGGTCCTAAAGAAATTCACATGATCTAAAAAGGTGCAATAAAAACAAGTGAAAACCTAGAAAACAAGCACTACTTGTAATCAAAATGGGCTCCTCTATCTATTAGCTTATGTCTTGCATTCGCTTTACGACATCATCTATCCATATCTATCATTTGTACATATCTATCATATCCATATCATGCAATGGGAATCCTTGTGTTTCATCATGGCTTGATGAAATTTGTACATATCCATAATATTTAGGTTGTGTTTACAGTGGTGGCAGAAACATAGATTAAAACAAGAGAGGGGCAATGAGCTTTTAGAACATCACAAATGGACAAATGACGGTTTGCCAAAATGCAACATACATTGACGCATCAAATCAACCACAACACCCAAAACGATCACTCAATGCCAATGACATCAAACAACATGGTCAAAACAGCGTTAATGAAAACACAAACATCAATGTTGATAACCAAGTTGGATGATCTTAATCTAAATAATGTTTGGAATACTTTAGGAAAATTTTGAATTGTTGGTTGATATTCTATCATATCTCTGGAGCAATTCGATGATGTATTGAACTAGAAAAGTAAAGAAGGGGTATGATTTTTTTTCTTTGTCTGTTGTTTGTGAGTGAATCATTAGTACTATGCAAATTGGTCGCGAGACATGCTCTACTATGTATCATTGATGAAATTTCAGAATTTGCATGGGAAATAGGTTAACTCTTATCTATTTTTGCAAGCGATACTCAGGTCATCTCAGTTCAATTATACCTAGATGATTGTATTATCTTGCTATATCAAAAATCATGAAAGCAATACTCGGGTCATCACTAGTGCTAACATACCCTTTGATGCTTGTATTAACTTTCAACATTTCAATACTCTATGATGACACAAAAATCACAAATAAGCTCTGAGAATGGCAATATTGTACAGATACCCTACATGGTTAGTATAGATTATATTCATTTTAGAATCTGCATTTTGCATTTATAAGAAAGTTGGAAAAGTATCAAAGTTTCATATCTTTCCAATAAATGACTGAGTACATTTTGACATTCATAAAAAAAATAAAGCATACATCATAATCAAAATATTCATGGGCATTCATAAATTGTACCATCCATCATTTCACATTCATATTCATAAAATCATTCATCAATAGATTGCAATCATATCATAACATTGCACTTTCATTTTCATATCTAAAAATCATGCATATATATACATCATGAGCATTAACATCGTGAAACCATCACATAAAACATCATGCATATAGAAAATAGACGTACTCATCGCACGAACAAATCATTGCTGGATATCATATTATCTCAAAAATCAATGTTAAAATATACAAAGATGTTAGCTATACATGACATAACATCATCCAAAATGGGATCATATCAATGTGTATACAAACGTCTCAATAGAAAATTGATAACAAATCATATAAAAAAGCACTATGAAGTGCTATCCTCTGATGGTGCTGGTCTGGAACCTGTATCACTTGCACCTGATGGACCTGCTCCACCTACCCCTGATGACCCTCTTGGAGATAATAGCTGCGATACACCCCTGCTAGTAGCCCAAGAGCGACTATGTGTAGACCAAGACTGTGTATAACTCAATCTCTGCCCAGGTGGCACTGCATCATGGTATCTGATCCTATAGAACTCTACCTCCCGGATGGCTCTTGTTAGCTCTCTCATCATGCCACCTGTTGCTACTCTCTGCAGACTGTCAGCTAGGGCCATGGCCTCTTCACCTTGTCGTCTGGATGTATCTCTCTTAGCCATCACTATAGTCAACTATCCCTGTAGCTATGTAACCAAAGCATGCGCTTGTGCTAACTGACCCTGTAAACTCTGCACTCTACTCTCCAAGGTAGCTATCTGACTCAGCACCATTGGATCTACTAAAGATGATAGAGTTGAATGTCTCATCTGCGGTCCACCTCTGCCACCTCCTCCACCACTATCACCCCCAGTCTCCTCATCACTGTTATCTCCATCCCCATCTGACTCATCATCATCCTCCTCAGAGTCATCACCCCCTGAAGCCGCCTCTCACTATCGCTTATGTCCCCCTATATGTGGTATCTACTCTACAACTAGAGCGGCAGGCTCCTCAGGATCAAGTAATCATGGTGCAGGATGTTCTAACACATACTGACCATACTCTGGAGTCATCCCCCCATCAAGAATATCAGCTCTGTAGTCCCACATATGTGCTCCCAAATTGGTGAACTTTGCCACTACTGCATCATATGAAATCCGTGGACCCCACACTATAAGCTCCTACTGCTGACGCGCATAAATAGATGAACCCTATGGCATACCCTTGTTGTGCCCTTAGCACACACGCCCCGTTCAGAATGGGGACCCTCTTTTCTTTTTCCTTGTCAGGTTGTTTTTGTTGTCACCTCATTTTGTGAACCCTGCCTTTTGGTGTCTCAGATGGTCAATGTTGCTTTAAAGTCCCACCATAAGTTGACCGTGCCTTCCCCTTTTGATTTTGTCATGTTCTAGTGTCTCGCAGAGTCAGTATGGAAATTTTCCCCTTCCAACGGCCCCGGGCCCTGCCAGCCCCGGCCGTTCGGGCTTCCCTAGCCAGGTTTCCCCGTCGTGCCTGCCGTTCCCAATGACATTCGGTCTGCATCCTCCTGGACCCTGGGGTCCGATCTCCTGCTCTTCGTCTGCAATCCGTTTTAAACCTCGATAGCTATTTAACTTTCTAGCCCACAAACCCCGGAGTTCCACTCCCAGGGTTTCGGGCGTGTTTCGCCGTTCCTCATGGCAAACCTCTGGCGGCATCCTACCTTCTAGGTCCCGCCACCATATTTTCCATCTTAGGAGTTTGCAAGAAATTTTTCCTTCCGCTGAGTGTTTCGGGCCCAGTCTTACAGAATTCTGAGTCTGGAATTATGTGATGGTTTCGCCATCTCTCACAGCGGGTCTGTGGTGGAACTCTGCCTTCTGGGCCCCGACTCTCTCTCCGCCATTGTCGACTCGATTGAGACAAAGTCTCCAAGCAACCGTCGTCCTACGCCCCTCCGGCCGTCGGACCTAAGGTCTCCCACCGCCATTGCCGAATTTCAAATTCATTAACTTTTCTCTCGCCGTACCTGCATTTAATGGGGTCATTAATGATGATTAGGGGTATAAAAGACCTGCTTGAGCCCGTCATTATCACTTGATAGAGTTGCAGAGCGATCAGAGAACTTGCTAGAGGAGCCCACCATCTTTGACACCATCACACTCGTTGCTCTCACCATCACTTCATCGATCATAGGTGGATCCCACATCTCCTCGCATCGATTGTTCGAGGTAGGTCCTCTGTTCGCCCTCTTGAGCAATCTTTTCATGATTTTTAAGGATTTTAATGAATAACAATTATCAAGAAGGCATGAAAATGATAAAATATCGTACTGCACATAAAACCCATGTTTTGAAACCTAAGAAAACCTTCGAAGTTACCCTCACCACGAATCTAGAACTCTACCTCACCGCGGCTATTCTTCGTGCAGGGAGATCATCCCCTTTGGCCCCGGGACCTGCCTTGGCCATTCATACCAAACGATAAACCTTACTACCGACAGAAATTTCCTCGTCTAGGCCCGGGCCATCGGACTTCCTCGATCGAAGTCACCCTGGATGCCACCCTAAAGAACAGTGAAATCTCCTTGCCCCTTCGAGCTCCGGGCCCCGCCCTTCTGCTCGCTGTGGAATTTCAATTTGGATAGACGCCTTATGGGTCTCTCAGGCCCGGGACCCCAGACATCCATTCCCAGGATTCCGTCCTTCTATCCTCTAGGCTCAGGACCGCCATTCGCCGCTGGGATGACACATTAACAAATAATGCCCTCTTTCCTGCCGGGCTCCACCGCCCGGGAGTCCGGTCCTCATCCACTGTCTTGAAGGGAAATCCTTGCCCATCCCTCCGAGCCCTGGGCTCCACCTTTCCATCTGCTGTGTGACTAGAATACAAGGTCGAACGACGATCGGCTTCATCTGCGACCAAACCTGATGCTTTGGACTTCTTTCTGATGTTTGCCCTCTCGAACGAAGAATGCACCACAGTGTGAACTGCTAACCGCCCCCATCCACACCGGGCTCTGGTGTAAGGGATTCCTCCCTTCGCCCGCCATTTCAAATGAAATTCTCACCCACCGTTCTGAGCTTCGGGCTTTTCCTTCCTGACCGCCGCCGAATTAAGAATATGAAATCAAAGTAGCGGATGCCTGCGCCTGGTCCGGTCTTACTCCCGGCTGTCGGCAAGACTTGCTGATCTCGCCAGAACCTTACCCCACCCGGCCCTAACTGTTGGGCTACCCCCTCCAGACTTCTGCCTGTCCGGTCTTACTCCCGGCTGTCGGCAAGACTTGCTGATCTCGCCAGAACCTTACCCCACCCGGCCCTAACTGTTGGGCTACCCCCTCCAGACTTCTGTCTGATGTTTGTCATCCCAAATAGTGAAAGACGAATTCCTTCTCAGTGCCATAGACCTGAACGCTGAAAGTTAAAGTGCTCACAAACTGTTGGTTGCCCTGTGACCTACTGGACCCTGGACCCCGGAGTTCCATCTCCGGAATTCAATTTTTGGTCTACTATTCCAAACTGCCATCTCTAGGCGGCTCTCCGGCCCAGGACTTTGGGATTCTCCTAAACCGATCTAAATGAGCCCAATTCTGAAATCTAACTTCGACCCACATGCTTAATTTCGGTCCTCTTCATCACGAACCTCCCAAAGTGCTAAAATATGACCAAAGAGAATCTCTGAGAGCCCTCTACCCTTTTTTCCCTTCTAAACAGCATTCCTATTGAGGAAGTCTAGCCCTCCGGGCCCAGATTGTCCAAATGCCCCTAATCACATTGGGAAATAAAAGATCATGTTATGCTTAATAGATGGATTGTTTAAAATGGATTTTACCTTTAAGATTTTAGCTAACATGAATGCTTTTGTGATCTATTGTGTTGACTATGCCTTTGCTTGTAGAATATATGGAATTGGGCGTGGGACCTTCAGCGACACCCATCAAGAAGGACAAAGGGAAAAGGCTAGGCAAGACTCCTCGAGGAAAGGAGGACAAGGACCAAATGAAGTACCAATTCCAGGGCAAGCCTCTGCACTCAAAAGTCACCATGGATTGGAAGGAAATTACTGATACCAACATAGGCCACGTCAATATTAACGAATTCACAGAAAGGGTCAGGGTCAATCCAACGACCAAAAATGCAAGACTGATAAGGCAAAGTGGAATAGCAAAGGCTGTTGGATTCCCTCCATCCCTCGTGGCCCCCGAATTGGTCATGGCCTGTTGGGAGGCATATCAAGCTAACACAAGAACAATCGTTGATAGAGAGGGCAATGTTCTCGCCGACATGTCACCTGAAGGGATCACAAAAACTTTCCACATTCCCACATTTCAAGAGATGGAAGCACCAAACATAGAAGAATGCCAAGCAGCATGGGATGACAATCTGGCAGGCTGTAAAAGGATGATAAATCAGCATTGGCTCAAGGAAAAGTGGGGCAGCGCTACGAAGGTTCCTCAAGAACTCTTCCACAGTGATTTCCACGAAGATTACCATGACTTGGTCACCATGTTAAGTAGAGTTATGGGTCTTCCTGCAGCTACCTACTTTCAGGAATGGATGGTGTACTTCGTTGAACAAACTCTTTGGGGGAATGAGGATGTCACTACAAAGACTTCATTATATTGGGGAGGTATAATAAGCAACTGCTTCCATGAGCAATTCATCAACGTGAAGAAGAGCTCCAAATTTTATATGACTTCCTATCTTGTCTATTCCTTGGTGGATCGAAGAAAGTACAACGGGTTGTTTGTGGCACCTGATCAGGAGCAAGGGCGAAGACTCAAAGCATATGATAGGTACCCGCGGCTCTAGTACCAGAACTTCAAGAAGGAATACTGTAGAGTAAATGATGCCTTCATTGGCTATATTATCAGAATGATTATTGGAGACTTCGAGAGGAGAGTCTCCCATAGCGCCAGGGTACTTTTGAAATAGTATGCCTTCCTCTTCATCCAGTATCTGAAGTTCACGTACATCCGTGCCCAGGGCTTCACTGAAAGGCTGAACAGGTTGCCTCGATACCCCAATGACCGGATTATCCTTCTGGAGCTTTCTTAGCAACTCCAACACATTAAGGCAATCTTCAGCAGTAAACACATAGTAAGGATTTCTTATCCCATGACTTTAGGCCAGGGAATGTATAGACTGCAAACTTCGTAGTGTGCTGGTAACTCCGAGAAAGAGTTGAAAGATTACCATTTCTACCTACACAATGCTCGCCCAGGGATAGACCCACATGGCCACGTCAGGAAGGCATTGGGACCAAGGTTCGCCCATCTGCATCACATTCAAGACTTATGGGGGGATTGCCAGGATGACAAAGAGGTACGGGCAAGGCACTATATGCGAATGACTATGCAGTTTTTAAGGAAGCTGTAGCCTTTCCCCATACTAGACCAAGTCGAGGAGGACAAGAGTACCATAATGCACCCCAGGTACCCTGCGGTCACCAATTTTCTGATACCATCAATTGACTAGGACAAGCAAGAGGTCGATGACCTCGACACTATAACCAAACCAATCTTGGCTCGTACTAAAGAGTGGGTCGATGGGAAAGTAGCTCAATTAAAGCAGGAAGGAGTAGTTTTGACTTACGAAGGGCTCAAAAGTGAGCCAAGTGCCACAGATGATGCCGCTGCCACCACTTCTACCGGTGGGACCTCCAAGTCTCCTCCACTCACCAGATCTAAAAAGAGAAAGGGGACAGAAACAAAATAGTCTCTAGACCCCAAGGTCTATGCGAGGAAAGAAACGGGAGGCTCACCCTCCAAAAGGCTCAAACAGGTGGGGAGCGCCACAGAATAGCTCTCCACCCAGGAGGAGAAGGTGAAGGGTATAGATCAATTGGAACCTCTCTTGGCTCTCCCTGCCCCTGCTACTATGCCACCTACCTCTCTGGCTATGGTTGCCACAACCCCACCGGCGGTGGACATTTTTGTCAATCTCTCCCCTTTACCTCTTGGAAAGTCTGTAATAATTGTCGACTCCTCTTTTTCCGTGACCACACCCCCTTCCTCTACTACCATGTCACCAACCACATCACTCCCTCTGGAAACTATGACAACACCTATTCCCATTTCCACCATGCCTGAGGCTCTCTTGAGGCATATGTAGAATCTCCCCCCTGAGCTATCCTTGATCCTAATGGATCCCGCTCTTCAAGTAGCCCTTGCACAAGCCCTCACTACTGCTTAGCCTTCATAACTGCCAACGGGGCCGCCAGCTATGGAAGCCACCATGCTAATCTCTAAGGAGTGGGAGGAATGAGAATGAGAGGCCTCAAGAGCCTATGAGGAGGAGGCTGATGAATATCACAAGCACCCAAAATATGAGCACTGGGTAATTGATAGGGTGGCCTATGAAGAGGAGGGAACTGGTTCCTCGGAGAGTGGGGATGAGGAAGGTAGCCCTGGTGGTAAGGTAATCATGCAGGCCTTTGATGATGACCTTGAAGAAGAGCTAGCCCTATAGCCAAAGGACACCAAATCAGAGGAAGAAAGGTCACCCCTTGAAGAAGAAGAGCTATAGCAAGAAGACAAAACTGAGGGTGGGACCCAATTTGTTGAAAGCCTCGAAGTCGAGTAATTAGTGGAACATGTGTATGAGATTGAACATGCTAAGGAAAAGAAAGAAGAGGAGATGGTAGGGAAATAAAGTCCCATATGGCAACTATCCACCGTGCTTCCTATCAAATGCCTCGTGTTTGCCCAAGATTCTGACGAGGAAGAGGGAAATGCTACCAAGCAGAAAGAAAATTCCCCAGAAGAAAAGGGAGCAGATACATTGGCCTTGACTGATGAGGGTGAGAGTGGCCATGATTCACCTAAGGGGAAGTTTGTTGTGCCTGAATGGTTAGAGAAGCAGCTCGAAAGAAAGACCCCTGTATTAAAGGACCCAAGGGCGAGATTAGAGGCCATCTTGGGTTGGGCTCAAATCATGACTAAGAAGGAGAAGAAGGCCAAAGTCTAATCTAGGGTGACGATGAATGCATCTAGGTCTTGAGTAGTGCAAATAGCAACTCATGTGATTGGCCAAGCTGGGGTAAGTTACATCTCCACCATCGACTTGGGGACTGCCACCAGAGAGCAGAAAGTTGCGCACCTTGAGGAGTCAGTGGCTACAGTGGTGCATTTGATAAAACAAGATAAGATTTCGAAGGATGAGCTCAAGGCACAGGTTGCAGCCTTAACGGATTACATACAACAATGGTCTTCAATGGACGACCTGCCTACCACATCCACAGCCGCACCCCAACTACTATCGAAGAAGCAGATTGATAAGATGGAAAGAAGGAAGAACTTGGAAAAGACCACATAGGGCTGGTTCCAACAAGTCTCATATGTCAGAAACATGGGAATTAGCCAGGATGTACGAATAGCCAACAAGTTCTTAGATCTGTTGTAGTTTCTAGAGGGCACAAGGAAGCTTTACACTGACTTCCCTATGACCTACGACTCCACTTTACCAAGGATCGAAGCTATCCTTCGGATGCCAAAAGCCATGTGGGAAAAAGAGTTTGCATTTGAGAAAGATGATCACTAGCTAATGGATGTATGGCACGGGACTTTGACAACCAGAGGGAAAGATTGGAAAAAATCATGAGCAATGTGGATCCAGACATTGAATGGATCAAGTAAATCAGGGCAGAGTGCACTTGTTAACTCAAGCTAATGATAGACTATGACATGCCCACAGTGCAAATGGATCTGGAGAAGGTAAAGCCCTACGTCTAGGAGA
Organism: Sequoia sempervirens; assembly: GCA_007258455.2. Classification (NCBI taxonomy): domain Eukaryota; kingdom Viridiplantae; phylum Streptophyta; class Pinopsida; order Cupressales; family Cupressaceae; genus Sequoia; species Sequoia sempervirens. The sequence continues at coordinate 106,394,708 of VDFB02072274.1, read as the reverse complement.
AGATGAAGGATGGGATGGCTGGTGAAATCATAGTGGAATTCTTGAGTTTTACTGCCTGTGCCTTTGATCAATTGGAGCTGTTCAAAGACCAGGGCGCAAAGTATGATGAGGATTGGAAGAGGCTGGAAGATAACACAAAAGAATGGAGCTACTAGGTGTTGCGATATGAAATCATCAAAATGGACAAGCTCCAAGCAGTCATCCTCAAGTTCATAGAATACGCAGCTTCTAAGAGATAGGAGGATAGCCCCACCAAAGATGAAGAACTCCCTGAAGAGTAGGTACAGTGAAACAACAATACGCTACAAGACAAATTTGCTACAGTGACTATCACTAGATGACAAAACAGGGAAAATGACAAAATGTAATTTTAAATTGTGATATATTGGGGGTAGGTGAAACCCTATTTTGTAATGAATAGTGGCCACACAATATGAATTGATCTTGGCCATTCATTAGATCTTTTGGGCACTATAAATAGAGCTCTCTTCTCATTTGTAATGTTGAGTTGAGTTGTTGTAAAGACATACTGCAGAAATTTATAAAGAAAAGACATTGACTTGGTGTATTTTCTGAGTTTCTCACATGTTGCTTGGTTCAACCTCCATTGTTAGATGTTTAACTTAAATTTTATTGTTGTTCTAGTTAACTATTTCCTTTCTTTGGTAGATTTTAGGAATGCTGTCCTATGATCATGAAAATTCCTGTTGTGTTGATGACTTCTTAGTCCATACTTTTTGCTGTTTGTTGATGGTAAAAAGCTATGCAAAGTTAATATGGACTTAAACCCAAAGCTACCACACACTTTCATGTTTGTTCATGCATGTATATGGTGAATAAAAGATGAAACATTTGTAGGCCTTAGAAGATAGCACAAGTTCTACGATACTATGAGATTTCTGGTTAAGTGGAACATTGTTTCAAAAAGTTGTCTATTGTAGGAACTCCATTATCACTGTTCACCATTAGTTGCAGATCCAGGAACCTCCTCTCTTCCCTGCCCTTTTTTATTTTATTTAATGAGTGACCTATGCCAAGGTTCATTGCACATTGTAAAGCTAAATCCAATGATAAACACGGAGTTTACGAATGTTGTTTGAACCTACAGCAAAATACACAATAACTTTCCTATCTTTAAAACTCCATTTCAAGATCCAACTTCTCATGCTTTGTATTACCTATGTAAGACCACCTTGTGATTCTAGAAAATCACATCAAACAAATGAGATATTCCAAGCACTGTCAATACCTGACATTAGAGACCTTGGGATAGTGTTCTGCAATCTGATTGTGGAAGATTGTCTTTCAAGAGAGGTAGTGCACCTATGCATTGCCTGTTTTGAGAAGTGCATAAAAAAAACATCAACAAGCCCGAGGCTGACCATATTGTCACCATACCCAACCAAGAAGAAACCTCTCAATAATCCCAGGAATATGACCAATTAGATATCTAGTGGTTAAGACATAGGGCATCTCCCTACCATCCTCTGGCCATGCCTCACACTCTACATAGGGCTACCAGCATATTGTATCGAGATCATCCAGAAGACGCTGCCAATGATCAAATTTTCCCAACCTCGGCTGAGCAATGACATTGATATATCCAAATCTGTACAGTCGACCGACAAGCCGCCGTCCACGAGTCAATGGTCGCATAACGACAAAGTGCTCCCATGCCCATATCTATAAAAGTGAACAACCAACAACTAAACTTCGGCCTCAGCTGTACACAATATGGTGTAGCTCATCGTATAAATGTGCAAGCATGCACGATCCCCAAGCATATCATGTACCCTACATCACCATACTCTCAAGTACACGACCCCACCCAATTGCAAAGCCCTTCGACCTATGGTTGGGGCACAAAACACCTCCAATGAAACCTGCAAGTACAGAGGGTAGGGGTGAATATGAATCTGTCATCTCACCCCATGGGATATAATATCCTGCAATATGATTATCCCTGAATATCCTCCTTAAGGCATCAGTGTCGCCCTCCTCCCGGCCATTAAATCTCACTATCTCACCCATCACTGGAATCTTTAGGATGTGATACACATCCTCTAGAGTCACGATAATCTCTCTTGTCGACAAATGAAAGGTGTTCATGTCACTGTGCCACCTCTCTGCAGGTGTTTTCAATAAACCTATGTTGAGACACACCTCAGGCATGTCAAGTAACACGGTCAGTCTGCATGCATCGATCACATCTCTATCTGCTTGTCCAAGCTACAGAATCAATCTCCATGTCTTAAAGAATTTCTCTCGTAACTGCAAGATGCTCAATCTATCCTGTTGAATAGGAAGAATCATCAAGTCAAAGAAAAATCAATATCAAATCATCACGATAAATCAATCATATCTGAATACAAATTTATCAAAATCCTGTTTGTTTTTAACAACTTTAGAAGAAAACTTATCAACAAACTATTTGCTTTTCATCATAATGGAAAGAAAATTTATCAAAATCCTATTCACTTTTAACAACTTTAGAAGCAAACTTATTAAATTATTTATTTTTTTCATCATCATGGAAAACAAAATTTATCAAAATCCTGTTTGTTTTTAACAACCTTAGAAGCAAACTTATCAAACAACTATTTGTTTTTCATTAACTAGAAAGCAAATTTATCAGCTATTATTTGTTTTCCAAATAACCTTGGGAACAAATTAATCACACAAAACATCATCAAATCAGGGCAATGCAATATGCAAACAATCAATACAAGGTCATGCATTGTAAAATTGGTAATGGGTGCTACAAAAATCCTAAAGGGCACTGCAAAAATCATAATGGGCACCGAGAAATCAAGGGCACTAAAAAAACATTAAAGGACACTACATAATCAAGGGCGCTATGGAAATTATCAAAAGTGCTGCAAAAAAGTTAAATAGCGCTAAAACACTAAATTTCACATCAAACCATGGATAAACGTGCCCTAAACGAAAAATTTGTAACGCTGAAAGTTTAACGGGGTACATACTGCGGGTCCATAGTGCGTCAGCCACTGATGTCATCAGATGTGCTCGAAACGGTGCTAGTGGGTAGGAAGTGCCATTTTCCTTACTCCAGAGCTCAAAACTTACAATTTTTACTAGGTTAAAATGGGAAAATGACATGGAAAATGACATTTTTAACCTATTTAAAGGAAAAATTGGGGCATTTTATCACATTCTATCATTGCAGGGGCAATTTAGGTCATCAATTTTTTCTCTCACATCTTACCACGTCAATTTATTCACATCATAATTTTCGAACGATGAATCGACATCTTAAAAATCATAAAAATGAAAAAAAAATTCCCACAAATCTAAAAATTCAAAAAATTTCACAAAAATCAAAAGCTTATCAATTCATCGTCCGAGGGGGCATATATCTATCAACATTCGACAATCATCATCTATGTAAAAGACTTTACTTCAAAGAGGGGCAAAATGTATACACCTAAAAATGGTCACATCACAATAATTTGGTAATTAATTAAATATTTTTAATATTTAATTAAATATTTGAATTCAATCTGCGCATAAATAAATCTAAATATTTTATTTATATTGTTCATTCTTTCATTTCGATTAAATAAATAAGTTTATTTAATCATTTTTCTTATCAATTTCTTAATTAATTAAATAAACATTATGATTTATTTATATTAATTATCATATAATCTTGGCTTGAATATTTTATTGAAATAAAGATTAAATATTCTTCTCTTCTAAAAATCCTCTAAATTCCATTCACAATTAAATATTCCAAATATTTAATTAATTCTTCTAAAGTCTATTTGCAATTAAATATTTCAAACATTTAATTGAGTCTTCTATAGTTCTAAAATCAAATATTTCAAAAATGTTTTAAATCCTCAAACTCGCATAAAATTAAATAAATTTATTTATTTAATTTGGATTATCTATAACAACCGTGAAACAACTTCAAAACAAAAAATTAACAAATTTCTCTATTTATGAGAAAGTTGTTCCCATGGGTTGAAGACAAACGTCCATTCTTCTCTCCAACCTCCCAACATCTTCCATCTTCCTCTCAACCTCTCCATCTCTCACCATTCAAATTTATCAGACAATCTTATAGCCATTGATCTTTGCCAGCCATGCTCTTCCCTGTAAAAATCTATAAAAGGGACTGTCGGGTCTTTGAAAAGAGAAGCTTTTGTATGGGAAAACTATAGCCAATTTGCAATAGCATAGTCTTCTAGCATCCATAGCATTCCATATTTTAGCATAGCATAGCCCAACATATCAGCATTCCATATCATGGCCTATCAACCTCATATCATAGTTTCAATAGCATTCATAATCCACAACCCCTATGCATAATCTATAGCCCTTGTGCATATCCATATACCAACATTTCACTCCACCAGCATATAGGATAGAGAAGTACTCTCCCTTTGCATACTCGTTCTATAGGTTGCCATTCTGAGAAGCTATGCTTATACAATTTGAGAGCAGCAGCTTCAAGCAAATCATTGGAGATAGAGGACAATGGAACGATTCTGAAGAAGCTTTGTTTGATTTCATTGATTTTATTTTATTTAGGTTTCTTTAGTTTAATGTTGCATTGGTGTGTTTTTGTCATATTGTTTTGATACTAACATTTCCCACACACACACAGTAACAATAGAATCAAGGATTTGTCTACCAGGAATGAAGCCATTCTGTTGATGTGAGATCAATGAAGGAAAAATAATTAATAATCTAGAAGTGAAAACCTTAGAGATGATTTTATAGATAGAATTACAGAGGCTTATGGGTCTAAAGGCCTCAAAGTTTATCGCTTCAGGCTTCTTAGGGATTAGAACTAGGAAGGTGGAATTCAATTCTTTTAGGAGACTTCTGGATCCAAAAAAATCTTTTACAACATTCACAACATCATCTCCAACAGTCTCCCAGAACCACTGGAAGAAAAATAGAGGGAAGCCATCCAGACCCGGGGCTTTACTCCCATCAAAGGAGAAAATAACCCACTTGACTTCCTCATTGGAAGGAATAGCAAATAGGATAGTGTTATTTTCCTAGTTGATCACTTTCGGTATAGCATCTATTAAATGGTCCTGATCATTTTGATTAATTTCATCATTCTTAGAAAGAAGGTTTTTAAAGAATGACACATCATACTTTCTAATATCCTCCTCCTCCTCATACTTAGTTCCATCCACTTCAATTTGAGATATTTTGTTGATAGCCCTGTGTTTTGAGGTCGATAAGTGAAAATACTTGGTATTTTTGTCACCTGTAGATAACCATAACGTTCTAGATCTTTGCCTCCAAAACTCCTCCTCCTTTCCAATAATGTCATGCATTTTAATAAGTAGCTCATTCTCTTTTTCTTTAGTGTCATTCAACTATCCCTCCTTCTAGATTTTATATTGAATCTCCCCTAGATCCATTTGAAGGGAAAATTTGATCTTAAAGATGTTCCCGAAGGACTCTTTTTTCCAAATTTTCAAGTTACATTTCACTTCCCTTAGTTTTTTAGCTATTCTAAACATAGGAGTGCCAAAAATACTTATTCCACCATTTCCTAATTTCCTCTTTAAAAGCAGGATGAGAGAGCCACATTTTTTCCACTCTGAAAGAGATATTTTTCTTCATTTTTATAGGATCTGCATCAAAACTGATAGGGAAATGATCAGAACAAATTCTAGAGACATCTTTAAGAGAACAGTAATACTTAAAAAACCAATGATTTGAAACTAAAGATCTATCTAATCTAACATGTATAAGCTCCAACCTCTTTTTGTGATTTGACCAGGTATAGGAAGCTCCATGTAAATCCAGATCAATCAGCCCCTGGTTATCAATGAAACTTTGAAGATCCTCTTTGCTCTCTGCATTGATCTGGGAGCCACCAAATTTTTCTCCATTCATTAAGGGTGTATTGTTCAAATCACCCATAACAATCCAAGGCTCTCTATAAAAAATCCTCATAAAAGTAGGCAGCTCCATCCAAAAGGATTTTCTCAGTCCTTTACCATTAGGGGCATAGATATTCAGTTGGATCCAGCTGAAGCTATCCCTGATATGTGTGAATCTAGTAGTAATATGGTTTGTGCCTTCCAAAATCAGCTCCCCATTGATTATGTGATTATTCCAAAAGGTAGCAATACCTCCAGAAGCACCATTCGAATTGTTTCCATGAATACTATAGTGCTGGAAAAGTTTCATCTTTTCAATTTTTTCCTTTGACATTTTCGTCTCCTAAATAAGAAGAATATCAGGCTTATGGTCTCTAACAAAATTGTGTCGAACATCCTGCTTCTGGGGGCTATTGAGTCCCCTTATATTCTAAGACATAATCTTCATGAATTACTAGGGTATTTGAGGCATGCCAGGATGGTTTTCTGAGATCCATCCACAATATCCTGAAAACTATTATGCTCCCTTGTCAATTTAATGGATTTTTTCTCTCGAGAGTTCTTTGATGCTCCACAGTTTTCCTTTACTTTTGATTTGGTTGAAATACCACTTGGAGTCTTCCATTGTTTGCTTTTATTTCTCTTTTTCTTTGATAAGAACTCTTCTTTATCTGTCTCTTCTTGGCTATCCATCTCTTTACTGGATTCTCATTCCTTATTAGTTAAGAGCATTTATTCCTATGGTAATGTATCCATGATACCATTCAAATGAGAAGATGAGAAGTTGCTAGAAAGTTCAAATGAATGGTCCAGGTTTTTGAAAGAATCCTTGACCACATCAAAGGATTTAGGATTCGTAAAATGCTCTACTCCCAGAGGAGAAAGACCAATAGAGGAATGGAGAAGGAGAGGGATGTTCAACTCTAAGGATAGCCCCTGAATAGGAATATCCTCCAAGCCCAGGGTCTCATCATTTTTCACTTTTATGATTAGTTCTTGGGAAAGGGGATTAGCATCTAGGACCAGATTACCTTCCCCTGCCAACTGATCCTCATTGGATTTATTTTCCTTATTAGGTGAAGTCTTCTCCGGATCCATATGGTGGGGTACCAACAGAGCTTCTCCATTATTTTCCATGACCACATCATCCTCATTAGAGGTACTCTGACCGTTAGACTCTTTATTTTCAAGGCTATCACCTCCTGATTTCTTTCGCCAAACTGATTTCAAATAACCAGCTAGTTTCTCTTTCTCTTTGGTAGCATTTAAGGGACATTTCTTAGCCCAGTGCCTAGATTTTCTACATTTGAAACAAGCAAACGGGATGGTTTCAAACTTAATTTCCTACGCCCAAGAACCCAATTTTGACTATATCTTGATCGATGAGGGAAGATCAGTATTCTGAGAGACCCCTACACATATTCTAGCAAATACCAATACCTTTCTAGTAGTTGTCATTGAGTCAATAGAAAGGAGCTCTCCAAAGGAGCTCACAATACCATAAAAAATGTCCTCATTCCAATATTCCAGGGGAAGGCCCAGAAGTCTGACCCAAACTGGGACATTCTCAAAAATGGAATCAAAAAGGTCCAAATTAGAGGACCACTTCTTCAGAGCCAAGGAAGATTTCTCTATAACCCAAGGACCCCCACTTCTAATAGCCAAGATGTCCTCCTTGCAAGTAAATTCAAATGCACAAAACCCTTTGGAAGAGTAGCGACTGAAACTTTTCCATTTGTTCTCCATTTATTTTTCATGAACTCCCTGACAACTTCAATGTTTGGTCTAGGACCCATAAACTTCCCAACCAGAGTTTTTTCCATTAAAGCAATATTATGATCGATTAACAAGTCTGGCACAGAAATTGCAAACTTAGTCACACAATAGACAAATCAAGAGACATAAGCCAAAAAAATAAAAATATTAACCCCCCAAGTAATATCTAATTTGGCACTTTATATTTAGCGTGTTTACAATTGCCACTTGCCAAAAATAATGAAGTGGTCTAGATCTTGGTACATGGAAATGCCAGAAATAGGCCACATAATCAAGTGTAATTTTTTGCTAAAAAATGAGATCAATCTGATCATACCATTGAAAAGTAGATGAAAAATCATGTACTTTGAAAAAAATTTGCACACAAAAATGTTACCGTAGGAGCAAGATATGAGCTCCGAAAGTTTCCAAAAAGAGGACGAAGCGGCAACACCTATGAGAATCTGCAATTTCTGTAAAATCCATGCAGGAAAACAAAACACTGATTGTACTACTTGTAGAGCATGAAAATTAGCCCAAACTAAAAAAAAAATTACACCAAAAAAGGAGACAAAATGAGCAAGATGTAGCCTTCTAAAGTCAAACTGCCAAAATGAAAATTGAATCAGTGAACGGGGAATTTTTTTTTTTAAATTGTGACCTATTGCTGACTTCATCAGTATAATGGCCTATATTTGATGGCCCAGTGCCTGTCAAAAGCGAATATTCATTTTTGAATAGAATATGCCTGGAATGAAATATTCTCACCGAATATTCTTCAGCAGAAGGAATCTATCAGAATATACCTCCTCACGTCGGTTGCCGAAATCTCAAACTTCACTAGTTTCTATATGCTCATCGGTGATTGAATGTGCTATTGGCTTTTTGAATCAATTGCTAGAATTTTTTCTTTATACCAGCCGACACTGATATAAAAAACCTATGCCAGATTTTTACATTGACCAGTTCGTTGGTGTGGTGGGGCTCGCTATGGCCGCAGGCGACGTGGTGGCAAGTGGGTGCTCCGCACGTAGTTGTGGTACTCTGTACAATGTACAGAGTACATCTACAGCCTGCATATGTAGACTTTAAATCCCCCTTTTTTCTTTTCTTTTTTTGATTTTTAATAAAATCTTTTACAATAGAAAGTTTGATCAGTAAAAAAGGATTTTTTCATTCAAAAATTTAATTTTTTTTCCAACAATAAAATATGATTTTTCTTCAAAAAAATCATACCGACACAATTATAACGACCTAGGGGGCTGTACAACACCCTGGGAAAAAAAAAAATTCCTCGTCGGACAACTACTCTGATTTGGATGATTTGGCAGTCGATCTTAGGGTTTTTGGCCCTTCTGGACACGATGGCAGGGTCGTATTTGATCCAAAATGCTCCAAAATTGCAGCTACCTTCTAGAATTGATGACTCTTCAACTTCAAACCCTCATAGATTTGGCCTCGTATGTCTGATTTGGACTAAACAAAAGGAAAAATAAACTTTCTCGAACCTTCCAGATGCAATGGTGAGCTTAGTTTTGCACCAATGAGCTCCAATATGAACTTGCAATAAAGAGCCTCAAAATGGAACACCCCCAAATCTAGTATCTCTCTTTAGAAAAAGGCTCTCCAATGGCACCCAACCAGCTCTGATACCATGTTAGAGCTGATATATAGCTCTGATACCATGTTAGAATTTTCTATGGCTTCCAAGATCTTGAGACAAAATGGAAAGAACAAAAAGAGAGAAATGAATATGACAAGAATAAACTGTATTCAATGTCAATGATATGAGATGATTTGAGATGTGTTTACAAAGAGAGAGACCCTAGTTATATAGCCAAGGTGAGATGCAAGATGTCATAGGATTATGACAAGTGTCTTAATCATATGACATGAGACAACTAATCACACTTACCTAGGTTCAGATGTAGTAATTGTCAAAGGATAAGATAACAACTAATGACAACTAACACCTTCTAGAAATATTCTTTCCTAGGACCTAAGTAAACTTAACTAACATGTAAATAAGTCCTCTAGTAATGAATTAACTAGGCACAAGACTTTATTTACACCAACAGTTTGAATTTTGGGGTTAATTCCTAGATTTAGTATAAATATAAGGTTAATTCACATAGTTTCATCCTAGAAAATCTAAACAAACTTATCCAAGCATCCTAAGAGTTCACAAGAGCATTATAGATTATTTCAAAGGCATTAAAAGGTATATTATCAAGAGTTTATTGCAGCAATTCAAGGTCATATCATCATGTCAAATCCATAGTGCATCAAGCATGTGGTTGAGCTAATGTGTTGATGTAGCATTGAAGATCTATTTGCAAGAATTGTTTCACATCTAATTCAAGATCATGATCTACATTCTACATGGACACTTCATGTTAGTTTTCATATTTATATTCCAAGACATCTTCCAAGGTATCATTATTTCATATTTCATGTTTCATGCTTCTTTTTCATTATTTCATCATAAGGTTTGATGACCTGAATGACATTTTATCTAGGAAAACCCTTATCCTCGAACAATCAACAAGTTTTTCTTCCCTATGATGTGTGTTTGCAAGTTTTTAGGTTGAATATCAAGTGGACAACAAGATTGGAGAAAAATTGTAAAAAATATCAAGTTGCAAAGTTGTCATCCATATTGCAAGAACATGAAAACAAGGCTAAAAAAATTGTTCTAGGTTTTGAGAAGCTAAGCACTGAGGAGCTAGAAGTGCAGACATCAAGGAATAGAACCCATATCTTATTTTTCAAAAACCCTAAAAGGAGACCATTCACTAGTAAAGATGAATGAGTTCTCTATGACCTAACATCATCAATTTTTCAACAAGGTACTCATGGTTTTAGCCTCTCAAAAATCCCCTCATTATTGCTATAAGATTTAGGAGTCATTTTTTATTGTTATTTATACATTTTGGCCTTCATAATTTAATGAAACATCTACATAAGAAAAATTAGGGGTTTATCGTCCTGATCCATTCACTTTGATAACCTCCTCTATTTTTCTTCATTTCAATAAGATATATTTGAAAAAGAACATAATATTTATCATTTTACATTAAAGTATTTCTCCATTCAAATCATGTACCTATGTTTAATTGTGAATCATTGTTACATAGTTTGGTTTCATAAGGTTGTGATTAGGGAACATTGTTATTGTAATTATTTTTACTCAATATAATGTACCATACAAACTACAAAGGCAAGGCCATAATATAGAAATGGCCATTAGGCTTCCCAAATTTTATAATAGAATTGTTGTTCTATAATTGCGATGTAAAAGTTCTATAAGCACAATGTGTTTTGCTACATAAAAGCCTCTTTACAAATATGAGTTTTCCTTGTTTCCCATTTTGGAGCTTTAGAAAAATAATGTGTTGTCAATTGTGCAGAAGCTTATGCCAAAAAAATGCACCTATGTACATACCAAAATGCATAAAACCATACATAAAAACATACATAGAAACATACATAACATGATGAGACAACATAGTGTGGGGTGTGCCAAAAGGACGGATAAAAGTGACGAAACCGATAGATGGGACCAAACATTATGGAAATGGTAGCGAGGATTTAATGACACCATCAGGTCATTTTTCTTGACTCCTATTGGTTGGAAAAATTGGGCCCCATGGCTTGCACGAGAAGTTATCATTTTTAGAGATGTTTTCTAGCATGGGAATGGAGGTGGACTAATGTTTGCATTTTTAGTTTAGAGAAAGAAGGCCTAAAACACTCTATATTTTATAATAGCACATGGAGGAGTTGGAGGAGAAAACTGACCAAATAGAATGAAGTGTGTACTATGAAGTACACTATGTATTGATGATTAATAGAGTCCACCTTTAATGAGAAATGTGCTATTTGATAAAATACAACCCCATCTATATGTTTGTATATCTGCATTTCAAGACAAAACTTTGTTATAAGAAAAGGCAGGCTTCAAAACATATTGGGTTTCCCAAACTACACTACAAAACATTCACCATTGTCAACAAGTTCATTCATTATTGCCAATAATGGCATGAAATTGGTGTTCTTCCTATTTGTAATGCACACCTACATATACAGGCTTAAAAACCATAAAGGTTTAGGTATGTTGTGATGTGGAGGCTGAAAAATGTAGTGTGTTATGAAGCATGCAATTTTTATATCACACAGGCTATGTAGGTTTAACTGTCTACCTCGAAGCTTGGTCCATGTCATTAAGTGATTTTTACAAATGATTGATTATTTTCAAACTTTTTTTCTATGTGACAACATTCAAAGCTAAACATGTAACAACTGAATTTGTTAGTTAAACATGAGCTCAATTTGTATAGTTGTCCTCATTTGTGATACTTTTGGACTGAACATTAAAATTGAAAAATTATAAAATCCTCAATAGAAAAGCACATAATGAACTCTGCATATCAATGAAAACCTCTTTTTGCAAAGAAATCCCTTGGAAACTTGTCAATGAATGTTTCCTTTTGGAATGAATATCCATTGAATTCTTGAAATTCCCTAGGCATAATGGCTTTTATTTCTGGCAGATATACATACATACCTACTAGATAGCTTCCTACATGTTAAATGTGTTTTGGTAGGGAGAGTGGCCACTCTACTTCAGCCTCAGAATGCCTCCAACTCCCTTCCACACTCTCAAGCAACTTACAAAATAGTGAATGTTTAAAATGGAAACATTTTGGGCTTTTTGTCCATTCCAAATTATGATTTTCAAAACATGATGACAGTTTTGATGCATATAACATGTGTTTTTGTAGGGGGAATAGCCTCTTACAATTAGCAGAAGCTAATCTCGCTAAAAAATATAGTAAAATCAAGCTGTTATCCCTCAAAAAGCATAGGTCTCAGACATGATAACATAATCAAACATCTCTTATCCCTGAATAAAGGAAATACATTATCATGTGTAAGCAATGCAACTTTTTATGGAGATCACCTTCTACAATTGGACGTGGCTATTCTCCCTGGAAGAATACATGTCAAAGGAATCATCACATACAAAAATGCATTAAAACATACAAAAAAAACACCACATGATGGGACAACGTAGTGTAGGGCCTCTCAAGATAGGGAATACAAGTGATAGATTTGGTAGATGGGAGGAAACATTATGACAATGAAAGTGATGAGATAATGGTGGCATCAGATCATTTTACTTTCCTTCTACCAGCTCTAAAACTGTGGTAGGAGTTTGACCATAAAAATTGCTAGCCCATTGAATTCCATGAGAAGCTATCCTTTTCACTAATTTATGTGCACCCACAAGCATTGGAGGTGGACTAATGTGAGTAGGACCTGCATTGTTTTTTGAGAAGATGTGCTCAAATATGAGATTGCACAAAATAATTTGAAGTTGGAAAACACTTTGTGTTGTGAGTTATTTCATTTTGCACATTGAAAGATGAAGGTTTGAAAGCACAAGGTGGAGTTGCAAATGGGGGATATACAAAACTATTCATATTCACTTGAGGGGTGATTAATGAATTGGTTTGTTACTTGTCAAGGGTTTTAAAATTGTAATTGGGTTGCAGGTTTCATAAAACCCTTTTCCAACCTAAAATTACACATTTTTGGCCTTGTGGTTGCATGAAATGGTTGACCTGTCACTACCCAATACAAGCAACAATTAAGACCTATATAAAAACATGACAACATTTCATGACAACTAGGCATCTTTGGAGCAACTTTGCAATATTTGCAAAACAAGCTCTTCTCTCTAGCGTACATTCCCACCTCTTTCACAATTTGATCCACTAAGCTCCATGATGTCAAAAGGTGTAATCAATGTATGATGGAGAGAAGTGCATGTTTTGGAAATGAGAAAGGTACGCTTAAAATTTTCCTAGTTGTCATGAAATATTGTCACTTTTTTATAGAGGTTACTTCTAGAGGTTAGAGGAGAAAAGAAGTTGCATATTTGATGTGGGGTTTTTGAGAGATTTCTTGGGGTGTCATATACATATCTTGATGTCAAAACAAAAATCCACCAAAAATTGGTAGGGTGAAAAATATAGTGGGATATATATGTTATTTAATTCTACTTGTTCCAATTCTGCTTTGTATGGTCAAGATGTGAAATATAATAATTTGTTTGATCCAGCTATATAAGATGTCATGCAATGCAACATGGGTCTCTAGCTGGTTGACCAACTACCACCCATATCTTCCATGTAATGTCCTCACTTGGATAGAGAAATTGAGTCTCCTATACAAGTTAAGGGAAAATATGTTAAGGAGAATTGATAGAAAAGGGCCAAAGTGCAGTGACATCAAATAACATGATTATGCTTATTTCTCTAGTTATATCTTTGGTGTTTGGGAAAAAATGAGCATGAACGTTCAATATCACAATCTACAAATAGATATTGTAAATTTTTGTGATTGGCCAACTCATTTTTATTGAGAGGTGTAAGACCTTTTCCTAGTTGGATGCATCTGGAAGGTATCCATTCAAGCAACAGTAATCATCCAAAAGCACAATCTTCCCAAGGATCTCAGCATGAGATTTATGAGATTCCTTAAGGGGGAATCTTGAATTAGTCATCACATGGGTCCTATCAAGGAATGGTTGCTTGTTGTGTTGAAATTCAACTATAGTGTCAAGTTTGATGAACAATTTTATTACAATTGGTATCAAAGATGGGTCATGGTTTCAAATCTTGTGGTCATGGTTGGGGAGGGGGATTTCATAAAGCTCGAAACTTCCACCCCTCAGTCAGTGTTGATTGTGTGATCCACAATATGGTTTAACTACCTCCCATGTATCTTATCTAACACTTGTAATGAGAATTGATAGGTCGATATTTTTGTGCAACAACGAGGCTAACACACATAGACAATATGAATGTAATGGAAACCTTTAAGTTACTTACATAGTAAGAACCCAGTTAGTTGGTCAGACCTTATGTAAATTTGGATACTTTAATGTATCCTCCACCTGCAATTATATTGAGAATATGAATGTCTTGGAATCCTTTCGTTTTATAGACAGTAATAATGTGATGAAGTTACAATAACTCTTAGTTATAGTATAAAGTGTATTTGAATTTCTTCACATAATTGAAACAAAGACATGTACAAAATAATGGTTGATTTGAAAAATACAATGTGGGTTGTCAGTTGTTTCACTATGGATGTTTAAATCTATACAATTGAGAGCATGAGGAGTTGTAGGTGGGGGATACATAAAGCTAAATAGATTGGCTTGATAAATACAAGATCCATAGATTGAACATGTCTCCCAATATATGAATGTGTAAAATATTTTCAAGTAAAAATCCTCTTAAAAATTTATTTAATTATAACATAATTAGAAGATTATATATATAATTATAGATAGAAACTATAGATATCACTTCACCTAAATTCTAAATGACTTGTAATACCTCTTGTGCATAGGGCTATACTTCATTATAAATCTCAAAAATTCACACATCTTCTCAATGAGAGAGAACCTCTTTAAATATAGGATACATAATGGAAATATACTTGAAAGACTACTTTTTGGACATATTCAAATCTATCATAAATAATTAATATTTTAATAGTTTATAAAGTATATAATATGTGTATATTTTAATAACCTTATATTATGATAATACACAAAATTCATAAGGGTATGATCCTTAATAATATTATGTTCTAACATTCCCACTTAAAGTTAATAACTACGTAATGTAGTTATTTTTATTAGTTAAAAGTAGGGGTACAAATATATGCCAAAATAAAGATTATGTATTTTAAACAACATGAAAGTCATCTTGTCATATATTAAACCCTAGTTTTATAAAAAAATGATATATCATGGTGAAAAATAAAAAAATTGAAGTTTAAGAAGATTAATGATTAAAAGGTTCATTAAGAGAGTTTGATGAATTTACATTTTGATTTATAGCCTAAATTATTTTCATTCCATATAATTTATTTAAATTAACATGTTATGAATGAAATCCACTTAATCAATATGAATTACATTTTAAACCAAATAGAAAAATCCTCTTTAAGCATTTGAGTAATCTAGGTAAAATGTTATATATCCATAAATTGGAAAAAAGGTCATCATGACCAAACAATTTGTACTCATTTAAATCTATTATAACATTCATATCTTCAACAATAGGACTAGATCAATGTGATTCATTTCCCTAGTTTGGTTTAGCTTGTGGAGGCTCCTAAGTGGAAGGTGAGTGATTCACTAAGGTCATGGAATATAAGAAATATTTTAGTAGAGATAAATCATTAGGAAAAAGAGGTAATTAGATTTAATACAAAAAATACAAAATCATCAACATTAGATCATAAAAATTAGAAAATGAGGTTAAGGTGGTATTAAAGAATGTATTTAAGATATTTAGAACTATGCAAGGACTAAAGTGTTAAATAAGCCCTTGTGCCCAAGTGAAGCCTTTTGATTTCCATTTTTCACAATTCGTATAAGAAAGGTATTCCAAAAATATTAAATATATGATGCACTAAATGCTTTTCTAATGGAAGGATATTGTAATATGAAATTCTCTTGAAGGGTTCTAGATCCTTAAAATGAAATCTTCTTAATTATATTTAAAATTTTGTTTCTTCCTATCTTTAGATATATAATATTGCATGTCAATTTGGAAGGATTACACATACAAGATGATGGGAAACACTTAGATTTTAAAATCTAGCAAACTTGAGGAAAGTAAAACTTGTTGACAAAGGTAGAAATTCTCGTAGGAGTGATTTTATCAAGGATATAAAAATACAACAGTGATTGTCAATAAAATAATGATAGGAGTACAATTAAGGTTAGTTCAAGACCAAAAGAGTTAAATTAGGCAAGACGGTTGGACAAGATTGAGTTCAATCAACTTATGAACTAAAGAGTCTCAATGTACATACCAAAACAATACATTCATTGATAAGTTTGAAGTGATTCCTAACCAAATGAGAAATGCATGAAGTGTGAACATTTTATACTAGTAATATGATCTTATATTATTTATTTTCAGAAAAGTATAGTAATTTTGTTTTTCAATATTTTTGAGAATCTCAACAAAGAAAAAGAATTCTAATTATTTGACATACAATAACAACATCAATTTGTAATCTTTTGAATAAGCCTATACTCAAGACATCATTAAATTACTATAATATAAGAAAATTAAACAAAAATAATTTATTTGTACAAACTACTCTTCTCATTTCAACAAATAAACTCAATACATTAAAAAATGCATTAACTTTAGTTTTCAAAATAAATAATAATTATTAATATAAATAATTTAAAATTTAGACTGAATATATTTTAAAATCAGTATCTTAAATTTATATTTTAAATAATAATTACTTAATAACAAAATTAATTATTAAATAATTATTATGAAAATTAATAAAAATTTAAATCAAAGTCATAGTTTTAGTTGGAGGTTGTTTTATCTTACAATTTAAAATGCAATTGCTGACTAAAATTTAAACAAAAAATATAAATATAATTAATTATAACTATAATTACTTAATAATAGGACAGCGCATGAATAATGATAAGAAACAATTTTATTAAACAGTACAATTTTTTTTTTGATAAAGAGGGTCTTCCCAGGTTTTAATAAACCACAGGAAATTTAATCTTTGGCGAATTTGGCCTGAATGAAATCCACAAGTTGTTGGGTGATGCGGAAGGCCTTGCTCAATATGGAATCGGGAAGAGGGGGATCCGCCGCAAACAGAGAATTGGCGATTGTCTGAACTCCAGGAAACTGGCTGCTCAATCCAGCGATGGCCACTGCATTTTTGCGACCCACATTCTGCTGGAAATGCACCAGTGCCTTTGGAAACACAAACACATCTCCCTTCTTCAACGTTTTCCTGAAAATTGTGTTGTTGGTATCAATAAAACCCACACGAAGCTTGCCTTTGAGTAAAATAAGAACTTCAGTGGCTCTTGGGTGTGTGTGAGGAGGATTTATTCCACCCACTGCGTAATCGATGCGGACCAACGATATTCCCAACGTATTGAGGCCTGGTATCTAATTAACGTTCGCCGCCGTTACGTTGGAGCCAACTGCATTGTCTGTGTTCCCTGGCTGCCCAAGTCCCCGGAAGAAGAAGTCGTCTGCTGAAACTGCCATTGGGTCTTTGCAAACGAACCCATTCACCAAAACTATTTTAAGCAATTTGTTAGCAAGTCCTCTAATAAGAATATCATATAACGACACTCTATAAAGTTATGTACTCACCTTTGCTATTCATGTCGGCAACGCAGAAATCTTGCAATGGATCGGGATCGACTGCCATGACTTTGTCGCTGTAACAACATATCAACAGAAAAGTTCCCAACATGAAGTAAATCATGCCGTTAGCCATTGTACTAGACAGGCAGAAGAAGCAGAAAGAAGAGCTCAGGATATGAATGTGTAATTGAATTGTGTATTACAATCCGATTACATGCTTTATATAAATGAGAGATTAACTACTCAGCATTGAATAATTCATTTTTTTAATTATTTTTATTGGAATACGGACTAATTCATGTTGACGCAGTCCTTTAATTATGTCGGAGTGACCACCGTAGATGTATTCTCGCCATTCTTTAGGTAATGTGGAAATGTTAGACTATATTGGAAGGATCAGGTTTCTAGAACGAAAAAATATATATATTATTATGAACCGCCTGAGAAATGGCAAACGAGGAAAATTTCTTAGCTCTTATCTTAGCTGATTTTGTAGTTGGATATTGACAAAAAGGCCCGAGAAATGGCAAAAGAGGAAAATTTCTTAGCTCTTATCTTAGCTGATTTTGTAGTTGGATATTGGCAAAAAAAAAGATTGTTGAAACTTTATATTGTATCTTTCTCGAAAACCTTTTTATATTGGGATCAGATAATCTGTGTTGTGAGCTTTAAAAATAGAGAATATTCTTGAATTAGATTAATATTTATAGTTTATAATATTAAGGTTGGCTGTTAATTATAGTGTTCAGTTTATAATGATGTGAGAATTAAATCAAACAAATGAGAGGATGGATTATAAAATTCATAAAGACAAAGTTTTCATTTTAGAGGATGAACTTAGTGTAGAAGGTAGATTTATTATAGTATTTATGAGAATGTCTGTAGTAAATTGATATTTTATATCTTGATTATTCGAAAAGCTTAAATCTAAAAGATCTGTTGGACTAGATCATTTAGTTCAAGATATATTTTGAGTTCAAATTGATAAAATGTCATAAGCATATGAAGTATGCCACAATAAAGTTGGAAGGACATGTTTTCTTGTGGTGAGATTCATTGAAGAAGAACCATGTACATAGGGGGAAAAAAACTATTTAATTTTGGGATTAGATCATGATGAATCTCAAGGGTCAATTTATGACGACCAATTACTTAGTGGATATTCTTAAGAAGCTCAAAAAATAATGTGAATGATAGTCATCTATTATAGAACATTAAAGAATTTAACTAACTCAATACTCACATTAGTCATGCGGAAGATGACACAAAAGCTGTCCAAGAATATAATTGGTTTGTGCACCTCAATCTAAGATAAAACTTGTTGCTTGTTAATTAATTCATTGGAAGAAGTCTTTTAGTTTTTTCTTAAAATAGAAAAAATTTCACTAAAAAACAAAGTATGCACACCAAACAAAAAGGTAAAAGAAAAAAATTCTATTAGATGAATTTATTTATAGATACGAATAAATTACAAAAATCTCAAACACTAAGTAGACCTTCCTTGACATCCTCCTTCTCAATCTATACTTTTGGTTGCTTGACACATTGGTCTTGTCTTTATTTTTTTATCGAATTTAGCTTGAAAAAAAATATGTGTATTTTACAAGGTTATTGGAATCTTATTAGGTGTATTTAGAATGAATTTTGGACTTAATAAAATAAAATATTGCGAGTAAGTGTTCTATTCATTAATTTTTAAGATCTTTGGATATTTATATTTTGAATATTTGGTTATCTATGTTTTATCTCACCAAGATGAAACATTTTCATAAGTTGAATAGAGTAGGTAAATGATCTCCACTAGACTTTTTCAAACTTAACACTAATGGTTCTTCACATGACAATCATTGTGTTGTGGGATTGGTGGAATTGGGTGGGATAATGTTGATTTACTTCACTTTTTTTCTTCTTTTTGTATGATATTTAGCACCAATAATAAAATGAATGCTCAATATATCATTGTGGATCTAAAGAAAGGCTATGAATTAGGGTGGAGGTGTAATCTTCTTGGAGGTGGGCATCTTTTGTGGTGCATATTCTATTTTTGTCATGAAATATTGATTTATTTCTCTTTCATGTTCATAGAGAATGAAATGTTGTTGTAAACAATTTAGTCAAATAGACCTCTTGTGTTAATCCCATTTAGAATGTTATAGATTGAGAGTAATTGTGTTATACTCAATCTTCCCAATTTATTGAGCACCAACACAATGATTTGATTTGATAATTTTGATTATTTCTTCATTAGAATTTTGAGTTTTATTGGCTTTATAGGTTATTTTGTTTCTTAGAGATGTTAGATATGTGAAAATACTCCCTAAATTTATATCTTCTCAACTTTAATGACAAATAATATTATTTAGAGATATTTTTGTAATCTTTTCTAAACACTTAAGTGACATATTTTAACTTCTCGATTAAAAAATAAAATTATAAATATAATTAATAGGGTTAATTATAAATAGCACGTCCTTTACAAGCAAGCCAGCACAACAATAAAGATATTAAAAAGTTTTATTTAACGATAAGAAAAATTATCTGGGAAAGACGGTCTTCCAGCGTAGTTTCCTCTTCTTTGTTTTATTTAATTGTCCACAGCACATTTAGCTTCAGAATCTTAGGCGAATTTGGGTTGAATGTAAGCCATAACTTTTTGGAGCTTACCGCATTGTTGGTGTTTCTTGGCTCCCCAGATGAAGTCGTCTACTGAAACTTCCTTCTAAGTCTTTGCAAACGAAGTCTGCGGGGACCAGTTCATCTTGATTCAATATATATGTTGCTCCTTACATACGTCGCAGAAACTACGTAAGCCTTCAAACAATAGTGAAATTCATCTGCTACATGATGTCACTGACTCCAGTATTTAATTAGCATAGTAATCCGACAATACGTATTCTCCCCATTCTTTTAGTAGTGTTCACATTTTCTCTGCTCTCTTTATTGTTGAATAATGTGGAATTGTTAAATCTTATTGGAATAGTAAATAGATTAATCTAAAGTGTCGGAAAATGATAGAGTGAATAACATATCTATTAGTTATATTTAAGTATATTTAGGTTGATGAGGTTAGAAAATATCTTGTCTAACTAAATGTGCAATATTTTAGGTCTCTAGAGGTTACCAAGTTGTTTGGTAAACCTCACGTGCATACCTTTTGAGGTTGGAAGACTTTCAATCTCACCTCAAAGGTCAGTCAACACTTGGCATCAAGGTTGATGACTTGGTCAAATAGGTTGTTGGTTTGCATTTTCCTAGTGATCCATACGTTGACACCTATAGGACACTTATCTACTCATTTGTGCCACATCATGGGGCATTTGTCGATCCACATGATTGGTGGATTGCCTCTTCCTTGCCTATATATGCAAGGCTTCCTCGTTTGTACATTTTGATTGACTAAATATAATATTTAACATTGTCTATTTTGCTAGACTTCTATCTCCATAATTTCCTATTTATTATATGGTATCAAAGCATAGGAGGAGATATTTATAGACCAAAAGTGAGCAAATTTATTGTATTTTGTTAGCTTCCATTGTTGTGTGCTAAAAATTGCATGAAGATAGTTAGGCATTTTTAGAACCATTCTAAGGTTCTTTAAGCCCTTGGTTGAAATGGTAGTTTAGCCCCTGGTTCTTTCCAACCCAAGGGGGGTTAACTCATCAATTTTTAGTGAAAACATATTTTCTAACTAA
Organism: Sequoia sempervirens; assembly: GCA_007258455.2. NCBI lineage: Eukaryota > Viridiplantae > Streptophyta > Pinopsida > Cupressales > Cupressaceae > Sequoia > Sequoia sempervirens. Next base: position 106,373,147 of record VDFB02072274.1, on the reverse strand, counting down.
AATTTTTAAGTTTGTAAAAGTCAGAGAATTTCATAGCCTAATAAATTTTGCTCGGTAACTTGAAATTGAGTGTCATTTTTTACAATATTTTTTTTTTTTTTGCAATGCATCTAGTGAGAATCCTATTGCACTCCCACTATAAAGTGTCGATTTATGCCACATTTGGACTATTTACAAAGCACTCCTTCTATAACGTGCCAAATTAAGGCAGGGAAGAAATAATCAAGGGGATTTTAATTTTAAATTTTTGTCATTTTATTAAAATTTGAAAGGCATATGTTTTCATTGACACCTCATGACAAAAACTTCTAAGAAATCATAATCAAATAAAGTGCTACAGAACTAAATGTGTTTTCCTTAGGGAGGGAATTTTATACTTACACTGAATTATAAAGTGTAATGGGGGGTTGTGTAGAGCTATGATTTGACATCATAGTTATGGATCCTCATGATTCTTGCCACACAATGTGTGTTTCCTTCATTTTTCATCACAACAATCGATCACCACGATTCTTCCCTCATGCATGTGTTCCTTATTGCACACCATTTTTTCAGTTTCTTGTACATTTTTTGGACCTAATTTTGGGTCAAAATTACTTGCACACTCTTCTTCCTTAGTTCAATTGGTTACCTTATATCCCTTAGCATTAAGGAGAGATTTTAATAGTTTTATGGTAATGCTTTCTTCATTGAAGTAGAGGTGGAAAATTTTATTTTGTGGGGTCACATACACCTTCTATCTTAATCTCTCATATGAGGGATCATTTTTTGTGGATCATATTTTATGAGATTCTAGTGCTTATTTATAGAAAAATGATGCACATTTTAGTAGTGTACAAATTTCACTCATGTATTACTCCATAATCATAGTACTATCTTTATTTTTAACCTCATAGTCATCTATGTATTCATGGTTGAGTAGTGTTCATATTTTCACTCATGCAATGGTTGTCTCTTATCTTGCTCTACATTTCTTGGAGGTCCGTTGATTCCAACAAATACTAGTTCATCTTCAACAAAGTTTACAACTATGACATGCTTCAAGAGATCTTCATCATAATGTTCCTATCATCATGGGACATCTTTTCAAAAGGTCTAAAATCATTTTCTTTCTCTTTTAGTGAGGAGTTTTGTTTACACTGGGTGTTCTCCTTAACTCCACTTTATGAGAAACTTTGTACATGGATACCTAACATGGCCTCATAGTTGATACCTATTTCTATATATTTTCACTTTTGTGATCTCCCCAAGTATCACTTAAGGGGGGGGTCTTCGATTGAATAATTTTATCTATTCACTATACTTAAGTGTACTTACATTGATGGGGTTAGACAACATCTACTCTAGGTGAATGTGCAACCTTTTAGGCCTCTATAGGTTACCAAGTTGTTTGGTAAACCTCATGTGAATACCTTTTGAGGTTGGAAGACTTTCCATCTCACCTCAAAGGTCATTCAACACTTGGCATCAAGGTTGATGACTTGGTCAAATAGGTTGTTGGTTTTCACTTTCCTAGTGATCCATAGGTTGACACCTATAGGACACTTATCTACTCATTTGTGCCACATCATGGGGAATTTGTAAATCCACATGATAGGTGGATTTCCTCTTCCTTACCTATATGAAAGGCTTCCTAATTTGTATATTTGGGTCAACTAAATACAATATTTGACATTGTTCATTGTGCTTGTTTTTTATCTCCATAATTTCTTGTTTCTATAGAAAATTTGCAAGAGGACAATTTATTACATCTTATGTATTTAAATTAGTTATTTTGCAATTGGAGATTGACTGAGAGATGGTTGAAACTTCATATTTTTTCCTTCAAGGAATCTCCTACATAATTAAGTTATTCTTTATAATATTTAAATTTATAAATGCTATACTTTTCTAATATATTATATTGATCTAAGATATTAATCTTCAATTTCTTAATAAAATATAAATCATATTGTATGAGAATATATATATGAAGATTCATGTTTATAGTGTATAATATTAAGGATGAATATTGATTTTTTAGCTTAGGTTATATTTATTAATGTGAGAATAAAAATATATAAATAAATGAGAGAATGGTTGATAATGATTGTATAAATGGTGTTGTAATTTGAATGGATAAATTTAGTGTGGAAGAAAAATTCATATAGAATTCTAAACGAAGGAGAAAATTGAGATTTGATCTCATGGCTACTAAAAAATCTTAAATTGAAAATGTTTGTTGGTATAGATCATTAAGCTAAAGAAGTATTTTTGAGTTTAAATACATACCACACCCTAAACATATGAAGTATGTTATAATGAAGTTGAAAGAGAATTATTTTGTGGTGGGATTTAATCAAGAGGAACATGAATATAGGGAGAGAATAACGATCCCGATGTTAGTATGCCAATGGGAGTCATGTATGAGAGAATATACTAAAGATTTTTATTGTCTCAATAAAAACACAGGTAATTTAGAAGATGATGCAAAAATGAAATTTGTGTGTTGCCAATATTTTATGTGGAAAAAACCTTTCAAATTCTACTTAGACTAAATGATAATTTTTCATCGTAAGGTCTACTTCCACCATCGTAATCACACTCCAACCCCCCTCCCCCCAGCCCAAAAAAAGAATATATGATTGAAAGAGGATTTTTACTAGATATATTAGATTTAAATGCCTTGATAGAAATTTAAATGAAAATTTTCAAAGAATAAAAAAAAAAATTCAACTATCTTGTATGACGCCATGCACCCATCTATAGGCCCCAGGTGCCTTCTTTGGGAAAAATATTAAATTTTCGCTCCCTTTCATATTTCTCTTCACCACCAATATTCAATATAGTTTAGTAAAATATGTATTTGGTGACACAACTGTATTTTTAAGGTTGTGCATTATTAATTGTATGTTTACATTATATATTATCTTTAGGGAGTAGCTTTCTTAGAGATGATACATGAATCTCAAAATCAAGGTACACGAGTATGCAAATGATGGCATTTTAGGGTAGCTAGAGAATGAATATTTACTTAAGCTTAATAATATAGATATTTTGAATGAGTTGTATGATCAAGATATACAGATAGAGGATGAAATAGTGAGTTTATCCATTTTTCAAATGGGTGTGCAGTTTATTTCTACAAGTGCTCACATAAAAGTACTCAAACACATACCTTTGATTACATTGTGAAATATGTCATCCATTATGCCATTACATATCATTAGAAATTTTATAGAACATTTATAATATTTCTCAAAGATGTTTTTTATTCAAAAGTTCCAAAATTAAAGCTACCAACTAATATCATAATTGTGTTATGAATATTGCAAATTTTTTAGTTAAATATCTTATAGTTGTTAGCTACATTATGTGAGAAACCCCAAAACTATTGAATATATCAAAACTCTACAATGCTCCCTCTTAAGATCTCTCAACATTTTAGAATATAAAATATTAATCTATGAGAGGCAAGGACATGTTAAAATTCTCATACACACTTAGTCACAATCATTAGTATAACATAGTAATATAGATGAAGCAACATGAATTTATTCATATTCAATATATCTTTTCCAACATCAAACATAATCTATGATCAACAAAAAAAGTAACCTATAAAGTTACATGTCAAATCATGAGAGAATGTATTAAATACTAAGAATTCAATAAAGTAATGTGTTGCAAGTATGAAGGTGTTGTTATTGATGTCAACTGGTCAACTATTTACCAACTAGTTGCTATTGTCATTGATGTCATGGAAGTTGGTTATTGGTTGTATGTGTTGAGGATATTGATAAAATTGTAATAAATAAGGTCCATAGGTATTCAATGTAAGATCCAAGATGTGTTGCATATTGCTTCTATGCTTATGTGATTTTGAGATATTGTTCATGGTTATTGATAGTTTCTATATCAAATATTTGGGATTCTGGATCATTGTATAGTGTTAGATATCTTCACCAATATGTGAATTATGCATTTTAGTGTGTTTGGTTGTGGTTTGGAAGAAATGTAGTTGCTTCAGATTTCTCTGAATTTTGGTTTCATGAATTTTGGTTCTAATGATAAGTTGTTAAGGTTGTGTTCAAGTGAAATTTGTTGTCAGAAAATATTAGACCGAGTTAAGGATGTGTGTGCTCAATTAATTTATGTGTTTTGTACAATGTGTGCTCAATTTTTTTATGTGTTTTGTACATGTGTTGTCCAACCTTGTGTTAAACACTACTTGCAAAATTTATGGAAGCATGTTAAGGCATGCTAGGACTTATTTAGGTCATCATTAAGGATATGTATAGGTCACCCTCATTCTAATTCCACCATAGAATGCTTTGGTGCCGACCTAATTTGATTTTGTAAATGAAAAGTGTATATGGTCGACCTCAGAAGAGTTTTAAGGTTGAAGATGATATAAATACAAGTTGATATGTTTGTGAAAGATAATATAGATGCAAGATATATGTGAGAAAGATGCGAGATAGTGTGTGATGTGAGTTTGAGAAGATCAGTGTGAAATTCAAGTGTTGAGTTCCTGAAGGTAGTGAGTTGAAGGTGTACTCTATCTTTCAAGCATGTTTGCAAGTGTGTGAGTGAATTGTGGTGGAATATTTGTTGCACTGAGATAGTTTTCTCTCTATAACAATCCTCTTCTATCTTCTTTGTAATTTTGTGGTAGTGAACCCTTATTGGAAAGTGTGTCATGTCTTGGTAGTGAGCCTTTGTATTTGGTTTTGGAATTCTTTATATTATGAGTTAATTGCCATTGTGTTTTTTCCCTCATTAGGTTTTCCACATAAATCTGGTGTTGTTGTGTGTGAAACATAGAAAAAGGGGTATCACCTTAAATGGGATTAACAAATGGAAGAACCCAATTTTTGTGTGTGTTTCATTCAATTATGAGGGGTAAAATGCATAAATAACAATCATAAATTAAACCTAACTATTATAATAGAAAATGTGAAGGTTTTCAGATGTTGAAATGATGTGTAACTTTTTGGAATAGTGTTGTTTCAGGCCTCACTGAGGACTCATTTTCCGAGTGGTGAATGGGTCCTTGGTAGGGTTCTAGAAAATTAGATTCAAGATCCTATTCTTCAATGTCTGTACTCCCAGATCCCAGGTGTTCAACTCTTCAAAGTAATAAATAAATTTTGTAGAGTATTTTCCCTGATCTTGCAAGAAGGATGACAACTTTTACAACTTTGTAACTTTCACAATTTTTGCAACTTTTATTCTCCACTTGATCTTCAACCTAAAACCTTCAATCACACGTCAAGAAATAAGAAAAAATGTTAATTTTTAGGGAATAGGGGCTTTCCTTAGTCAAACCCCATTTAGGTAATTAATCCTTGAATTGAAATAATGCATAAAGGAAAGATGAATGTAACAACTCCAATCCTCAATTGAGCCTTGGAATATAAATTTGAATTTTATCATGAAGTGGCCATAAGAAATGAATATCTTGATCATGAACTTGACATAGTATAATGACTTTGAAGACTTGAACTTTATCATCAATGCTACAACATCACATTAGCTCAACAGCATGCAAGACTTTGACATGATGATATGACCTTTGATTGCTACAATAAAATTTCAATAATCCACCCTTATATGTCTTCTTGAATGCTCTTGAATATTCTATAATTATCTTGTGGAAATAGTAGGATTCTCTCTTGAAAATCTTAGATGAAACTATGTGAAATAACCTTATATTTATACTTAACTTAAGATTAAATCCTGAAACTCAAATAACACAAGTCAACATCAGATCTAGTATTTTAAATCATTAAAATATCACCAAGAATATGTTTAAAAAGAGGTTTCCTAAGTTAAGGAGGACCCATTTTCCATAGGGTGAATGGGTCCTAGCACACTCAACTAGGACAAGTTTCACGGATATGAAATAACATGCCAAAAGGGGGTCCTAGGACCTAGGAAGGGCCCATTTTCCAAGTGGAAAATGGGTCCTAGGTCACTATCTTAGGACTCAAACCTTGCCAAATTAAGTGTTGTGAAACATTTTTAATGAGCGTCGAGATTTATCCTTCAAAAAATGCAATAAATTAGGCTTGGATTTGAATTTAAGGGGTCAATTAAGCTCAATTAACCTCATTTAATTAATTAAATCCCTAGATTAGTGTAAAATTGTAAAGATACACTATACAACACCCTAAATAAGGCATCATTAAGTCCATTTTATTATTAATTATTCATTCTCAAATTAAGTGTGAAAAAGGGTTACTTTTTTTGACACTCCATTTAGCCCCCACTTTAGTGAGAGTAACTTTCTTCAAAATAATAGTAAAGTAGACATTCAAGAGGGGTCCAAGTGTACCAATGTGGACAATATAGGATGTAAAAGATCAAGTAAGGTGATCAAGCCCCCAGGATCTAAGATCGTATTTCAAACCAACATAAGCACAAAGGGACACACACAAGGTGTATGATATGTAGCAGTAAAACAAGATACACAAACATGCAATGTCATATACTAAAAGAAAGAAAGAAAAAAAAGAAAAAGAAAAAGGGGTGGATCAAGCCTTGACAGTTTATCCAATGCAATGTGGACTAGGTCTAAGCTATTTTCCCAAAAATGCACGTTCACTCTGAGGCAATAGAAATTTAGACTATCTATTGGGTGAGTATCTAGAAAGGATGGCTTAGTGAGAAAATCAAGTTGGTATTTACCTACTCTCACTTCAATAGGGCGCCACAACATGAAACTTTGAACTTATGAAATTAAAGGTTTTTGTCCAAATGGACTTTGCTTTGTTTATATAAGGTCTCTTCTTAGGGAACATCATGCCTAAGGTCTCCAAGAGAGGACAAGTAAAAAAAATATCATGCTCTCGAAGGAAATCAAACCCAATGACACCACCAAGAAAAGGAAAAATCACAAGAATATAGAAAATCATGTAAAGAAATATGAGTGTTGATGTATGCCCCCACTTTAAAGTGATTGCTAACACCATTGTTGTGAGAAATTTTCTTTAAATAATAAGGAGACACAGGAGCTTATTCAAAAAGCCCTATTCCAAGTCATATGTTCCCTAATAAAACTACATCAAGAAAAAGGGGTTGCCCCTAAAATGCAATACTAAAGATAACTCAATACGTCACATGCATGCCCACTTAAGGCATGTTGTCTGCATCCCAAGCTTGATCTTATATATACATGGAAGCTAGTTAACTAGCCAAAAGAGACAATGACAAGTACCATATGAGGACATGGATACCTAACCCCTTGCCCCCCACTTAGTGCAAGACAAGGATGAGCCAAGATGATTGATGAAAATTATTATCAATTAGAGGACCTAGGTGCTTCAACACAAGGAAGAGCACCACAATCCTTAAGATATTGAATTTTATTACCTAAAGCCTCACATTCATTAGTAGAATGACCATGTGTTGAAAATGGAGGTAATTATGTAGCTTTAAAATGTGTAAAACTATTACACTATATATCTAATTAAGTGTTCTTTGTTACAATTTCTTTGTGAATGATTATCTATTTAGATTCATTTTACACAAAAGAAAAGGACCTTTTGGGTCAACATGGAAGAGACACAGGGCGTCTCTACGCTTTGTGTCATCCCCAAAAGGAACACACAAAACAAAAGAAAACAAAAGAAAAGGACATTTTGGGTCAACATGGAAGAGACATAAGGCATCTCTACACTTTGCATCATCCCCAATTAAGGAAACACAAAACAAAAGAAAAGAAAATAAAAAGACCTTTTGGGTCAACATGGAAGATACATAGGGTGTCTCTATGCTCTATGTCATCCCAAAAAGGAAAACACAAAAAAAAACAAAAACAAAAGAAATGGACCTTTTGGGTCAACATGGAAGAGACATAGGGCGTCTCTATGCTTTGCGTCATCCCCAAAAAGAGAACACAAAATAAAAGTGAAAAAATGCAATGCACAACATATAGAAGAATAAAGGTACAAATAGAGGAAGTGCACAAAGAGAGAGAGAATTAAACACAATATACGAGGGAACACGATATGCACATACAAGAAAAAAATGGAAAGGAGCTAGTAATGCAAATGTAATTCAACCATTAACCAAGTTATTGGCTTCTAAATCTTAAGTAGTTAAGCGGAAAATGAATAACGTAGTAAAGACAAAGACAAGTGCATTACAAGGACAAGGCTAACAACTTCTTGGCCCCCCACAAAGTGTAGGGCAAGAGTGAGCTGAGGTGGGTGATGGGGAAAGATCATGCAATAGTAAGAATAGAAAAATCTACAAATATGGCATGAAGAGAGAATTGGATGAAGTGTGTTTGCTATCCGATAAATTCAGTAGGTCCAGAAGGCTTATGTTGTTCCAATATATGTTGTAAATCTTTTCATTTATTAGTATGATGTCCAAGAGTGCGGTGATAGGCACAATAATTTGTGTTTTCTTTGACAAGTTTGGTTCTTGTAGGGGGTGGGAGAGTGATGAGACAATGATGAAGGAGTATTTGTAAAGCTTCTTCATTATCAGATGGAGGACAAAGTAATTGGAAAGGTTTATCATTAGGGGAGATGGAATGTGGAGAAGCAGGACCAAGGGTGATGTCTTTCTCTTGGTCAATGTGATTAGGCAAAGATTGCTGACAAGGAAGAAGGGTAGTCAAGTCAGGAGGAGGATCAAAGATCATTGTACCATCATTTTGAAGTCTCCAATATTCAAAAGGAGGTTGATCAGTATGAGGAGGATCTTATTATCCTAATCCTAGTTTGTTTTCTTCTGTTGGTTTTTTTTCAAGAAGTTGGTGAATGTCATGTTCATGTGTTGTGTCATAGCCTTGTTTACTTAGGATAGTAAAGCCTTTTCCATATGTTTCTTCAAGGTTTTTTGGAGTATTTGTGACTTTGTGATAATAAAATGGGCGAGAATGTGTTGGTTGAGAGGAACTAGATCCACTTGGTGGAGGAACTTTAGGTCCTTCATTGATTTCAGGATGTAAGTATGAAAAATGATTAGGAGGTGCAACAGTAGGAAGATATTGTGGCTTCAGGGATGGGTAAAAGGCTGCATTGGCTTCAAGGTTGTCAAGGCATTCATTTAAGAAATTTTTCATGCTATCATCATCTTCTCCAATGATGTCTACATCACGATGATGAAAATCATGAGGAGTTGAAGGAGCATGAGGAAGCTAAGGTCATTATGATCACAACCAAAGGCACAATTAGACATGTCTACCAAGGATTTTAATGAATTCCAAAACTTATCAAAAGAAAATGCCATGATGACAATGAATGCAAGTAAAATAAGATGCAAGAAATAGCTGAAAACATAGAATTTGGAAAGAAAAACATAAAGAAACTACAACAAACTGTAATGCAGGAAATACCCAGAAAATGCTTGAAAATGTTGTTCTAAATGTGCAGGCGAAATGATTCGCCCAAGGTGGCGAATGAGTCTAGTTATGAGATTTTTTTTATTTTTTTCAAAAAAATTAAAATGATTTTAATGCTTTTAGGATGAAAATGTAGTTTTTCAATTTTTTCAATGATATGTTATGCAAAAATAAAATGTAAATGAGTCTTTCACTAATGCAATTTGAGAAACCCTAGGATGCAAAAACAAGACAATACCCTAATTGAATGTTGATGCAAATGAGGTCTAGGATGCAAGATGCAATTGAAATCAGAAAGAGAAAGTGCTCAATATGTGGGTTCACCAAAATAAAGCATAGATTTGTCTTTGGGCATGAGGCTTATAGGCTACTCTTGCATTCTTAGGGTGTTTCACCTAAAAGGAGAGAGATAAACCTCATGAAAATCAATGTGGTTCACTCAAATTAGGAGATGTATGATGCAATTAAGAATAAATGGAATGATTGAAGTGAAACTAAATCAATTATTTGACTGATTATGAATGCAAAACCTAAGAATTATGTAATGTTGGAAAACACAATGTGATATGGAAACATGAACTAAGTATGAACAAATGCAAACCATAAAAGAAGGTTGAATCAGAGTGCACCTAGAAGTCCGCTGAAGATTTTGGAATATTCTGAATGCTGACAGAGATCACTGAAAATCACCAGTGGGACTCATTCACCATTGATGGTGATTCAGTCCTGCTTTTGATGAAAACTTCTGGAAACTAGTTTTTGAGTGTCACGATCCAAAATCTGACAAAATATAGATTTCCAACCTTAAGGTGGGACTCATTCACCACTTATGGAAAATTAGTCCTCTCCCAAAATTATGAGAAATCAAGAACTAATTTTGTAGCACTGGATCTAAGGTTGTCTACTTGTTGGGTTGACGGAGTTAAATCTTTAGAAAACAAACTGTAAGTTGTCTCCAAGCTTGGAATAGGTTTGATTTGACTTGAAACACTTTTTTGACTTGTTGACCACCTTTCAACGCCTAATTGCTTAACAAATCTTCATACACAAGTCTACAAACACACATGCAAAAGGGGGAAAATGGTTAAGGGTTAGGTTATAGGGATTTTCCTTCATCAAATCCCACTTTGGTAATCAAACCCTTAATGAAGAAATGGAATGAAATGAACAAGGAAAGATGAATAAACAACATGCAAATTTCTTAAACTCACCAAAACCTTGTTGAAGAAATATGAAGATATGTAAATGGCTTCTCCAAGATACTTGTTTGATGCTTGATTGAATGATGCAAAGTGCTTGAATGCTTGAATGAAAGAGTGAATTGGTGAACTTGATGAATGGGGGTTAAAATGGATATAAAAGCACTTATTTATACACTCTTGTTCCTTAGTAACCCAATGATACCTCATCACAGGCCAACATCAAGTAATTTTGAATAAAAACCTGAAAGAAAATTTGAAATATTTTGAATTTGGAGTCAAGAGGGACTCATTTTCCAGCCATGGTGAATGGGTCCCACCTTCGACTTGAAAGTGGGTGTCGGGAATTATCTTGCATTTAATGTTGTTTTTCATGTTTACATTCAAAAACACACTTAATTAGGGTTTATAAGGGCATAAAGGGGTCAAATAAAGCATAAAAAGGTGTAAATAGTGAAAACAAGCCTAGAAAAGTGTGAAATCTTGCTACAAGACTTTACAACACTTCAAATAGGACTTGATAAGTGATGAAAAGGTTTTTTTTAGGTGAATTGTAATGAATAGAGTCTAGAAAAGTGTAAAAATATTTTACAACATTTCACAACACCTTCACAAGATGCCATTATTTGCATTTTAAGGACCTAATGTGAATGTTCAAGTCACATTACAACATTAAATCAAAGCAAAATGGACCAAGCATCATGAAGAAAGGCCTAAAAGACCATGAAAATGACAAGTGGCCATTTTTCTACGACACACTAGGGAATATGGATTATTTAAACTAGAGAAGATGGTTAATGCAAGCTATTTAATTATTAGTATGGAATATGAAACTGTGATTAATTAACTAAGATTATGATGATGGGTGGTTCTTTTATAGATGAGTTATTTTCAAGAAAAAAGATATAACGAAATTAGTTGAGTGAAGTATGGTTACTAATGTGGTATTATATTTTAGCTACACAAACTTACTAATGAGTCGAATGGTTGATGAAAGCTAGGTGTTAGAGGTCCCAAGAGTTTCATAACAATGGAAGAATGTTGTCATCAAGCATGTGAGGAAGCAAATCAAGGTAACGATATCAAAATAAATGATCAACTTCAAGTAAGTATAAGAGGTAAGTAAATGAGCTTAATGAAGATTATTGTACAGGAAATTTAGGGCCAATGGGAGAAGG